>PYXC01000407.1:5592500-6037500 GCA_015244755.2 Tenualosa ilisha
GGCTCGTAAAAACACACAAGTGGTCGTTGGTTGGCTTTGGAACCAGATCACCTTACCCCCCAAATAATCGCATGCAAACACACACACACACACACACACACACACACACACACAAACACCTTAATCCTGTTGTCACTGTGTGTGTGTGTGTGTGTGTGTGTGTGTGTGTGTCTTGAGGGCAGGAGGTGTAATTTGTTTCTAAGAAGGAACCTTAAAGCTGATTTATATGGAGATGAGCTGATTGTCCTTTTCCAGGCATTCAAATGGAAACACACATGGTTCCTCTGCAGCCCTTGAGCCTCCCCCATATGATCCTCCCAGTGTCACTCAAGTGTACCTGCATCAACACGACTGCTGGCCATGTTGTCCGCTGGACAAGCTCTGTGTGTGGAACAGCACTGCTAGGGTACTGGGATAGCATGCGTCAATTGAATTACAAATATCACCACAGATTCCATGACAAACTTCCCCCATAGCTTCCCCCAGAACACGGGGATTTTACTCTTGTATACCAGTATAATGAGATGTAATATAGAGTTGAATCTTGAATCCTGAACTCACACTGCTACAGTCTGTATATCTGCAGACGGGGAGATAATGTAGTCCACAGAGTAGTTTCACAGCAGAGGTGGGCTGAGTTGCAGAAACTTACTCAAGTCCAGTGAACTGACCTCCACATAACCCTGATTATTTTGAATTCAGAGCAGGAGTGAAAAGAAGCAGAATTGTTTAACAACCAGTTTTCAAGCCCCAAGCGTCTGTACGCTTATTGCCTCGCATAGAGACACAGACAGAAACATGCACGCGCACACACACACGCGCACGCACACACACAGACACACACACACACACACACACACACACACTTACACACACACACACACACGCACACACACAGAAACACACACTGAGAAACACACAGGGGGGAAAAATGTAAGTATAAGTTGCACAGTCATCCTCTCTAACACATACACACATACACATACACAGTGATCATGTCAAATTTCAAGCAGACTCCAGACAGATAGCCAGGAGCTAAGTGCTGTTTGTTGGAGTTGTCTGCACTTATAAAAGCAGCAGACAGCATGTCAACATCAGACAGGTTTCGGTAAAGAAAGTCAGGGGATGTTTGTGTATGTGCTTATACGTGTGAACTAGTGTGTGTGTGTGTGTGTGTGTGTGTGTGTGTGTGTGTGTGTGTGTGAAATGTGTGCGTGTGTACTTTCTGGGTCATGTGCCTGCGCTCCCACCCTTCTCAAACAAACACACAAGTCTTTGTCTTTTAACTGAACGGCCCACAGCTGTTGCCTACTGTCTTTGTCATGGCAACAGCCTCGATCTTACTTCATGATTTTAATTATCCCCCTGGAGACCAAAGCAGTTTGTCGTCCGCTCGTTACCAATTCCAGTGGGGGAATCGGACAGCCCTTCCCTCTCTGCCATAACCCCCATCCCCCACATGCTTTCTTTCTGCCCTGTCACTTTTTCTTCTTTCTCTGCCACTTTCAAATGGGCATAATTCACAGAGCGACTAGCACAGGAGTCAAACTCCGGTCACCGGATTCTCTTGCATCACTTGGAATCGACAGGAGCTGGAGCGGCACAGAGCTTTGCAAATCTCAGCCTTTCAACATCAAAACTGTATGCAGGGGCAGGGAGACAGACGAGAGGCACATTTCCAGTTAAATCAGAAGGCCTGCTTAACAGACTGGTGGGCTTTTTGCCGAGTTCACCGCCGAGTTCACAGTCGGCACAGCAGTCTAATGAGCGAGAGTGAAGAGCTGCTTTCTTTTTTTGGTCAGTGATGAACAATGTCGCCACAATGCTGTGCACCCTCTTTTGCATGAGTAACTTACTGAAAAGCAGTTCCAGCTTCAAGCTTACTAATATGCTTAACAATGTCACAATGAAGGAGTCCAACAAGTTGACAATATTCTATTTCTTAATGCAATGAATACCCAGTAGCATGGCAGACAAAGCTTTCTCAGGAAAACCCAAATACTATCGTTATAAAATATGTCTTGGTTTTGTAGATTTAATTGATTCTCATTACTATCAGCGCAACTCAATACATCAGTCTAATATATCATTTTGATGTCTATTTAATATTAACCTGAATATAGAATTAACCTTATGAAGATTGTGACTGAACACTGCCTTTGAAATTGGGTCATCTTGCCACTGTCATCTTGAGATCCAAAGCTTGTCCAAAGCTAGATGACCTTTGCCAGACTCACTTGATTGACTCCTCTAAATATGAGAACAACTTTATAATTTGATCACATTCCCCGGTTGATGGATGCTCCCAAACACCAGCAGCATATTAAAGATATTTCTGAATCTGCAGCCACTCCCATAAATCATCAGTGAGCCTCAGTAATGATATCAGTGCAGCACTAATCCAATCACAGAGTGTCTCAGGTAAACCAGGCCTCTTAATCAACACAGAGGTCAAAGGGCCAGGAGAAGATGCTATGGCGTGTGTGTGTGTGTGTGTGTGTGTGTGTGTGTGTGTGTGTGTGTGTGTGTGTGTGTGTAGAGTGGGTTAGAGAGATAGAGACAAAGGGAAAATGTGCATAAATGTGTGTGTGTGTGTGTGTGTGTGTGTGTGTGTGTGTGTGTGTGTGCATGTCTGTAAAATAAGCAAGCAAATGTGTGTGCATATGTGGTTTGAGCTAGTCTGTGTTCCTGGGCAAATATTTGTCTGAGTGTGTTCACATGCTAGTGTGTCTGTGTGTATGAGTGTGTGTGTGTGTGCATTAAGTACAACCTTACTAGCGTGTGTGTGTGTGCGTGTGTGTGTGTGTGTGTGTGCATTAAGTATGACCTTACTAAGGCCAGGATGGTGGCTGTCTCTCACATCTGGCCCACAGGACTCTCACAGGCAGCAGTCTGTGGCATGAAGAGCCATTAAAGTCACCGATAAAGAGTGTTTACTGGGCCTTCCTGGGGCCCCATTCACATTGTACTCACTTTCTTCTTTATTTAACACCTCACCACTCCCCACAACACCCCCCCCCCCCCCAGACTTTTCTATTCTCCATTTTTCTTCTCTTCTTCTTCCTCTTCTTCTTTTTTTCCTGTTTCTGAGGCAGGCTAGGAGCGAGCCACAGGACAAAATGAGAGTCATCCCTCACTAGTCCTCCCACCTCACTCCCATCCTCTCCTCCGCGTCTCCCCTGTGGCGGAGCCATGCTGGGAGCCGAGCGGGGCCTCGGAGCTCCTCTGATGGTGGAGCTGTAAGCCGGAGCTGTCAGGTGCACTGATGGAGGCCAGAATGAGCCAGGCAATGGCTCTCCAGAGTCTCAGAGCTGGCACTGAAAATACCAGACAACATCAGACTTCCCAGCAGCCCCGTGGGGGAGTCACAGTAATGTAGCTCTCTTTTTGTGTCTCTCTTTGACACAAAGGCAGGCGCACACACAAACACACACACAGACACACACACACACACATGCGTGCACACACACACACACACACACACACACACACACACACAACAAACTGTTTCCTGTCTCTCTTTCAGTCTCAACTGAAGGGTGTCTGAGGTCATCTCTAATTAAAGCTGCAATGACTGCACCATTTCAGATCTTACACAATTACAGGGACACTTCATTAAATACAACCTGACTTCAGTGTGTCCCACTGACAATAGGGGAGATGGAGCACTGTGGTGGAACACACAATAGTGTAATTGCATGTACACGAGCGCACGCCACACACACACACACACACACACACACACACACACACGCACACACACACATACATATGCCGACACGAACACAAACGCAACACAACCAAAGCTAAATTCATCAGTGTCCAGAAAATCCGATCAAGATGTGGGTCAGATGCTAGTAAGAGTAAACATCTGGGACTGTAACAGTAATTAAGCACCGATTTAGTAATTGATTTCAAGGTTGAAAAATGCGGGTGAGTTCTGACCTCTGGAATCACGAAAGACAGAAAAGTTGTGATGCGAGAACTAAGTGGAGTCAGTGCTGTGGTGGTGGAGGAAGAGGCCACCATAGGTAACAGCAATTAGTTTACTCTCAAGAAATAGTAAGAGAGACACAGCTCGTCCTCCCTGTTTTTTAACAGCGACCCACCCCCTCTCTCTTAAAGGAATAGAGCTACTGTTCCTCAGCGCTGACCCCTGAGTATGCAGGCTATGCTGTCTGTGTTTCTTCAGCTTCTATAAACATCCTCTGTGGCTTCATTCATGGGCGCTGCTCACACGTAATGGACTGCCAGACTGCTAGTTCACACTGACACACTGCAGACTCGGCACACATGCCTGACATGTAGACAGCTTGGGTTCAGCCAGCACTGCTGTGGAGTTAGTGCAGTACTGCTGGACTCGTGTTTGTGGAGGGCTAGCACAGTCCGGTCACCGCCATGGGTCATCCCTAACTAGCATCCAAGTAGCTATATGACTTCTTTCACATGGCACAAAAAATGAATGAAATTCCCAACCATGTTCTCATTTGTAACAGCTAATATTATGCTATAGATTAGAAGAGTGCAATTACTCACTAGCCTAGCATTGTGTTTGGACACAATGGACTATAGTCTCTTCTCACTCAGAACAACCTCCTCGACTCCAACCAATCCGGCTTCAGAAGTGGCCACTCCACTGAAACGGCGCTTCTGTCTGTGACGGAAGCACTAAAAGAGGCCAGAGCGGCAGGTCAGTCCTCAGTGCTCATCCTGCTGGACCTATCAGCAGCATTTGACACGGTCAACCACAGCATCCTACTGGACAAGCTGACCAACATTGGGATTGATGGCACAGCGCACTCCTGGTTCAAGTCCTATCTTACTGGACGGTCGTTCAACGTATCGTGGCTAGGACAGACATCGGCACTTCACCAACTCACCACAGGAGTACCCCAAGGATCTGTGCTGGGGCCCCTTCTCTTCGCACTGTACATCACCTCGCTGGGCTCAATCATCCACTCCCATGGCTTCTCTTACCACTGCTATGCGGATGATACCCAGCTCTATCTGTCCTTTCCGCCGGACGACTCCACGGTGTCATCACGGATCTCGGACTGTCTCTCCGATATATCTGCATGGATGAAAGGACATCACCTCCAACTAAATCTCTCCAAAACTGAACTGCTGGTCCTCCCAGCCAAACAAGCCATACACCACGACATCGGTATCAAGATCGACTCCCTGTCTGTTTCTCCCACCAAAGTGGCAAGAAACCTAGGTGTCATGATCGATGACCAACTGACCTTTGCAGATCACGTTGCCTCTGTGGCTCGGTCGTGCCGTTTTTCCCTATTCAACATAAGGAAGATCAGGCCGTACCTAACCCAACAGGCAACCCAGCTCCTGGTTCAGACCCTGGTTATCTCTCGTCTTGACTACTGCAATGTCCTCCTATCAGGCCTACCAGCCTGTGCAGTGAGACCGCTACAGATGATCCAGAATGCAGCTGCACGTCTGGTCTTTAACCAGCCAAAAAGGGCACATGTCACACCTCTGTTCATTGAACTTCACTGGCTGCCCTTGGCTGCTCGCATTAAATTCAAGGCACTTATGTTGGCCTACAGGGTGAATGATGGCTCTGCTCCCATCTACTTGAATTCTCTTCTGAAGCCCTATGTCACCCGACGACCACTACGCTCCTCTAAGGAACGTTTTCTAGCACGGCCAACACCTTGTGCAGGTCGGTCCAGACTCTTCTCATATCTGGTTCCGCGCTGGTGGAATGACCTCCCAAGTGCTACCAGATCAACTGATACCCTCTCCACCTTCAAGAAACTCGTGAAGACTAAGCTCTTCCAAGAATATCTCCTGGCGTAAACTTTGAGAATGCACTTAATAATTTAATTTCTCTACATTGTGTTACACTATTGCACTTTCAACTTAAAACAGCGCAGACTCTATGTTAGCAATATGCACTCCTTGTTAGTTCATTGTGCTGTAGCTTGAATGTTATCCTCTTTTGTAAGTCGCTTTGGATAAAAGCGTCTGCTAAATGCCTAAATGTAAATGTAAATGTAGTCTAATGTTCTGAATCAGTAGGCACAAGATAGTAATATAGCACAGTATAGTCAAAGCATGTTGTTATATCATGGGCTGTCGTTTGTGGAAAGTTATTATGTTTGTGGATGGTTCAGTGAGCCAGAGCAAACAGCTGATTATTTTGACTAGTAATGGGCCTGCTATTTATCCGGTTTACCTGCTGTGCAAATTGCATTCTAACCACCCAAGTTCCTATGGTTTTGGAAAATGGACCCCTGAACAAGAGAATGTAAAAGTGACTGCACTGACTGATATAACTGGGAAGCATTCATGAAGCTGATCAGAATTCTGTAGGATTCCTGCAATCTTGAACACAGCCACATCACATAATACCAACAGCATTACTTTTGGTGCAAAGGGGTATTAACAGAGTTGTCCGTATGCAAGCTGGTTCAGTGAGTATCTGTATGACACAGATTATGTCCATATTTGATATTATGTCAATAAGATTCACAATTCACATACTATTGCTATGTTTTTAGGTAATCTTTGAATGTTTTAAGCAAACAAAAAAACATGGTGCCTTTAAACCAAACAACCAAACCAGACACTGAGGTCTCATACAATGACCTTTGACATCCAATAGAGTTTCTGTTTTCCTTTTTACTGCACATCCACTAGAGGTCTCTTCTTTCAGACACAGAGTAAGATTATTCCCCTGGGCAGCAATGCAACAGCACTAGCACACATTTACTGGGAGACTGACAGCATGTAGGGCAACTGAAATTGACTTAACCAGGATGAAAATTGCTCTGGCTGGATTAGGTGCCCATCTTAGCCCAGTGGTCGTCACTTGCATCCACTTGCACTTGCACCTTCTCAACTGTGAGCTATCTGTTTAGGAAGCTTACCTCTCAACAGCTTAGCACCTCAGTGTCTTAGAGTGACACTTAACACTTAACCACAGCGAGTCACCTCAGGTCGGGAGAAAGGTCTTCAAAGGACAAATTCTTCATGGTCAATAGGACAAATCAGAGTCAATTCTGATTTACGCTATTGAACTGTATACGCGTCTCATGTGGTGCGTTCTTTTACAATTAGATTCATTTTCACTCACCCAAAAGTGAATGATGTGTATCTGCAGCAGCCCCAGTAGAATGGTAAAGAATGCCAGCTCAGGAAGACATTAAATATGCATGTGGAGGTAATTAAACACAAGTGTGAGATGGATAAAAGACAGAGGTAAGTATGGCTGAAATGTAAACTGCTTGTGGGTTGCTTGATATTGATCCATTCGGCTGGTTAATTATGGATTTTAACGTCCTGGATGAGATTTCAGCTCCAAGTGGCAGACGGATGACAGGATTGCTGATGAAATCCTCATTTGGAGTCCTGCTTGGATGGACACACACACACACACACACACACACACACACACACATACACACACAGACACGTACGTACACACACACACACACACACACACACACACACAGACGCGCACACACACAGACACTCAGGCACACACACAAGCACACACAAACAGGCACACACACGCACACACACGCACACACACTCTCAAACACACACACAGACAAAGGCACACCTAAAGCCCCATCCCTTTCTAAGTCCCTTACATGCTATAAATGCAAATTGTCCCCCACACTCCATTAATTACCACATCTGACTGCAGTAATCGGCACACAGAGACTGCTAATGGAAACTCACTGAGCCTCCACATGACCTGAATGTGCACACACAAACAGACACAACCTCTGTGTCATAAACACCAACACTGTTGTCCTACTCCCACTCCACACAGGTCCATTGACACTCTCTCTCTCTCTCTCTCTCCTTCTTTCTTAAACAACCAAGCTTATTGTCTTTGTTACGTGTTCTACAGCTAGATAAATCTAGCATCTACACTAGATACGCACCAGATATAGCACTGACTGACCAAAACTGCTGTCTTTAATAACAGCAAATCTGGCATGGCCCACTCTGAATAATACATGTGACTCTTTCTCTCTGCCACTGTCTTTGTCCCCAAGGATAAATATATACATATTTCACATGAATTATTGATGTGCTTGATGGTCGTTTAAGATTCCCCCCCGTCCGCTCCCTTTACAGGCCCACCCCTCTAAAATCCATGACTCAACAGAGCGTCTCAGTGACATGGGAACGCCCAAAGCACCGGCGGTTACGACAGAGCGTTTTGGGTTCATGGGCTGGAGTGATGAACACTCACCGACAGGGGCGCCGCCAGGGGCGGGTGAGGTTAGGACGATTCGAAGGGCCTGGCACTGATAGGGGGCCCTATAGAACATTAATATTATAATCAATGTTTGGGAGGCCCAAAATAATTTTCTGTCATAGGGCCCAAAATTTTTAGCGGCGCTGCTGCTCACCGATTCCATGTGGTCCTGGCAGGGGGTCTGGAGTTGACCCTGACTAGAGAGAACACTAAGGGCTGGGTGAGGGAGACTGCAGACACCCTGACACACACTGGTTAGCAAAGCACAGGAGCCATTAAAGGATGCTGTAGGGTTAACAGGAGCCATTCTCAGCTGCTGGCATTGGGCATAATCAAAGGATTACTACAGATCCATATAAGTCCCATCATGATATGGCCCACTGTTCAAAATTCTCAAGGAGAAATGGATCTAAGATGAAGAATCCCTGGAACCCCTGAGCTGCTCTTCGCCATTACTCATAAATGCTAGTAGCAAGAAATTCCAATTTTTCGTTGTGCTGTTTTTTAAACATAACAGCCAAATCCAGGACAAAGAAGCTTTCCGAGCCAGGAGTAACCCATGTATATTGTCATAAAGGTTTCCAGCTGGCTGGTCGTTAACAAAGTCTGATCCTCCTTGGTGCCAAATGTATTCCCTGATGGCTGTCAGATAAGTCCCAGATTAGTGACCCTGTTTACGTGTGGGTTACACCAAAAGCAAAATGTGTGCACACAGAGCCCAATGTTTGCTAACAAGTGTTTCCACACAGCCAGTAAATCAAACTAATTTCACCTGGTCTTGTCCACATAAGCAATGACAATGGACCATGAGAAACAGGAAAAATAAAGCTGGCGAAATGAAAAGGTGTTATGATTCTCCAGACACGTGTATGTGTTTGTGTGTGTGTTTGTGTGTGTGTGTGTGTGTGTGTGTGTGTGTGTGTGTGTGTGTATGCGTGTTAATTTATCTTTTATTTGTACTGCATTGCATATACACATGTGTGTATGTATGTGTGTGTACACATTTTAATTTATTTGCACTGCATTGCATATACACATGTGTGTATGTGTTTGTGTTTTGTGTGTGTGTGTGCGTGTGTGTCTTTGTTGCAATAATGGCAATAATGTTTGCAATGTTTCTTTTGTGCAAGTAGACCCATAACTATATAAAAGTACAATTGAACAAAACTGACAAAATCAGCATCTGCTCCTCTTGCCTTTGACACAATGGACACCCAGTTTGGGGGTTGGGGGAGGTTAGGCTGCTTGCGGCCAGTACAGTACAGCATGTTCATATTACATTAGTTAGCCACATTAGCGGGGAGACAGCTGGGGCCTACACCACTTTATCCTTGAGTCAGGGACACTGAATTACCCTGTCCGCTCCCTGGAAAAAGACAACAGCTGATTAGAAGTAATCTCCCCGATCCGACGTGTCCAGAGGCGGATGGTAAGACTATCATAATGAGCTTATTGTATGGATTCCTTAGCTCAGCCTTCTGTTCTCTGTTAAGGTAAGTGGATGGAGCAATGATCCATTTATTGGGCACATAGAGTTCTAAAGCCCTTCACTAGAACAGTGGCGCTCTAAGGGCTGAGGACAAAGGGGGTTGGTGGTGGAGGGGAGGAGAGTGTGTGTGTGTGTGTGTGTGTGTGCGTGCGTGCGTGCGTGTGTGTGTGTCGATTCAGAGAAAAGAAAGAGCAAAGGGTGGAGAGAGGCGGGAGGGGGAGAAAAGCCAAAGAGAGACAGTGGGAAAGAATGAAAAAGAAAAGAGGGAGAGAGAGAGAGAGTGAGAGAGAGAATGAGCTCTGTGGCAATGGACCACTCGGCATCAAAGCTCAACCAGCTGCTCCCCTCTTTCCCAGTTGCCTCTTCTTGTCTTCTCCATCTTCTTGTGGAACTTTTAGGCAGAGTTGCCAACTCCGATGAGCACGAGAGAAGAACATCAAAAATTCTATGTCATCTGTCAGAAAAGAATGAAAATTTTCATAAACTGACGCTCCAGTACATCTCTTGCACAAAGAAAGAAAAAAAAGGGAATTCTGAGGTCTGAAATCTTCATAAACTCATTAGATTTATAGCTTATTTTGAATAGTGCTCTCTCACAAATGTGAAGTAGTTAAAAGTAGTTCTGGCTCCTTCAAAGGTTTTTTTTCCCTACCATCTCCAGTTTAGACCAGAGGAGCCCACAGAGACAATTACAGCATTCCTTGTCATTCACAAGTGCTCCTAAAAAATGCTTTTGCCTTTTCTCCAAATCAAAACCATTCATGTTTTAAAATATCCTTCTTGCTTCTTCCATGACGTTGCTGCCTGTGTCTGGGGTGCAAACACGTTCATTGTGTCTTTCCTTGGAACCCTTTGCCCTGCCACATCAAAGCAGATGCTCGCGATTCCAAGGCATTGTTCAGAGCAAACCCGGGAAATGTGTTTCTGAGAAAGAGTGTGGGGACAATCTGGCACGTGCTTTGGTCCCCATCCAGGGAGTCAACATCCCACTGATCTCTTTACATGTCATGCCGTAATGAGCTTGGCACCTCTCTGACTAAGAGGCGTTTCCCAGGCCACGGGGGCCATGCTTTCCAGACTTCCACTTCTTATGAATGGAGAAGCGGCCTGGAGCTTTTCTTGCACACCGCCAGAGACAGTCCTCCTGCGGGGAAGATCTGCAGATCTGCAGTAGGCTGTCTCCTTCTCAGTGATATTCAGGATGAAGCTGAGGTTGCTCTCAGGGGCCTGAGGACTCTCCCTCCCTCACCTCTGAACCAGCGCTGCTTCTGCAGGATGTCAATACAACAACACACGTCAATGACCCCTCATCTTGCACTGATGTTTGACTTCAGGGTGACACAACTGATAAAGAAAAACAGACAGAACGAGAGAAAGAAAGATGAAAAGAGAGAAAGAAAGTTTTTATTTTCTTACTTACTTATTTTACCAGCAATGTCCCATTGAGAAACATCATCTCTTCATACAGGGAGTCACAAGGTATACAAGATAGTACATTCAAGACAATATTTTCATGGCTTATGATTAGAAAATGTATGTATTAAAGATTCCAAACTCAAGTCCTATGTTGTATTTGAGGGTATGAGGGTCATAAAACTAGACCCTCTAGACCCTACACTTTCATTTCATACAGAGGGTCTGGACATTCAGTAGTGAGATTCGATTGCTTGCTTGAGAAAGTTGAAAAAGATTGAATCAGCCCCTCACTGATAGTTTGCCCTGACTGATAGCACTCTAACTCTGCATTCACAACGCCTCCCTCTGTTGATTGGACAGGTTAAAATGCCTCCTGAGACAACGAGCTCAATGGGATCAAATCCAGACTAGCACTGCGGGGAGATGATAATCAAGTGGAAGTGTTAGGAAGGCATGGCCAGGCTAGTGATGCCCTCCTCTGAGCACTAAACTGAGCCCTACCACTATGGGGCAGCATAGACAAGAAAAAAAAAAAACAAACATCTCGCATCAAACAAAAATGCAAAGAATGAGGATCCATGACGATTTTAAGACCATTTCTTTGCACTCCCCCAAAATGTCCTCTAACATAAAAAATCATATTACTGTGAGACTTTTTTCCATATTCCATCTTCTGACCTCATTTAGGATAGCCCAGGGACAGAGTCTGCACTGTGACCTATTTTTTTTTATGGATATTACTATATTCAGTGCGCACACACACACACACACACACACACACTCACACACACGCTCACATACATGGTATACTTAATTAATAGTACAATTCACTGTGCTCACCGTTATTCTGATTCTTATTCTGAACAATCTCTTCTTCTATTGTGAACAAGATTTTTTAAACCGACAGATTAGCCACATGGATGCCGTCTTTGTCCCATCATTATGTCTGAGTTATTAAGGCAGAGATAAACAACAAAGGCTGCAAGTGTTATTTAATTAAAGCCATGGACAGACCAATGGCGAGAGAGCGTTTAACTCAGGATAACTCAATCAAACACTGCCCTCCCATGGTTTAATTGAGTAATTCACATTATGATTTCCCAAAGAACTGGAGGGTCTTTTTTGGTAATTGGATATTTATTTGATTTTTTTTTTTTCTGAATGACGGACAATGACAAATAGGAGTGGAGTAAGACAGGGGCATGATTACATTACGGAGCCGCTGGTCCCTTAAATGGCAGGCAGGAGTGGTTTCCCATGTCAGCAGGACGTCCCCAGCTCAGGCTGTAGAAGAGATAGAGAGACGCCATTAGAAGTGCCATTAAATCACAGCACAAAGATAGAATTAATTCATTGGGCCGAAATGATTGATTTTATTTTCAATAGCGAGTGACCAGAGTGAAATAGTTAATAGAGAATGGGTGTGTGTGTATGTGTGTGTGTGTCTGTGTTTGTGCATGTGTCGGGGGGTAGGGGTGGGGGTGGGGGTGGTGGTGGTGGTGGGGGCGGCTTGGGTGTCAGAGAGAGAGAGAGAAAAAAAGAAAGGAATTTTAAGACATGCAGAAAAGTCAAGCAACCGGGTGAGGAAAAACGAGTTTGCATTAGATGTGTTTGAGGGTAAATGAGGGTTGAGGGGGTTGGGGGAGAATGAAACTTTTCCTTACTGCTAAACTTGTGCCAGAGGCAAGTCTGGGATTTTCAGAAACATGGAGCCATGCTGAATTATTGATCAGCCTGCAGAGCCCAGCAAGCACACTCAAACACAAACCTCATACACATCTACACACACTCACACACACAAACACACACACAACCGCTACAGTGCGGCGCATCAAAATTTCATGGATTTTTTTTCTCATTACCGAGAGCTGTGTTAGTGCGGCAGGTTTGGCCGGCAGGTATCACACAGGGGCGCAAGTGTGTGTGTGTGTGTGGTGGTGGTGGGTTAGCAATCTGAACGAGAATAATTAATCCACTACAGCTGCTGTTACAGTTACTGGTCTCTCTCTCTCTCTCTCTCTCTGTGTGTGTGTGTGTGTGTGTGTGTGTGTGTGTGCATGTGCAGAGTGCTCAAGGTTGAGACTGGATTTCTCTGAGGGGTGTAAGAGTGGAGGTGAAAGCAACACTCTGATTGAGCTGTCTGAGGGAGATCAAAGACGACAGCGCTCTTTCTGATCCAGCACCTGCAGAGAGATGGAGGATAGAGGGAGCGAGGCAGAGGGAGAGGTAGAGGGAGAGAGGGAAAGAAAGAGAGAGAAAGTTGGAGGCATATAGATCTGGTGGATGGAAGAGATGTCAGTGAGGAGGAACTCAACCTGAAGCCAGACGGGCAGGGCAAGATGGAGGGATGAAGAAAGACAAAAGGAGAGCTCAGCAGGATGGAGGAACGAGGAAGAAAGACAAAAGCAGAGCCCAGCATGGAGGGAAAGGCTCCAGCAGCCAGTGAAAGTCCATCACAGGGAGAGGCGACACAAGGCATCTGGATACGTGTGTATGAAGGATTGTATGAGTGCAGGGAACAGCCAGGAGAACAGCAGGGGACATCGTCTGTGTGTGTTTGTGTGTGTGTGTGTGTATGTGCGTGGGCTACAGAGCCGTCTTCGTCAACCTTCCACAGGGTCCGTTCCGTCAGGACGGGATCTTTTATCTCGGCTGACATCCCAATCCATCAATCAGACGTGGATGGAGACCTTGTGAGGCTGGGCGATCAAAAACCCCCACCATACCCCCATCCCTCAATCACTACCCCACCTTAAAACCTCCATCTGTCACCGTTAACCCTTTCCTGCCTCACTCACCAAGCCTCCTTGACAAGACAGGTGTGTAACACACACACACACACACACACACACATGCATATCCTAACTGTTGTTCTAACAGATGCTTTCAAGTGTCAAGCCAGAATTTCACTCCAGCTGAAGCAGTTGGAGCTTCATCTTACCAGTTCATAGTAAGAGTATCAACACAAGGAGGCCTGAGAAGTGCAGCACTACGTGCTGTAGTGTCACATAGCTATGGAATGTGTATTGGGTAGTTAAAGTGAACTAGTAATGCTGGATGGGGTTTATCAGAGGAGTGGTGTGGCTAGGCTAGTTGAGTGGGGGGGAGGGTCCCACTAGACTGAGCTCCTCTGCATCTGGCAGTGATTTACACGTGCTGTGACATGTTGACCATTCATGTGTGGGGAAACAGACAAAAACTCCACATCTCTCCCTACTGACACCCCCCAACTCCCCAAACACACACACACACACACACTCACACACCCACCGCTCTCCTTTCCACGCACGATTAGTCTCGCCGGAGCCACTAGGCTTCCACACTGTACCCCGGCCGCATGGAGGCAGAGTGGCCATCTATCACAGGGAATAAGCTTCATTAAGCGGCTGGCACCTGGTGCCGGGAGAGCGCAATTAGTGGTGCGGCTGCAGCAGCAGCTTGACGTCCCTCTCCGCCATCCAGCGTTTGTTGGGACGCCGCATTAATGGCTAATTTCCGCCATGATGGGCCTGACAAATCTGCGGCGGGGGAGAGGGGGCGCATCCGGGACGAGACGGGGGGTCTCCCCCTGAGGACACTCAAGTGTCTGCTCTCGGCATCAACCAGCACTTAATCCACGGGTCCTGGGAGCGCTGCCAGAACAGGTGCCTTATGGGTAGGCCTCCAGACAGCAACAAGCAGTCAGACTCCGACTACAACTACAATCTCTTTCCTCCAGCACACACATGCACTTATACACACACACACACACTCTCAATTGCCTCTCCATCTTGGGGAAAAGAACGGGTCAGAGAATAAAGCACGGAGCAGGGAGAAATTCTGTTAAAGGAGAACTTATCGACCACTAGGGCCTGCCCTACTCCCTCCCTCCCTCCATCTCCCCTCTCACTTCCCACACCCACAAACCCATTTGCCCTCATCCTCCCTGCCCACTGGCTGTCAGTTGTCAGGGATCTTGTTTTCTACCCCTTTTCTCTCTCCTCTCTCTCTCTCGCCTGCTTTCCTGCTGCAGGAAGGGAATGAATTTGCCCGGTCATGTAGAGCAGAGTCAGGCAACACCATGGCCAGCAATCCATCACCATGTTGCCTGACTGTCACTGCTGTTGGGGGGGTGGGGGATAGCAGGAGTGTATGTATGGGTGTGTGTGTGTGTGATGTGTTTGGGGGGGGGGGGGGGGGGGGTGTTGAATATGAGCACCTCTCTCGCCTTCCTCTGCCTCTCCAGTGGACCCCCCCAAGGGGACAGAGAAAGCAGGGGGCCTTCATGCACGACACACACTCATACACGCTCCACCTGACAAGCACTGCTGGGGAGATGGATGGCAGAGGAAGGCAAAAGTGGAAAGAGGAAAAGAGAGAGCAGCACAAAGGGGGGATGGGGGAGAGACAAAGACACGGACAGGAAAACGGGAAGCAGAGTCTCATGAGTGGAGACCAATTATCAAACACATGAGAACTATATCGAAGGAAGCTGTGTGATTTGCTGACAGACTAACAGCTCAGTACTGGTCAGTGCTGGCTGCAGTTTACCCTCTAACTGGCTACACGTAATAGAACAAGATGTGACGGGACTACTCCTCTCCTCTCCACTGAGCTGCTCTAGAACTATGATCTGGGGGCCTAGGGGTAAACACAAGAGACTGCCATATGCAACATACTTGCAGGCAAAAGATAAGTTTTTTAGATGTTATTTTTTAAGACTATTCTTTTTAAATTTCACACAGCGTTTGTCTTGCTCTATTACAAAAGACAACACCAGGCACGTCACAAAGACATTGTACATAAAAACTTTATTATTTCTAAGGAAAAAATGACAACAAACATGCTTATACCACAATAGAAAATGAAAAGATATTGCACTGGTTACTCTAGCATGATTTCCTCTTCCCCTCAAAACACAAGTCTGTCCATCCTAGACCACACTAGTGTCACAGTCCCTCTTATGGCAGAGTGATTAACACAGGCTACTATACACACAGGCAGGATCAGGCCTCTTTTTCAAACACCAGACAAATGGCTCCTACAGTCTCACAAGTCCCGTAAGTGGCAGCTCATTCCGTTCCAGCCATCAGCTATGTGTGTGTGTGTGTGTGTGTGATAGAAGCCCAGCGGTTCAATGCTGGCTCAGTAATCTGTGCTATGGGGCACAAGAAAGCACACAGAATAGAGACCACACACATCTGGACCTGAACTGATTGGAATGCAATGCTAATGTGTGTCTGTGAAAAATGTGTGAGGCAAAGAATGAAGTACATCTCTTAGGGAGGAAATTATTTGAGATACTGATTCTTCAGAGAAAATTTAGTTTTCAGTGAGTGCTATTGTGTGTTGCATGTGTCTAGAATTTCACTTGTTTTATCTGATCTGATCTTATGTTTAGTGGCTGTTAACAGCTTGACAACTCTGGGCTGTAGATCAGACTTGGGGGTCACAGACAGATCAGTACTCTCTGTGACTGATGGCAGAACAGTCACTGCACACGGGAGTGTGTGTCTGAGTGTGTCCATCACAACTGGTGAGAAATGACATCTCCATTTTAGACAGAAATGACCAGTAAGAAAGAGAAGTGAATGGGCCAGAGATTGACTTCCAGAGAAACAACATACTCTATTGACATACACTGCGCTACAGTCTGTAAACATATACATTCTTGCTCCACATAGAAAACAGATTTTGGAGACCCAATACAGTTTAACTCGTCTCCTGGCAGAGAACTAAAAGTGACGATGACCACAGTACCACACATGGAATGATTCGTACAGGTGTCATATTTTGTTTGGGAATGATCTGCTTAACCTGCCATTCTCAACAATTACCTCACATAATGAGCACAAGATCAACAACTGTGCATCACGGTGGCTTTCAGAAATCTATCTGATGGAGTCTCTGGACCAGGCTTAATACAAATGACACAGTATACTAACAACCCATAACTTAGAATGTGATAAATTCTTGAAATTTCTTGCCTGATCATAAGGGTTGAAGTACTCATATGTCTTTTGTCTGTACTAAGAGAGACTGAGACAATCAAAAAAAAATAGTTGCTCACCAGACAACTTTTTTTTTTTCTTGTGCATGGCCAACTGTATCGTTATGAAAGATTAGTGTGTCACCTTTCACATTCACTCAGTGTTCTGTCCTATTGTTGCGCAAGACCACACATTATGGACCTGCATGCAGAGGTTCTATATCTGCTGTGCATACAGACCTCTATGAAATTCATGCTCCCTATGGAGACAGCTCAACACAAGCACTGACTGACTGCTTACATGTGCGGCTTAGATAGGCTTAAACACGACTATGACCAGGTCTCGTGTGAGCAGTCATGGACATTGGCACTGCAATGGGGCTCAAGTCAGTGGTTTTTTTTTTCTGAGGTAAAGATATGTAAACACTATGCACACACCTGCCTCCAGACCATAGCAACATGCCCTTGCAAGCTGACCAGTGACTGTGTGGAGGACACTGCTACAGCCAGCATCCTCATAGTGACTGACAGACAGCCTTAAGAAAGGGAGAGTCTGGCTGTGTCATTTTAAAACAATAGTTTAAAACAATATACAATAACACATACTGGTGCATACCTCAGAAACAGAAACGGGGGGTAAACCAGAAACAACAACGGGGGTTAAACCGTAAACCATTACGGGTCCAAGGTATAAAGCGAGGTGCACACCCCAAGAGGTCTAGGGATTGGTCAACACCTCAGAAAGATGCGGTCTGATTGGCCAATTTATTGTTTCACTTGGAAAGGACAAAGAATACACACACAAACCAAAAATGTTAAAAAAAAAGGAGGGGGGGGGGGGGGGTTGCTTTTTTTGTGCAAAGCTGCCCTTCCGGCCCAGCACTTCACAAAGGGCAGGACTGGACAGCACAGGTGCAATACAGACACAGCATACACAGAGGCTAAACTAGTTACAGACACACACTCTCAATACTGCAGCGTATAAAACACAAAAAAGATTTTTACATATTCATTTATATATATATACACACACACACACGCACACACAATGGCCTCGCTTGCCTATGTACACACACAACACATTCACGCAGAGCATATAGACAGGTAGCCTTATCAGGTAAGAGGCAACACAGACACAGTGAAAACACAGCAAATTGGTCCAGAGCTAAAAACATTGGGTTGATTCCATAGCAACCAAAAGCAAAACCAAACAAACTGACCACAGGAGATAGAAGGGGCTAGAAATGAAGCCAGTGGTTGAGTGGAGCTCCTCTCAGACGTGCGTCAAAACCATGCCCTAAAATGTCATGAGGTGGGTTAATATCTCCTTCCAGTTTTTCCCCACGAGTGTTACGATCACTACAGAAGCCTGAGGGATGAGATGTCAGTCAAGACTCCGGTCACTTAATCAAGTCTGAGAGGTGAGCAGCTGGAGAGTGACTTGGAACACAGAGCGTGTTGAACTTTTTTTTTCTTTTTTATACAGATGATAACGTTGGTCTTACAACTAGACTACGGTAGGTATACCAAATGAAGAGAGTTTAGTTTTATTAGACTACTTACTACATCAGTTTACAACTACGCTCAGCAGGCCTATTCACATGTTAACGTATGATGGTGCTATAGTGATTTTTCTATGCACAGACACATGTTAACGTATGATGGTGCTATAGTGACTTTTCTATGCACAGACACATGTTAACGTATGATGGTGCTATAGTGACTTTTCTATGCACAGACCTCAGAATCTCATGTGCAACACTGGCAAATTTGATTGAGAAACTTGAAGACACTCGTCACACAGACACACACATAGAGTTTTTTTTTTTTCCATGCTGTGATACTGCTAATCTATTCTAAGACATTCCCAGTAAACATTCATATTGACTTGTAGACACTAAGTGTGTAAAGGAGAAGTGCTGGGAATGGATGAGTGAACCACAAAGTGCAGATGAAGCACGACTGGCAAGTTTATGCACATGGAGCCCTTAACTCCCAGGCTCTATGGTCACAGTACATGAACAAAGGATGCTGGGATATGCAATTGTTAGCAAATTAGCAGAATGCCTATGATGGTGCTTATGTGATGTGTTTGTACAAATTGCTAAACATACGCTACTTCATTATTGCTGAGATACATCCTAGAACCCCCTATAGAAATCACAGGCAGGTTGACATGCAGATGAACAGCAACTATTATATTTTCTGTAAGGCACAACCAGATCTGTTAAAGTAAAAACATGGCCTCAGATTGTGTCCCTATAGTTTTGAGTGTTTATGTGTATGTGTGTGTGTGTATGTTTTAATATATTACAACATTCAGCTTATTTCTAGCCCCACTGGAGGAAAGACAAAAATACCCAAATTTCAAATTAAAATGCAAGAAGCGGAAGGAAAAATCTCACAGAGGATGACATGTTCAAAGAGGACTTACACAAAACAGGACACAGAATGGAGCTGTTATGTTTCATCACTTCTTATGTAGCCTTATTTAGTTTTCAGTTTAGTGTATGGTAAAAGTCTGTAATGTTGGGTTCCAACATGCATTTGTGAGTTCTAAGTTCTTGACAGTCTGGTGTGGGGGGTAGGGGGTGAGGGGAGTCTGTTATGTCTTCTTGTGGGTTTTGTCTTGTGGCGTGGTACTGCCTTTGGCCTCTGGCCTGGGCCTTAGAGACGGGCCGCTGCGGGTCGGCCCAGAGCCCTGACTCTCCTCCAGAGCGGTGCTGCTGTCCCTCGGGGGAGTGGGCTTGGAGACAGATGCTCTGGTGGGTGAGCTGGAGAGTCCAGGAGCCGTCGCGGACGTGGAGGCAGCGGCGGCCATTGGCGATGAATCCTGCCGCTCCAGTTTTGGGTCTTTGCTCTTTGGGTGAGGTGTGTCAGGTGAGGCGCTCTCTTTGGCCCCAGGCATGCTGAGTTTGACGGGGCCCAGCACGCTCTTGGCTACGGTGGCCAGCTGAGAGACCACCCTGTCCACGCCGCTCTCCGACATGGCTGACGACGCGGCTGAGGAGGCAGCGGCCGCAGCGGCAGCCACGCTCATGGCCTGTCTGCGGTTGTCCGCCTCCTTCATCTCCTTGGTGATTCCTCCCGAGGGAGAGGGTGTCTGGGACTCCCTGGAGGCGGCCGGTGGGGCGGTGGTGGAGGCAGAGGGCTTGGGCTGCTCTGCTGCCCTGCGCAAGGTGGGGCTGGATCTGGGGCGTGGGTCTGCAGGCTTGAGGAAGGGATCTCTGCTGAGGGAGGTGAAAGCGGAGCCGGGCGTGGAGAAGCTGGGTGGCGGGGTGCTCTGCTGGGGGGCAGAGGGGACAGAGGGGGGGGCCATTTGAGTTCCCTGCCGCTCTCTCCTCAAAGAATCCTCTGCTTTTGATGAGCTGCTCACTGGGCTCGGGGCAGGGGATGCAGCTTTCAAGTCAGATGCTGTTGGCTTTCCAGCTGCATGTGTCTGTGGGGCAGTCTGACTGTGGCTGGGTGCTGTGCCTGCTCGGAGCTTTGGGGAGCCGGGCTGCGTGATGCCCAGTGTTGGGGGCACAGAGGGGCCTGGGCCCAGTCTGTGGGCCGTGGGGGGGTGCAGGCACGGCGGTGACAGTAGTGGGGCGCAGCAGGCAGGTGCTGGGGGTGACGTAGGTCTGCCGTCGCCCTTCCTGGCTGTCCTCTGAGCCCTCATCCGTCTCATCTTCGGACGAGTCCACCTCGTGGATGGCGTCCTGCTTCTGAAGCGATTCCCGGCGCTCTGCTCGGTCCTGTCGAATGGCGGACAGCTTGTCCTTCAGCTTGCTCTTGCCAGGCGCCAGCCCCAGGGCCCCGGCGCCCTCCGTCACCTCCTGGCGGCCCAGTTTGCGGGCCGTGGGCTTCTGCAGGCTGCCCTTCTCGGCCGGGGCGGCGCGGCCCCCGAGCATCAGGCTGCCCTCTCCGGCCGACTCCTGCAGGCTCTGCAGGCTGGGCTCGCGCTGCAGCAGCTCCTTCTTGAAGTCGGCGTGGCCGATGTCCAGGCTGTGCTTGCGCGCGGCCGACGCCCCGCCGGAGGCGGAGGGGGCGGCGCTGGAGGGGGAGGAAGAGGACGAGGCGCAAAGGGAGGAGGAGGAGGAGAGGGAAGCGGCGAGCTTTTCGGCAGACTGCACGCGCTTGAGGAGGGGCGAGCGCGGGGGGTCGGCGCTCTTGGGCCGGGCGATGTGGCGCATGAGCGGGGGTGAGGAGTGCAGCTTGACGGGGAAGGACTGGCCCAGGTGGGGGTGGCTCGAGAGGGGGGAGGGCGAGCGTTGGGGAGAGGTGCTCTGCGGCGTTGGGGAGGGCGTACGAGCTAAGGGAGACAAGGGGATGTTCCCGGCGGACTTGCGGCGCGGCGAGCGGTACTGGCGCTGGAGCTTCGGGGCGAGGCCGTGCAGGGAGCTGGGCCGGATCTGGCCCGAACTGGCAGGGGAGTTTGGCACACTGGAGCTGGGGGAGCTGCTCTGAGATGAGTTCCCTCCCACTGAAACACATAGACACAAACACAGGTCAACAGGAGCAGCAAGAACACTAACACACACACAGCTGATCTTCATGGAGGTGCAGTTTGTGAGGGGTCTGGTTGCCAGAGCAGACATACTGTAAGAAATGCATCTAACTGTATTGCATGTATAACAATAGATGTGACTTTAAATAACATTGCCTGTTTACAGACTAAATAGTTTGTATTTCCAGTGTGCATGGAGGCACTTGATGGTAAGTGTGTCTCACCTGAGTGGGATGAGTCTGGTGTGGAGCGGTAGCCCTGAGTTGGGGAGCGAGGTGAGAGGTTGTGTGTGGGGGAGCCTGGCACACTCTCTCCAGAGGACACCGAGCGGTTCAGAGAGGACAGACTGCGGCTTGTGTGCAGCAGAGATGCCTGCTTGGTGATCTTACGGAACAGGGAGTTCCTCTTCTTACTGTCAGTCGCAAAGACAACAGAGTTAAAACTACAATATGAACAACAAGCCGAATAAAGGTGAAGCTAAAATTGCTTTATGTTTGGTGTAAGTAAGTCGTACCTGTCCTGGCCTTCCCTGTTCTTGGTCCTCTTGTTCCTGCGCGCCATTTTGGCTTTAGTTGTGGTTTTGCGGGCAGGGCCCACTTTGATGGAGGTGTTCTCAAAGGGTGTTGCTGAGATGGACACTTTACTGCCACTCTGTAGTAGGAAAGAGAAGCACATACACTTATGTCTTAAACAAGAATATACTTTGCCTAAAAAAAAGCAGCACTAAGCTTACACTTCATTTGCATTGTACCCGAGGAAACAAATAGTAGCGTATACATGTGAGTGTGAGTATATGGTTCTTGGATATGAGTGTACACACCTTCAGAATGAGCTCCACCACCTCAGTGTGGACAAGGCCGTGCACTGGCTCTCCGTTGACATGTGTGATGAGATCTCCCTCCCGCAGACCAGCCTCATGGGCTGGGCCTCCCCCCTCCACGTGCTAGGAGAGAAAATAACATTAACACCTTTCAGTCGACATTTACCTCTGAGCTACTGTATGCTCCCAATCCACTACCCATCTACGAAAGAGGAGGCAACAGAGTTCTACTGTAAACTGGGAGACTCTAGATCCAGTTACAGAACTGACATGAATCAAACACATCATCTACATGCACAAAATGGACATATGTTCTTTATTAGCCTGACAGTTTACTTACCCTAACCATATGGTGTGTGTGTGTGTGTGTGTGTGTGTGTGTTTGTGTGTGTGTGTGTGTGTGAGAGAGAGAGACACTTACCCACACCATATGGTGAACGGTGTAGATGTCAGTGTCTCCCATGTAGACGCGGATGGCCCTGAGGGTGAAGCCGTACTTCTTGCCGGCGCGGTGGATGACGATGGCGGGTTTGACGCTGCAGATGGCTGGGCTGAGGTCCCGGCTGGGCGAGGAATCACGGGACGACGGGTTGGACGAGAGGGAGTGGGGGGACATGGGACTGGCAAGGGGCGACGCACCATGGTGGTCTACAGATGGAGTGACAGTGGATGGTGTGACAGAAAGAGACAGATAGAGGGAGGGAGAGGGGAGAAGGAGGTAGAGAGAGAGAAATGGTAAAATAAAAAAATAAAAAACCAAGAATCTTCTGATTAATCTATAATTACAAACCTAATTAACTTGGAAATTAAGCACACAAGTTTTACTAGGCCAATAAAATTCATAGAAGTGAAGTCCCATTACATTTAACAAGGAAACATCTGGATAGTGAAAAAGGAGAAAGTCAAGAATGCAGATCTGAAGTTAATTACATCACACATACACACACACACACACTATAAAAACACAAGCACACACCCACAGACATGACTTCTTACCTGCAGGAATCATGAGGGAGAGGGTGGTGGCAGAGGCAGACTTGATGACCTTGTTGAGCGGGCGTGATGTGTGTTTGTCGGTCTCTCCAGAGAGTAGTCTGTGGCGAGCGCGGCGAGCCGCCAGATCACTGATAGCTTTAGGGGTGGAGCTATCAGACGTGTCCGCAGCTGCAGTAGAGGGGCGTGGGGAAGCTCGCTCACATACGTCACCTGAACTGCCCGCTACGTAACCATCAACACAAACACACACATACAGAGAGAGAGCACAATTAGAACCGCACAATTCATTAGACACCATTTGGATTTGTGCAATTTCATAGCTTTCAATGGTACTGTATATAAAACTGTATATGTATGTATATAGATAAGTGCCATGTAAAGGGTTATTATGCCCTACATCATTTGAAGTCTGTGACACCACGCTAGTGAGTGTGTGTGTGTGTGTGTGTGCGTGTGGGTGTGGGTGTGAGACTGACGTGTGAGAGTGGCCCGGCTCTGCTGGCTGGAGGTGGAGCCTGGCGTGGTGGGCGACTCGTCCAGCTTGAGCTCCCTCTCCACAGGCAGCTCAGGGATGGCCAGGGGCAGCTCCTCAGAGCGGGGGCCCCTGACCGGGGTCTTGCGGCCGCCTGAGCTCCCGCTGGAGCCCTCCTCCTCCGTGGAGATGGCGAAGCGAGGCATCTCAATGATGGCAGAGCAGCAGCGGCGGCGGACCGTCAGGGGAGGACTGGAATCGCTCTCGGTGTGCGAGGACTCCGACACAGACAGGCGCTTACGCAGGCTGCAACAAAACACACAAAGAAACGTGAATCACCAAAGAAAATATCAACATACAATAATAGACTTTCTCTCTTCCACAGTTGTACCAACTAGCCACAGATGCATGGCTAAATAGATTTGTCCTCATTCATTTAGGTGCATGGCTACACAGATTTGTCCTCATCTAGGTTGCTACAGTGGTACTTGCACAAGGCTAACAAATGTGCTGGATACATGCGTACAGATACTTTTCTGCCACTCACATCTCTGGAGATCCCACCAACCAGCTGCGGTCTCTGGACTTGAGGCCACCGAGGCTGTCCAGCCGCTCTCCCCCCTCCTCGCTCAGGCTGCGCTTAGTGGGAGGAGGCGTCCGCTTCTCCTCGTGCAGAGACAGGCGCTCCATACTGCTGTACACCTGGGGTTGAAGGAGAGAAGGAGAGATTACCAGGCTGTTTTGTGGCTGAGGCTTTCGGTTTTACAATCAGCTTATTTTCAGGCAAACATAAAACATCCAAATGCAGCTGCTGTCTGAGTGTGGGAAAGTACATGCCTTTACCTTGCTGAAGCGAGGAGAGCAGGAAGAGAACTGACGGATCTCCAGGTGGTCGTCATCATTGGTGTCCTCCTCCTCCTCAGAGTCCACATGGTGGTAGCGGTCTGACCGAGCTACAGGCAAGAAAGAGCAGACAGAAAGACAACATTATTAGCAAACCAGAAAACTAACCAAATCCAGTACTGGGTCAATACTTATTTCTTCAATACTTAAATGTATTTACTTTTTATTTACCATCTTGTGCTGAAAATCTAGTGAATATCAGCCTACTATCATCACCCCCATAAAACTGTATGTGTAACATATTATGAATGCATATTCAAGGGTCTTACTATCAAAGTAGCTGGTATCGTCTTCTGACTCAAGCTGAGGGATGAATTCAGCCTTCTGTCTGAGGAGGCCATTCCAGTCCAGATCAGTGAAGAAGCGGTGCTGTTTCACTTCATATGCACTCCCTAATCAGAGGCACACACAAAACACAGCTACTGTCAACAATCAGCCAAAACTGCACACAATACATTTAACTAGGGACAGGTGTGCTTTAACATTAAATCCATTTTTTCCATTTATTACACTATTATTTGTTTGTTTATTCACATGCCAAACATACTGAAAGAAAGCTTCCTTATCCTGTTTCCAATACAATATCTACATCAACACTAAAACATAATTGCTGGAGGGTGGAAAACTTTGATACAGTGAGTGGCAGGAGTTATTAAAGGGACCCCTGGCTAGTTAGACATGTTGGCCTTATAAGATTTACATTGGCATCAGCTACACAAACTTGATTTAAAAACAATTAACAGTTTTTTGGTTTTCTTAAAAGTTTATAAAATCCTTTCACTCCTTTCACCTAAAAAGTGACATCACCTGGTTGAATCTAATCAAGGTCCAATCGCGGTGCAGCAATCAAGCTGTTGCTGCACATGTGCCATGTTCAAAACTGTGTGCTAAATACTATCCTGACGCTGATGTTAACTAATGAAAGTATGCAGTGTGTGAAAAATATGATTTTACTAGTATACAAAAGTCACTGAAATAATTTTCAGTTGAGATAGCAAGTAAGCAACTGAAATGATCGTTCCATTCAAATGAATGGCTGAAGCAGCTAGCTTCATTGCTAGTGATTCACTTCAATTGAGGGGAAGTGAGCTAACAGCCATGAAATTGCTTCTTCCATCAGTCTTATGCCCAGCAACAAACCTAACGGCCTGTCAAAGAAGATAGGGAGCTAAGTGCTGAACTATTTGAACAACTTTTGAAACTTGATGACTTGATGAGCTATTCTGTTAATGTGCCTTAACAGGCAAATTTAGTGATGTGACTTTCTCTGAATAACTGTTAAGAAATTATTAAAAACTGTTAAACGAGTTTACTTTATTTTTCCTGTTACACGAGGGCCTACAAGAAGACCACCACTGAGTTATTGGAGTATGTTACTGGAGAATGAAGATTGATTACTTGTGTTTATTTAAGGCAATGGAGTATTTGCTATTTGCATTTTCCAAAAGTTCTAATAAAAAATGAAGCATTTTCAGTGTTTTTAAATCCTGTTCAATACAGCTGATATCAGTTTCAGTCTTATAAGGACAACATGTCTTGGCAGTTAGGGATCCTGTTAAAGCAATCAAAACAGTACAGCCAGTTTGTTATGCTCCAGTATACGAGCATTTTGGTGAAGTCCATCTTTCTCCTCTGTGCAGAGGGCAGTGCTAACCTGTGCCGAGTCTCTCCAGAGGGTTCTGTCTGAGGAGTTTGGAGATGAGGTCCTGAGCTTCAACAGGAAGTGCATCCTCCTCCTCTGGCCACATAATCTCATCTGAAAGCACATGCACGCACACACCCACATCAAGAAAGCTTATATAAGTTTTCACATATATACATTCCAAGAATTAAACAAAATATTTCAAAAGCAATTTCTATACTTCTACACTTCCCCTCCTAATAAAACATATAATAACTGATAATCTTGTCTCAAAACTCTTCAGATAAAGTGCCAGCTACTCACCGCTGATAACTTGTCCAAACAGTTCTTCAGGTGTATCACCGAAGAAAGGGGCACAGCCCACCAGGAACTCATACAGTATGACCCCCATGGCCCACCAGTCCACTGGCTTGCCGTAGCCCTGCCTGAGAATCACCTCAGGGGCAATGTACTCTGGAGTGCCACACACCTGGCCAGCAGAGGGAGACAGAGAGTCAGCACCAAACAACACACAGCAGTCAGAGAAACCAATGTACACACGTGCATGTTTAGGGAAGTGTACCTGTTTGTCAAGAAATTCACGAGCGTCTTTTTCTATGTGGCCCTCATAGAGGTTGGTGGTGAGGCTCATCAGGCCAATTTTTGATAGTCCAAAGTCAGTGAGTTTGATGTGTCCCAGAGAGGT
Source organism: Tenualosa ilisha (assembly GCA_015244755.2). Classification (NCBI taxonomy): domain Eukaryota; kingdom Metazoa; phylum Chordata; class Actinopteri; order Clupeiformes; family Clupeidae; genus Tenualosa; species Tenualosa ilisha. The sequence goes on from PYXC01000407.1 coordinate 5,619,617, forward strand.
GATCAGGAGACTTTGAAGGCAGAAATAAGAAAGTGTTACTAACACAGGTGTCAAAGTCTAGCTTCAGAGAGTACAAGTCCTGCCACATGTCTCTCCTTTCAGATTTACATAAACCAGCTGATTCTAATCAGCACAACAGCTCAGCCAGATAGATTAATTAAGAGCTAATTGGTGAGATCACCTGTGTTAAGTGCACATGTAGAAACAATAGTAGCAATTTGACAACTCTGGTTACATGCGTAAATGAGCTTTTTGCTGAGCTTACATGAGTCATTTCCTCTTTCCAAATATCAAATATCAATACAAACTCTCAAAAACCAAGGGAGGGCGAAAGAGAGGTGCAAAGGTGATGTCTTACTTGTCTGGTTTGAGGTCACGGTGAACAATGCCATAGTTGTGCAGATACTCCAGAGCCAGGACGGTCTCAGCAAAGTACATGCGTGCCATATCCACTGGCAACGCCCCAATGTGCTTTAGGAGAGTGGCACAGTCTCCACCTGCCCCGGGGCACACAGGACATCATCAACACTCACGAGTCAGAGCAGACAGGTGTATAACTGGAGTGTCTGTTTTCATTTGCGCGATGGCTAGCGAGTACGTTAATCAGTGTCAATAAACAAGCGTGTGCATCTGCAATCTAACTACAATTACCCAAGGTTGTAAAAGCAAGTGTAAAGAAGAATTGCAATAACAAATTTGGATTATCATGTGCATCAGAGTTTTCAGTTTGTGCCAAATAGAGGAAAGGCCTACCTTCCACGTATTCCATGACCATGCAGAGGTGCCGCCGCGTCTCGAAGGAGCAGAACATGCTCACGACAAAGGGGTTCTCCGCAAAGGTGAGGATGTCCCTCTCCACAAAGGCCTGCTGGATTTGGTTCCTCAGGATCAGGTTCTGTTTGTTGATCTTTTTCATGGCGAAGCGCTGGCGAGTCTCCTTGTGCCGCACCAGAAACACCGCACTGACCAGCACACAGCACAACAGAGCAGCAGAAAAGACACATTCAGAAGACCTTCGCTGCCTTGTGTTGGGATTAGACGCAGATTATTTGGGCTGCTATTCTAGCTCAGGTGTGTTGCTCTACTAGCAACACTGTCCTGTTTGCCACGCTAACAGATGGTCACTGCTGCAGGAGCTGATTGTGGTCTTACAGACAGTAGTCTGCTTCTATCTCTCCAGCTCTACAGGAAGTACACACATATAAGCACCTGACAGCAGTGTGCTGGAGATGAACAGGATCAGTAGGGTCACAAAGTGTGTGTTTCATACCCATAAGCACCGTTGCTGATCAGCTTGATGCTTTCAAAGTCCTCCTCTCGGGGAGTTTTGGTTTTCTGCTGTGGTGGGGCTGGGGCTGGCTGGACAGAGGCTCCTCGACCCTGAAACACACAGACACACAATCAGGGTTCAAGTGAATGCTACCTGGTGGATGAGAATGACACACGCCAAACATGCTCCACTGCACTCACATCAGTAGATTCTTCCATCTCAGGAGTGTCGGGATGGCCACTGTCATAGCTACTCAGCTGGGCCATTTCTGAGAAAGAAAGAGAGAGAGAGTGGCTGTACTGTTTTGATTGCTTTAATAGGAACCCTGACTGGTAAGAGATGTTGGCCTTATAAGACTGCCACTGATATCAGCTGTATTTAACAGGATTTAAAAGAGAGAGATACACAGTGCACTGGGAGATATCAACTGATTTCACAATAAATTCAAATGATGGTAAAAGCAATTAATTACAGGAAACTAAACAAAGTGTATGCACCTGAGACTGGTACTAATACAAAAACAATAAATGCCAACCAGTTTGTAATGTACAATTACTCAGTTTTTCCACTCGACTGTCAGTATGTGCCTGTGTATGGCATGTACACGTGATCATGTAAACAATAAACACATGTGCAACAGGGGGTCTGTTTCTGTGTATGTGTGTGTGTGTGTGTGTGTGTGTGTGTGTGTGTGTGTGTGTGTGTGTGTGTGAGTGTGCTCACCCTCCAGGGGATCCCTGGTGAGGCCAAGCTGGCTGATGATATAGCGGGGGATGTCGGACTTGATGCCCTGGCCCTCTTTGGCATGGCCCTCGGCTGCCTCCAAGAGGTGGTAGAACTCCTCTGGGTCAAACTCCTGTGGGAGAACAGCCAGCCAGCCATCACATTAAACACGCACACACACACCAAACAACCACAGACAGGATATTAAACACATACATACACACACACACACGCACACCAACCACAGCCAGAGACTCCCAAAGGGATTGACACACATGTGAACACTGGAGACAAACAATCATTTACTTGCACATGTGCTTGTGTATTTGTGTATGTGTTTCCACAAACAAATGAAGTAGGTGTAGAATGAGTGTCCTATTAAACATTCACCAGTGGTGGGGAACAAAGCAAGATATCACACGCTGATGTCACACGCTGTGACATTCTTTAATTGCACTGCTGCCATTCCTAGTTACATCTGATCTGTGGCCCCATTAATATGTGCGTAGTTTAACATTCAAACAAGCCTATGAATATGACGTGTAAGGGGTGTGTGTGTGTGTGAGTGTGTGTGTGTGCGCACTGCAGTGGAGGCTACAGGGAAAGAGGGGAGAGATGAATGCCCATACGGAAAAGTCCTATTGAAAACATAATGATCCTTAGGATTCAGATGAGTCATATTGTTCTCATCTGTCCAAACAGATTAATGCAAGTCCCCATTAAAATGTGTATAATTTAATATGTTTTATGGCACTAGCTACAGACTGGGGGGTGGGGGGCTGAGTTGGAAGGCAAGAATGAAGATGATAAACAAGGAAAGGGACACTCATACACTAATGAAAGAGGGGAAATAAGATGAGACAAAATTAAGGTAGGAGATTGAAAGTAAAGGCAAAAAAAGAGGTGGACAAGAGGGAAGACTACATTAAACGGGGAAGTGGATCTCTCAGTTCATTGTTCTCACACAAAGACCCCCAGCGTCTCTGGCTGCTACATTGACCCCCACATCTGCTGCAGCCCATTTCTAAAAAGCCCATCTTGCATGGTGTCAGCTGGCTGCCTGCATGTGATTACTCAAAAATACAGATGTGTGCAGGAGCCTAGAGCCCCTCGTCTCAGGGCCAGTGGGTGGTAGAGCCAGCATGTGTGTGTGTGTGTGTGTGTGTGTGTGTGTGTGTGTGTGTGTCTGTGTGTGTGTGTTTTCAATGCAAAATGTATGGTTCCAGCTGCTTGAGCAGGTAGCCAAAGCTAATAAACCAAGGGGATTCTCTCTGCACACTGAGGTGATGTGCCTATATGCCTAATGGACTGCCTTGCTTCCTCATCATCTCTCTTCCACACACACACACACACACACACACAATCCTTGTGTGATCTAAAACTCAGCCGCACATCCACAGGCACCAACAGGCTTTGGAGCCTCACAGACAGGAGAGCTGAGACTTCTGGGGGAAATGATGGAATGACTACGAGTGCACTGTTGACAGAGCACACACACGCACACATGTGTGTGCACATGTTAACGACACAGAGCACAGGGATAAAAAGACGACGATCCTTCTGGAAAATTCCACACACAGTAAGACCTGATGTGTTTCGGAGTCCAATTGCTGGGTGGGTGAGGGGGTGGAGCATTAGTGATGAATCCACTCACTGAACCCCAGCAAAGAACTGAAGCTCACACACACACACAATCATCAATTTAGAAGACACTTACAACAAACCTGCCAACTGAATAAATAACATGCTAAATTTTCACTTCTACCGTCACACTCAATTATGCCGTTTTATGGAATCATAAACCACTTTAACAAATTTCTGTAATTATCCTTCCTGATTCAGTCAGGAAACCTGTACACACTAAATAGATACTAACTGCATAAAGACACACACACGCACACACACATACATACATGCACACACACGCACACACACACACACGCACACGCACACACACACGCACACACACACACACACACACACACACACACACACACACACACACACACGCACACACACTCACCCTGAGGCATAGACGATGAGGGCCGAACAACTGCCTGAGGTGTGAATAATGTACTCTTTGGCTCATTAAAATGAATCTGTTGCTTCATGTTAATAAAGTGCTGCTTGTGAATCAACTTGGCCAAAGAGGAGCCTTAAAACAAAGCTGCCTATAGACAAGGCCATTCATTAAGGCATACTGGGTCAATGGGGCTCTTCAAAACGTGTCCTGTCTGGGATAATGAAGTATGTGTCTGTGTGAGCTAAAACTGATATGATCCCAGCCCTGATCTGGCAGGGCTGTGTGGACATGGGCACTCACCAGACATTCCAGCAGCCGTGCAGGCCTGGCGATCACAATCATGAGCTTCTTCACCATCTGAGTGACAAACGTCACCTCCACACTCTCTGACCTCTCATGTGCCTGAAACAAATGTCAGAGAAAAAGAGAAAGAGAGAAAGAGAAAGTTAATAAACACTTCCTTTGCTTACTGATATACTTATATTTTCCCATCACACATCATCCCAAGTCACATCATGTTCCATGTCCTTCTAAAACCTAGCCTGTTGTCCAAGGACCATGTCGGCCCAATGCACCATCACATGTTTTTCAGCAGAAGACGCAACCAAGCCAGTACATGTAATCTATTAGAAAATGCAAGGCTTTCCCAGAGCCATATCTTTGATATTAACAGCCTTACAAAGTGATTAGGGGAGGGTGGTGAGAGAAAAGTAGGGAGAGGGAGAGGGAGAGGGAGAGGGAGGGAGAGAGAGAGAGAGAGAGAGAGAGAGAGAAAGAGAAAGAGAAAGAGAGAGAGAGAGAGAATGAGAGACAGAGAATGAGAATGAGTAACAGACAGATCGAGGTGGTTATTAACCAGGCTAGAGGGAATTGGGGTTTTCTGTGTAATAGAGACATGCGTGAATGACAGCCCGTCCCCAGGGGCTTCCTCATCAGGCCTGAATAATTTAGAGAACTAATAAAAAAAAGGAGGTGTAGAGATGGAAACACAAGACAGTCACAAAGTACACTGGAATAAATGAGACATAATAAGAACTGACACAAAAACAGAGAATCAACTGACAGGTAGCCTAGCTAGGGAAAAGCAAGTAAAATAGTCAGTTTATGCGCCAACTAAGAATTAAAAAATTAATGAGAGGAAAATGTACATCCTCAGGGGATTTCCGCCATTTGAAGAGTTGCCCAGAGGGTCTGAACTATCACCTTAACCCATTACCCTACAACGAGTTGTAATGGCTATGTGTGTGTGTGTGTGTGTGATAAGCCTGCACTCTGCCCCCATGGTTCCAATTCTGTGGATGTCTTGAGGGCTGGCGCCATGTGGGCCGGGTCAGTGGCAGTGGCCGAGGGGTGCGATTAGCTCCTGTGGCGTCTCTAATAGGGAGACGGTGAGGGGTCTAACTCATGCTCATACCTGCCCCTCGGACAGCAGGAGCAGCTCACGGACACACTCTCACCTCAAGGACCAACACACACACACACACACCACAACACACCAATCAACCTGGATAAACCACTGCCCCAGTAAGAAAGACCAATGTGACTAACACATCAATTGAAAGTTACTAGTTTAAAACCAGTATCTCAAAAACACTGTAACAAATTAACTATTAAGGGCTAAACTATTAACAGCAGCAAATTCAGTTGTAGAACGTTGTAGTAAAACTACAATCCAGAAGCATCTTCTCTAAACTCCACAACAAAAACAACCAGAGTGCAGAGCCACAAACCAGCATGTTGACTAGTCCATCCAAAAAACAAACAAAAAAACCCAACTAGTTCTACAAGAGGTTTGGGAAAATCTGGAAAGTCCACCACTTCTGTAAAACAGGCAACAAGCAGACACCTCGGTACTTCAAAGTTCCCTCATCCATGTCATCCAAGAGCCCCATCAAGAGTTCTCTATCTCATCCCACTCTCTCTCTCTCCTCCACTTCTACTGACGCTTGGGAGAGACTCTCACCAATCCCCAATCAGGCGGCGACTGGGCCAGCTGACCCGCGGGCGCCCCGACCCCTTTGAGGAGAAACTGGAGTGTGAGCTCTTCGCTGGGCGCCAGCTCCACGCTCCACTCCCGCCGCTCCAGCAGGTGCTGCAGCAGCTCCTCTTCCTCCAGTCGTCGCTGCCACCACACCCCCGACATGCTCTCGTCGACGGGGCGTAAGCTCGCACGCTTTTTTACAACCCGCCCGTTCCAAATTCCTCCGCTCCGCACGTGTTTTTATACGCCAATCCTCACCGCCACCTGCTCCCATCTGCAGCCCAAACACGTCAGCCAATTAGGAGGGTCTGGGTGATATCATCTTGGCTGTGCACAGCAGAGGATGTGTGTCCATGTATGTGTGCCTGAAAGAGGGTCTGCTGGTTGAGGGGCAAACCCTCCCCTGTCCGCACACACATACACACACCTATACTTGCCGACAGTACCCCAAGACTTGGAAAACAAAACCTGTCTCCGCCTCTTTCTAGCCCTCCCCCCATCCCCTTTCTTTCTCTCTCTCTCTCTCTCTTTCTCTCTCTCTCATTTCATTCCCCTGCACTGTCTGAAAGACTCATCCGTCACCACTACCAGGGTTTGCTGAAGCGTGAAATTAAAATAACCCCTCCCCTGTCCAAACACATAGACATCCCAACACGCATAAGCACCTAAAGACGTCACAGACACACACACACACACAATGACAACATCCTGCACACACAATGACAATATTCTGTGCACACACACACACGCACGCACGCTCGCACACACACCTAGACAATTTGGGGAGGGGCTGGATGTTTAGAAGAGGCCCATTGGGAGCCATAAGAGGAAGGTTTAAAGCCCTCTGGCTCTGTGACTGAGCTAATAGAGACATCAGCAGCACATCTAGTGACTAATTCCTGAGTGACAGGTTGGAAGACATTCTAACTTGTGCAAGAGAGGGGAAAAAAGAGAGAGAGACTAACGGGGACGGACAGAGAGGGCCAGACAAAGGAGCACAGAGACAGGAGCAGAACTGCACTCAACAGTCCAAGCTATGAAAGAATTGTGAAGAATGAGGGGACAGAAGTGCGAGCCAGGGTGCTTGTTAGAGATGGGCTCCAGTGAGTGCACTAGACTTCTTCACACTGAGACACCAATGGCAGCCTGTAGACTGATGGTGTAATAAACACACTGAAGAATAGTCCAAAGAGGAGCTGTTTGAGAACACTTCTGATGATCAATGGGACGTCAGCATCCACAAACATGCTCCCTTTGGAGCTGAGGTGAAGGCAGAGAGTGAAACAATGGCAGGTGTGTTATTGCTCCCGGCTGGCAGCAACAGGACAGTAGGGAACACACAGGTTTATGTCTAGCTAATCATGGGCTAAGAATAACTGCTGTTGATGCTATTTTTTTTACTGACAATTCTTATGCTCCTTCCTGCTGTGCAACACTCTGGTGGATACCGGATCCCCTCGTTCTGATGCACGCTCACAAAAACTGGCGCAGCACTTTCTAGGAATTTCCACAATTTGGCGACTACACTGGTTAAATCATGAAACACATACACGTACATGTACACGTAACGTACACTCACACACTTACATCTTGGAGCAGTTTCTCCAGATTTTCCTGTAGCTCGTAGAAGTAGCGTGATGTGATGAGCCCCTCGCGGGACTTGTCCAGGCAGTCTCTGGACAGCTCGATCAGCTGGTGGTGGATGAAGCTCAGAACCCCATCTGCTAGTGGCATCACCTTATCAGGGGCATTGGAGGCCATGAAGTCCGCCAGACGCTCCTCCATCTGAGCGGTGGCCTGCAGGTGTCATGGAGTGTGAGGTCAAAGGTTATAGATACATATTAATATTTTCTCCTATATCTCTAGATGCTAATACCCAATTAATTCCCTTGGCTTATTTCACTGAGAAAAAAATGAAATCCAATTAATTTGTCTTGCCTAGTGCAAGTGGCTAGTATCATATAACTGATAATACCCCTTAGTTGAATACTAATCAGCAGATAGCAGATAGCAAACAACATCTGAAGGCTGCAAGATATCCACATCTTAAAAAAATTGTGGCCAATAGCAACATGTGCAGCCTAACACTGCTCTCATTTGTTCACTGCCTCCTGCATTCCAGCTATTGATGTAAAGAGGAAAAGTTGCAAATGGTGAAAAAATGGAAAAAATTCTCTCTCTCTATGACCCAGATCCTAAGGCTGCTGAAGTGCACCCTACCTTAGGGAATCGCTCCTTGTAGACATGGTTCATCATGACGATCTCATGGTCAAAGGAGATAGGGGAGCGACCAGGGCTGAAATAGACGAACACACAACAAACACCAGGTGAGATAAAACAGAGGATGGAGGGATGGAGGTGGGAAAGTGAAGAGATTAGAAAGTGTGTGGAGTACAAAGGCTGAGCCCTGGACACCGAGGGACCTGATATGGCCACATACGAGCTCCGACTTGACGACTGCAAAAAGTCCAACACTTCATCAATCTACATTCAGAGGGATGATAGAATCATGATTCATACAGACACTAACGTACACACACCCTTGCTGACCTCGTCCTTGTCCTCAGGGGGCCATCAGACCTAGAAGAGCAGCGGCAAACCTGTGTGTGTGAGTGTGTGTGCATGTGTGTACACGTATATGAGATTCAGATCAAAGACAGCATGCAGGATAAATGGAGACTGAAATGGGGGAGGCCAACCACTTCAGCCAGGCTGGAGAGAAGCCACGACCTTTGTGACATAGGTGCTTTTATGTATGCTTTTGTGTGATGTACACACATCAATGCACGGTAAAAACATGTACACTATGATCAATTTTAAGTATACAAAAAATAATGTAAAAAGTCAAAATCAGGGTAAAAAAAATATGAATGTTGTGATAAATACATTTTTGTACATGGAGGTAATTGGCTATGTAGTTTTGGCTATGTGCAAAGTCTACATTTTTTGTGTTGGGTTTGTTTATGTTTAAGAGCATGTTTGTTTGTATAGAGGAGCCTGTGTGTGAGTGCAAAGGTGTAGGGTGGTTAGGGCTAGGGCGTCATGGATCAGTGCTACAGCTGTGGCTGTGTGACTCATCTTCACTGTGAGTGGCTGAAAACTAGTCATGTGACTGTGAGGATGAGGTAATGCTATAAGTCATTCATCGACAGCCCGTCTGGCCAATTAACCTCCTTAATAGAATGAGAATACACCAAATGTGACACACCAGTCGACCTCACGGGGGCTGTTTATCAACATGTCAATGAACACACACACATACAAACATTCCCAAGCGTGTGTGTGTGTGTGTGTGGTGTGTGTGTGTGTGTGTGTGTGTGTGTGTGTGCCCTTGACTCCATACTGGGAGCACAAATCATACTAATGCCACACAAGAGTAAGCAGTGCTCGAGAATCCTCAACTACTAAATGACACATAGCCATTTACATCAGGATATAAAATAAAAACCCTGGAAACCCAACCAGCAGCACAGCAAGGAAAGGTTACGTCTGACAGTGATTGATTTATGTCCAGGGGTGGCTGCTTTACAACTTAAAAACTTGGGAAAGAGGGTGAGTGAGTGAGTGAGTGAGTGAGTGTGTGAGTGTGTGTGTGTGTGTGTGTGTGTGTGTGTGTGTGTGTGTGTGCGCACACGCAAGTAAGAGAATGTGTGTGTAAATGGCTTAAGGCTTTCACAGGCTTTATTAAATAAAGTTCTCGTAGAGAGAGGGAGAGGGGTGAGGGCAGCAATCCTGCAGCGCAATACCAGTGGGTGTTCAGACAAATGATAATGAGAAAATATCATTAGTTTCTCCTGCTGTAATGACAGGAGGAAAAAAAATAATAAATGACCTTGTCTCTCAAAACCGTCTCACTGCTTGACAAACGACCTTGATAGGAACTTTATTGTGGTTAGAGGTAAATGGGGGCTCCATAAAAATCTTGGTGCTGAAATTAGAAGTTTTCAGAAAGGTGAGCATGTGTGTGAAACGTGTGAGATGTGAGGGCACCATTGCCTTCATGCGTTCCTTTGTCTGTCCGATTCCACCACACACACAGAGGAGTTTCATTCTGTTGAATGGCTGCCAATTTGACAAAGGCACAATGGCTTCAAGTGCCACACAATGCTCATGTGTGTTGTGAATATTAAACTGCAGTCATGCTGGGATGGTCAGGCAGTGCACAGACAGCCTTTCTGTCCCCAAGTCTGAGCCATGGCTATAGATGCCACACACAGGAAAAGATGAAAAATGAATAAAAAAAACACATGCCACTAAGCTGACAGGAGGTCGAGGGGAAAAACACGATGAGATCACTGAATGAGGGGGTGTGTGTGTGTGTGTGTGTGTGTGTGTGTGTGTGTGTGAATGTGTGCTGGACTTAGAATTGTGGATAGCATGCCTTGCTGAGTGTGACATCACAGCATATTGTATTTGTGTGCTAGCAGTTAGGGTGTATGTATGCATGTGCCAGTATTTATATATTGTATAATAAAGTGAGAGTGAGTGAGAGAGAGAGAGAGAAAAAGAAAGCGAGTGAGAGAGAGAGACAGACAAAGTAGTGGTGCCCTTCCTGTAAATAACATAGCAATACTGTGGAGGAGTTGGTGGCTGGGGAAATCATGGGCTAAATTGGCCGTGACAGAGGGCTAGGGCATGGATTGGTAAGCTGGCCACGCACACAGAAATTCACATGCCACCCCCTCTATACACACATATACACATGTGCAAGCAAACACACGCACACACGCCACGCGCACACACACCACACACACACACACACACACACACACAGACACAGACACAGACACAGACACACAGGGGGTGAGTAATTGCATGTGTAATGGAATACCAGAGGGTGAGTGGGTGAAATCTACAGGCTGCCATTATATATGTGATCCAAAAGCAGGGGAGGAAAACAATTGAAGGTCAGAGTGTTACACACAGAGAGTGTGTGTGTGTGTGTGTGTGTGTGTGTGTGTGTGTGTGTACGCACGCATGTATCTGTATTTTGCGTGTGAGTATAATACAAACAGTACAAAAAAAGCTCCAGCTCAAACTCAACCCTGCGCTGCATCTCAGCGCTGTGCCTCTGGTCAGTTGCCTGCTCCGATCATGCCTACAATCTCCCACCTCACCAACGCACAGTGAGCCCAGAGCCCTCACGCCCTGGCCAGCAAGGCACCTCCAGCCAGGCTGAATGTGCCTGAACGAGGTGAGGGGTTGCTCGTGATGGAGAATTCAGCAGTGAGCGGCGGCTCCGACAGCTGTGATGGATGAGGCTGCGTTGCGCGTTGAGCTCATTTAAAAAGGATTTGAGAGACGTGATGCCTGTGAGGAACAAAGATCCGCGGCGCTCTCAATCTCAAGAGCAGCGAGGAAAAGACACCAGAGTCATCACTCTCGCTAACGGCCGCTATCAAATTAGCATACAACTGCTCCATTTCCACTGGTTTAATTAGCTGCCATGTTCATCCCCTTTTCCCCCCCCCCCCCCGCCTCTCTCTGGCTCTTAATGCCAACTTGCTAAGTCTCCCCTTCCCTTACACACTCTCTCTCTCTCTCTCTGTCTGTTATGGTTCTCTCTGTATTTCTCTTTGTCTACCCTCTATTGCTTTATTTCTACCTCTCCCCCACTTTTCTCTTCCCCCCTCCCCTTGTTCTGCATTTGAAGATTGATCATGTGTGAGCTGCAGTGGTGGGTGATGTGTAAGAAGTGGTAATGACACACACACCTCGCTCATCTAATATTTATAGATTTAATCCCCGTGTCTGTGGACCCCCTGCTGAGCTGTGCGCCTGAGCCACACACAGGGCTCTCTGTCTTCAAACCGCCATGGATTGGAGATGGACCATCTCTAGTACATCTTTTTAGCAGTATGTCTTTCCTTTCTGTTGTCCATAGTAATAACACAACAAACCGTGAAATAAGTGCATATTTGGGCACTGTGTGTACAGAATATGCCAGAATATACAGGAAATTCAGGCGGTTCCTTTACTGACCAAGTCAGTTATAACTCCATTTGTTGTTCAAATGTGCTTTTATTGAGTCATTTTTACCATTTCTAAACTGGCGTGTCAGATTTTAAAAAGTAACATTTATGCCTGTCTTCAGCTTTCCCAACATATAACCAATAGACAGGAGAAGAGAGGCACGGAACAGCATGGCTGTCTAACAGAGTGGCACCACATTTAAACCTAACGCTGACGGGTAACACAGGAGTGGCTAGAAGACAGGAGGCTGAGAAAAATTAAAATGCAACAGATGAGTGTGAGCGTAAGTGTGTGTGTGTGTGTGTGTGTATAAAGGGCAAGTAGAGTGTATCTGATGACTTGTGCCAGTCTGAGGAGTTCCATGTCAGTTAGAAGTGGCAGTGTGGCACCAGAGCTGAAGGTGAGACCTTTGGGCAGACAGATAAGGTAAAGGGCATCATGCCAATCACTGCCTTTCAGGGCGTGACCACAAGGTTTTACTATACTTTGACATCCGTCACCACAAGAGCTGGGATGTGAGAAGCGTGCTTGCGTGCGTGCGAGAGAGAGAAACAGAATGTGCAGTGGTACTTGCTTGAAATTTCCATGTTCTGGTGTAAGCTGTCTTCACATTACATGTGAGCTCAATAAATAAATTGGGTGTGTCTCACCTGAGATGTCTAAGCATTGTGTGTATCTTTTCTCGTGTTTTGAGTGCGTCTGCTCATCTGTGTGGTAATGTAAGTGTGTGGGTGTCAGTCAGGCGCGTCTCACCTGAGGCTGCGTGAACGTGGGCGCATGGCAGGCGAGCGGCGTCCCTCCTCGTCTGTGATGCTCTCCGAGCTGAAGTGCTTGGTGAGGAAGTGCAGCTCGTCGGCCGTGGGCTGGAAGGGCAGCTGGTGCAGCTTCTCCTGGGATGAACATGATGACTGTGAGAAGCAGAGAGGGAGGGATTACAAGGGCAGAAGGCAGGGAATGGCCTAGGGTGCCTGGCACGCTCTCAGCGCTGACTAGCTGGGGAGGATGCCCCAATGCAAGGGCTCTGCCATAGAGGGGCCACACTACTGGGATTTAGCACTAACAGCAAAACTGACCAGGGGTGCGTTTCCCAAAACCATAGTTGCTAATTTAGTTAGCAACCTTGTTGGATGCAATGCAATAGCGTATTGCCAACCACCTAAGTTGCTAACTGGTTAGCCACTATGGTTTTGAAAAATGTACCCCAGGTCTTTGCTGAGGGCTATCAAATACTCAAGGTCTATATCTCAAGGGGTGTGTGCTTACTTCTGAGCCCAGAGGAAAACTGATCAATTTACCAGGTTTAACTCTTATCTGTTTGACAGGGATGGGATGCCGGGTGGCTGAGTGCAGCCTTAATTTAAAACAAAAAACAAAAAAAAAAAGCAAATGACTAAGGGGTTTAGCGGAGAAAGTACATTAAAGTCATCTTATCAGACTTTTAATGCCTCTCTCAATGTCAACAGAATAGACACATGTCAGATAAGCTTGATTGATAGCTGGAGGGCTATAGTATTGAGAATGTGCAGCATGATCTCCTCTCACACACACAACCACACACACACATGCACGCATGCAGAGCATTCTTATGTGCTTACCGAGACTGTAGAGCTGGGAGTGTTGGTGCCATACCCTGAAGAGGGCAAAGAAGCCAGGGACCAGCGTCGGCCATCCGTTCTGAAGAGGAGCAGACAAAGAGAGAGATAGCTCATTTAACAAACTGTAATCACCTGTCCCATTATAATCACATAAACCACACACACATTGGTTACATAGTCAGACTGAAAGGGGAAACTTCCCAAAATAGTTCTCTGAATATTACACCTGCTGGTGTTCTACACATTGTAAAGTCCTTTGCTGTCCTAGCAGCACAGGTTTGTCTCCTAGGAGGGGTTAATCTTATTTCAGAGAGATCAGACACCCAAGGGACACATAGGAAGACTGGCAAGACCACTGGAGCATGAGGAGAAAGGAGCACACCAACACATACAAGAGCCAGGGGCTGGGCTGGGCTGGGCTGGCTGGGCATGCACAAGTTGACAAGGACAATTGGTCCGCACGAACACAAATGCAAACACACAAACACACACACACATCCACCATGACCTAAGAACTTAAACAAACCTATTTGACACAGTACACACACAGTAGCTGATGAAAAAGATGCAGCATAGGGCGGTGTGGAAGAGGTGAGGGGTGAAAGGTGAAGTGAAAGGTGTTACCTGTCTGCCCTGTGCCCGTGACTGTGTGGGAGAGACAACAGTGTTAGAGTTGTGAAACTGATTCAATATCTGAATGTGGTCACTTGTGAGTGATTGTCTAATCATGCAACTCCTTATTTCCTTCTTGGCTGTTTCTGTACAACTTCTGAGACATTCTGATGTCAGAACTATTCTTGACTATAGAGTAACAGTTATAGTTGTGCAAGTAAAAAAATAAATTTTCACATAATTGACTTGGATTAATGAAACAAGAACAGGCATGTATCCCTGCCTGTCTACCATTTATCTAAAAGGGACATTATCCCTTCCAAACACTTTATTGTCACTGCTAGAACATGTAGTGCTTGTTAGCTGAGTGGTCTGCACGTTTTTCTTTTAGTTTTTTGGTGTGCACTGCATAGTGCCTTCCCTGGATGGTTGGCGACAATAACATTTGTTCATCTGTCCAAAACTTCCTGTTAAAATACCTCTAATATTGGCAAATTGTTTACCAGTGGCAAGTTAAAGCTCTACAATAGTTCCTTCAAAAGCTCCTACAATAGTTCTGCCTGATTGACGTCATTAAGAACTGTTGATGTTATTAACTTCAGCGTCAACTCTCTCTATCTCATTTCTGTCTTTATTTCACTATATTTGAACTGCTGGTGAAATTGTCGGAAAATGTGTACCATAGCAATCATCAAAACTCATCTCGAGTTTAAGAGAGATGCATGAAGTGGAATCAGCCTACTTCCATGCACTGACAGCCTTCATTGACAGCATTCTCGATGACGTTGTCCTGCAATAACACATCCAACCACTGGATGGTGCTCTTGCTTCATGCACTGGGAGGTGCCATGGAGTTCTACTGTGCTCCATGAGATGACAAGCCTGTTTTATTGGGGTCACTGCTAAGCCTTTTTCCCCCTCTATTAAGACCAGGGAGGCAGAGCTCCTCTACCAGCACCATACCCGTACAGCAGCTTCTATTGAGCATTTCACTGTGGTGTTTTCTTGTGTAGATGGAAACCGAGAGTTGCACAAGTGTCTGCAGACACCTTTTGGATTCAACCTTTTTTCTGTTCTCACCTGCGCGCAGGGACAAAGGAGAAGTGAGCCGCAGTGTTGGGAGAGAAATTACGTGGGCTGTCCAAGGGGCTGCTCCCTGTGAGAAAGGAGAGGCAGAAACAGAGACCGAAAGAAAGAAAGAAAGAAAGAAAGAAAGACAGGAAGAGATAAAGAGAAGAAAGAGGTAATCAAATGATGAATGATAAGCCAGCATCCTACATTCTAACCCACGACCTCAGGGTCATGTAACATTCCTAAATTCCTAAATTACTGTAAGGTTTCACCCTCTCCGAGTGCCACACAGGCAACACAATCATTTCTCTAAAGAGGATGACAACTGAGAAGGGACATGAGGACAATATTAACAAGTGTGTGTGTGTGTGTGTGTGTGTGTGTGTGTGTGTGTGTGTGTGTGTACACTGGGAGCAGCTGTCTAGGCCAGCCGTTTCTATAGCAATACCAGAAACAAAGAGCAGAACCTGCAAACAGCTTCACAACTACCTCCTTTTACCTCAATAGATGGAAACAAAGTGTCTACTATCTCTTGAGTCTCTTCTCTCCTCTCGTTTTTTTTTTTTTTTTTTTTTTTTTTTTTTTTTACAGTAAACACATTCTCCCGTTCCTCTCCCGCCTCCACTCCTTCACTCTCACGCTGTAATTCAAGCATTTCTTCTTTTTTGGCTACACATTAAAGGCTCCTTTTAAGATTACAAAGCACTTGATGGAGTAGACTAATTCAGAAGCACTCCTGGGGAGGGGAGGGCAGGGGTGGTGGCTGGGTTGATGGGGGTGGGGTGGGTATGGGTGTTGAAACATCACTTTGATCAGAGGGCTCTTTTCCTGGAGTGCACAGCACACTGAAAATGTAGATTAGTGCAGGAAAAACAAAACATTTCAAATTTTTGAAGAGCTCATAAAGGCCATGGATTTCTGCATAATGTCGGCACACAATTATAACAACACAAATGGGCCATTCACCAACTGCCGAATAAATACTTTATAAGGACCAAGCTGATGATGGATGAGGGAAGCAGAGTGGATTCTGGATTCTTCCATCACGGCAGACTTGAGGGCCACATTTCTTCTGCCTGCATCAGCAAATGTCTGACAGCATGTGTGTGTGTGCACAAAAATATGCTAGTGCATTAAATGTATTACTTTACTTGTAAAAAAACAGTTGGTTTGTGCGTGCTTGAGAGAGAGAGAGAGAGAGAGAGAGAAAAAGAGAGAGAGAGTTTGTGTGTGTAAATGTGTATGTTTAACCATCTGTGTCCATACTGTCAGGCCTGTCACGGACTGGGCGTGCTGACACACGCGCTCAGACGTCACAAATCAGTCCCGTCATGCTCACTGCAGCTCCAGCTAGGTGGCAGAGCACCAGCTGACGTTGGGGGTTACACCCCTGTGCATTAATTATTCATCCAGACCCCTTTTTTAATATTAATGGTGCATAATGTTCTATGGGGATGTGGGCAGCAGGCACAGCTGGGAACAGCTGGACTGAACTGGCAGACACCATTTACTATTCCAGACGAGCGCAGAGGGCCTATTAAAGAGAGCAAGGAATAACTCACTGTTTGCTGTGGCGTGCTGCATGGTGGTGCAGGCTGGTTATATTTCATCGGTGATAGCAGCTTTGTTTAAATGAGGGGACAGCTGCTTTGGTGACACCACACAGGCAGGGGGGGCTTTTCATATAGAACAGCTCAAAAAGAAAAATGAACTGGTGTGAGTGTGTGTGTGTGTGTGTGTGTGTGTGTGTGTGTGTGTGTGTGTGTGTGTGTGTGTGTGTGTGTGTGCGCGCGCGCACTGCTGTACATAAACAAGCATGTTGAATTGAAGAAAATACTTTTGTATGCTGCATGTCCAAATGTAATCCCAATCTGTACCGTACTTTCGAGCATTCTGTGCCCTCGCAGAGTACATGCCTTACTACACTACATACTCTTAAATTCACATTGTTATAACATTAAGCAAAACTGGCTAGATGTACTGTCAGTTCCTGTGGGATGAGATGGGATGGCATAGGAGGGTTTAAAATAAATCCTATCTTATCTGTTTTATGCATCCTACTTTAAGAGACAGCTTACAGGTTGATTTAAAGAGTAGAGGACACTGCTGTGTCACATACACTCATGTCTACGGGCTGCTTCTAACAATAAAAGTAACCAAAGCAACAAGCCACGGAAAAAGAGAGTGCTTTGCCCTCTTTGCCCAATGGCTTGGGAGTGCTCTGGGAAAGGATTTTTTTATTAGCTAAATGTGTCATTTCAGAGTTGAATGATGGGATGTTCATCTATTTCACAGCACATACTTTGTGTGCATAGTAATTTCATTTACTTTTACACTACTTTTAAAGCTCCATCTAACCACTGATTTCAATGCGATATTCATTTATAGAGGTAGAGAGTGCGTTGTTAAAATGGCAGTTTACTAAATTTGGGGTTGTCTAAAGGTGTGTGTGGGTGTCCATGACCAGGACATTTTACAGAAGCTTTAGTTCAGTCTATGCTTGAATGAGAGGGGGTCAGACTCTCAGGTCAAACTCGGAGGGCAAATCTGCTTCTATGGTCATACATGGAACAGTCTTTGTGTTCACTGTTCAAAGCCATTTACTGTCAATTAATTTATCGGCCTATTCATGCTGATCCCATTTTGACATACTCAAACAATCTTTTTATATTTGTGCTGTGAGAAGAAAATATATTGCTGAATGTCTGGGACCTTTGTTTTTGATGTCGTTTCAGTGAGATAAAAAAAAAAAAAAACGTGATAATGAGATCCAAGCAGCTTACTGCATTTGGGTTGGTGAGTGTGGATGTTTGTCAGTCTCCTGTCTCCACAGCAATTTATACCCTTTGCTTCCTTCATAATTCTTATCAGTTTGGTAATTTCCTCAGTTTTTAATGCCTCCTAACATCCACTGCAACGTCCTACTTTCATCATCACTCCACTTATCTCTGTCTGCCTCTCTATCCTCTTCCCCACAGCTCTATCTTCATTCATCTCTCTCTCTCTCTCTCATATTCCTTCTCTCTCTGCATGATAGCGACCTGATAGCAACCAGGCAACAGTCTCATCAAACTCATCTCATGAGTTTTAATGGAATAAAACAAACAAATATGTAATTTATGGCCTACCTAGAGCTGAAGTGTTAAAGACCTATTCTTGTCCCATCTCTCTCTCTCTCTCCTGCAGCACCTTTTTAGCACAAAATCAATGTCTATAATGAAATTCCACCATGACAGTGAATGTGGCCTCCTGTAATGTGACTGAACTGCCAAGCCTATATTATATGGGGGATATCACTAGAAATAAAGAAAAGAGGGAAATCCATCCACAGCATAACACAAATGCAAATATTACTGACAAGTATGTGTGCATGTGCGTGTATGTCTGAGGCTTGTTTCATAACCAGCTGTCACAATAATCCCACTGACGTCTCTGAGAAATGTCAATCAGTGTGATTATGCAGGTTGACTTTTGTGTCTGACAGGCTGGGCCACCGCATTTAATCATGTCATATCCAGAATGGAATTATTATGTGTCTCCAAATGTCAACCGTCAATCCACTCACCTAAATCACATGCGAAAGCATCTGACTCTTTCGAGTCAATGTGGGTCCTTGTTTCTGTGTGTGAGGCATGAGCATGTTTCTCTGTGTGTGTGTGTATATGTGTGTGTGTGTGTGTGTAGACTCAGCCCCCCTGTTTGTTACTGTTCCCTTCACAGTAGACAGCATCTCACCATGACGGCTCTCAAAGGGAGGCAAGCACAGCCGACTGCCTTTACTCCTCACATATTATGAGCTCTATCACTGTGAATTTTGTACGCCTGTGTGTAGAGTGAGTGAGTGAGAGTGAGCGAGAGAGAGACAATCAAAGAGAGAAAGATACACCAAAATCACCAAGATTTTCGCTTCAGGTCTGAGGGTCAGGCACAGAAATATGCTATAAACACTATCTATGCTAACAAGGCCATTTTTGCCATTTTACCTTTGTGCTCTAGAGCGAGATCCTGAGATCAGGCTCACAAAGAACCAAACTAAAAGGGGCTAAAGGTGATTATGAATCTGCTCTCACTGGTCTCTGTTAGTATGAACTGAGCGCTAGGTGTGTTTGTGACAAATGGCAAATTGTGTATCATCGCACGACAATTTGTTTATGTGATGGCTTGTGGGAGTATGTAGGCTTTATGTTACTCTTACCTGGATGGCCATGCAGTGGTGAGTGGGGCCTGGGTAAGGTGGGTGAGGTACTGGATGTCACAATCAGACTCTTACGGTTGCTCGTGCGACAACTGCAACAGAAATATACACACAAGATTGATACAACTGATAGCAACAACATAACTTAAAAAAAGACAGCCAAAACTCATTACTTCCCTCTATTTTTCCAATCTTATCTTACATCTTTTTACCTAATACCTTTAAATGCAAAGTATTCATGAGATTCATGATAAAACATTGCACTGGGCACAAAACAGTGGCACCCTTTGCTGACGCATCCACTGTTTCCCTAAATTCCATACATTAGTACTAGACAGAAAAGAGTACTGCTGCAGCATATCATGAAAGGACAATACATGTAGGCCATTCCAAGCCCAAAAATGTGATAGACAAAGTGTGAGAGATGGCTGCTCCCATCTCTCCCTGCTGCAGTTAATAGCAAGACTGTGTGGGCTTCTCTGTCCATTTATGGTACCATAGCCCTCCTTAAATGACAAGGGAAGAGACTCAAGCAGAGCCCTGGAGACAGAGCATATTAACCCCAAGACCCTGTTCTCTGTGCTGAAGAGTGCTTTCTATAAAAGCCTCCTTGCGCATTTGACAGGCAAGGTGCTTATTTCTCTGCTTTCCGGAACAATCTGCTCTGAGCACACACAGCAGGGTGGGCAGAGCTGAGACATGCAGCGTGCTCCTCACATGATCTCCGTCTCGCTACTTCACTCTCCAGATCCTTGCTGTGCTCTTGCGAGCATTCAGACGTCATAAGAATGTGCACAGTGGTCATCAGCGTTCCCAGCGTCAACACAAACCCATTCTCCCTCACTGTCAGCCAGCCAGTCAAGCACAAAAACACACTGCTAACGCACATGCACAAGCCCAAGCGCACACACACAACAATATATAATAACTACAAATATATACATTATAACTACCATATAGGCTCTCTGTTTGGATCTAAGTGTAAAACAAAGATTCACAAGACGTCTGATGGGGTTAATAACCATCCTGGCATTTCAAAATAAGACCTGCTGTCTATGACACAGGATTCAGAGTGTAGGAAGCAAACAGATGATGGGCTGCTACTGTGTGCTTTTTGTTCCGGCATTCCACATGAGATACTGCACCACACAGGCTAATCTTATATTAGAGATAACACAGAGGGAGAGACTCTAAGGGCAGTTTGGGCAAATAGGGTCATTTCAAGCTTCTTATCGGCCTTTGCCGTATATGGAACAGACAGAAGGCACTGATAGAAAAAGGTCCAAGAATGTTTTATTCTGACCATGCTTTTACCAAAGAGAAAAAAGGAGTTTGAATTGATAGATCAAAATAATAATAATTAACAAGAAAGACACGAGAGAAAGAGAGAATGCAAGAAAAAAAAGAATGTAGACCGACAGCACCGTGCTGATATGCAAAAATGAACAACAAAAATATATACAACTATATTTATGATTTTGCAGTCACAAAGTCAAAAAACAACAATTGCACTTGTAGTCCAACACAAAAGAGAATTAAAAGTAGGCTCATTATACATAAAAGTTTTAAAATGTGCCGTAGGTAATCTCTTGGAGCTTTTCCCAAGGTTTAATACATTTTATTATGATCCATGATAATCTCAGCCTAGAATTTGAGTATTTAAAACAGCCAAATTCTTTCAAAATGTCCATGACCGTGGGAACCCTGGATGGGCTTAGCGTTGCAGAAATAAATGGCTGTAGAAATCTCTCCACATGTTTCCATACCGATGCTGTGTGCAGCTGTGTGAGGCCATCACCATGAAATGAGAAGTTACGCGTTAATTACCGCTGTTCAGCACAGGAATCATTGCTCTTCCACTCCAAAAGCTAAGACGTACAGGATCAATTAGCTGATTGAGCTTGCTTCGGCTCTGGCTATCACTCTCTGCTGGTTTGTTGACAGGGGATTCGCTACGCTTCGCTCAGGTTGCTGTGTGTTTCAAGGGTTACTGAGGCTCAAGTGTGTGTGTGTGTGTGTGTGTGTGTGTGTGTGTGTGTGTGTGTGTGTGTGTGTGTCTGTGTGTTTGGGCTTTGCACAGAGAAGCTGTCTTACCTTGCATTGAGGCTTGCATTACAGATTTAACCAGTTTTGTTTTTACATTTGCATTTTGTTTTTCTTTTATCATACAGCAAACTGTGGTGTCTGGGTAGCAACAAACTGAAAATGTTAAATGACAAAAAGTCATGAGCCATGATGCAACCTACTGAAAACAGAAAGAAGTGGATAGTGAGGAGTCATGTCTGTCTTCATCATCTGTCCATTGTTTGCATGGATTGGTTGATGCCAACATCATATGGAGGATTCTGCAGCATAATAGCCTACAGATTGATGTGGGGTGTGGTGACATGGAATATGTTGGTTCGGGTTTAAGAATGTGTTTTCTGAGTGCAGGGTAAATTGAAAACAAATTTGCACTGTGATGAAAGTGTGACTCGTCATGTAACGTCTTCATGAGGATTTCAGTACAGACTGCAACTGAACACCTGAGCAGAGCTGGCGGAGAGTACGCTAAAGGGATTATCGTCCCTCTCCATCACACACAGGATTACATCTCATTCTGGGTACTAATGCCATGAGAAACTAATTTCTGGAATTTAATACCACACCCACCTCATCCGAGCTTTAAAACACACAGGAAATTACAAAGAAGGCCTCAGTCATGATTCATATTTTATCAATACACATATGTGTGCACACACACACACACACACACACACACACACACACACACACAGGACAAGCTGGAATAAGTGGAAACACATGTGCCTTCATAGTGTAAGACTGGAATGAAATCCTGGGAATTGTAAGAATGAGTTGGAAGAACTGGAAGAATTAGTTGTAAATCTGAGCAAGTCAGCGAACACACGCTTCACCAAATGCACCGGGGATGGGTGAGCATGTGCATATGTGTGTGTGTGTGTGTGTGTGTGTGTGTGTGTGTCTTTTGGAACTCCTCTTTCCCTTCCTTCCATTCTCAGCTGTAGTCTGCCCTTGCTTCTCTTATGTGGCACCTGCACCAGACCAACCCTTCACAAAGCACCCCAAACCATCCTACAGAGCCCAGCCCCGCTTTGTGTCAGGGGTTTCAGTATCCCAGTCTGTTTTCAGTGAAAGCCTTCTGTTCTGCATGACTGTAACCCTAGCCCTTCGTGACATGCAAGTCAGCATAACAGAGGAGAGGGTGAGACATCTGATCAGTGGCCCCAGCTGTCTGGGCTGGCCCTCAGTGCTGCTGCAGCGCTACCGGGCTTTGGCTTGGTTGTGGAGGCCACTGGGTCTCAGCTGCAGAAAAGAAACATGTCTGGGAGTCTCCGCTCACCACCACACCAAACCCCAACATATGTGCATTATATAGGCTAGACAGGGCAGAGGTATGGGGCTATTCATCCTTTAATAATACACACATACACACAGCTCAGCAGATGGGACTGTCACTCACACACACATCTCCAACCACACACTTGAAAAGGTTCCAAGACTTGCTACGACTAGTACAGTCTAGAGTGATTATGGTTTTGTCAACAAAATATTCCTATGTGTGTTCAAAGGTGTGTGCATGTGTCAGCAAAGCTAAAGATGATCAATTGTGTTTTCCATCATATCACTGAAATTACCCACCCTTCTGTTTGCTACAGCTCTCAATGGCTCCCCTTAAGCAGAAAGCAGCCAACGTCAACAGTAAAAAACAAGATAATTGTGGTTAGCAGATGTGCATGTCCTATTAGCACACTGAGCCTAGTAATTAAGAAGGCACACCTGCCAGCAAGGCTTCATTTCCTCTGTGCAAGCAGAGCCCGTCTGAGATGTTTGGATTAGACCCTCTCAATGTGCTGCCTTGAGTATAGGTCTGATACAAGGGTGTGCGAAGAGCCGTCATTGGCATCTACTAAAGAGCCTGCCTAAAAATAAGGCTTTTACTAACTGCTAAAGACAAAAAGGAACCTAATGGCCAGAATATGGGGAAAAGGGGAGACTTGGCAAGATGAATCCCCACCCCAGTCTTATTAAACTGATTGATGTATTACAAGGCTGCAATGTCAAAATCCACAACTCTAACAATGCAAAATTGCAGCTCATTTTGTGTACTGACAGACATCCGATTCCTGTGGCCCAGGCCTTTCCCAACGCCAAGCTCTTGCAGCTGTTGAGAGGAGTAATTCAGGCTGTAATGGCTGACGTGTCGATCACAGGAAGCCGGGGGTTCTTTCTGATTGCGGGGAGATGGCATCGATAGCAAGCTCATCACCATGCTGTGCTTTTGAGAGTGGCCCATGATTTGCTAGGTCAATTACTGGCATTTTCTTCAGTGAAAGAGAACTGCAGGCAAGATTACTCTGTTCTGCTTCAAGAGACCCTTCATGTCATGTTACACGTGCTGCTGGTGTCACATGGAGATTTGGGTGACGCAGAAATACTCAGTAAAGCTTTTTTCTGGAAGCTTCCAGCCTTTCAAACAGTATGACACACGTAAGGTGCCACCGTGACAAGAACAAGAGAAGGATAAGAAGTCAGCAAGAAGGGGGCAGGGGGCAAGGCTGGGAGAGAAAATCGATCATTCTCCAATCTTTTCCCAAACTCAGGATCAGACTTCACTAAAAGACACACCACATATGATGTGTAACTAGGGAACTGAATATTTCATGAGGCATTTGATCCACACTCACTCAAGAAACACACACTTCTGTTTGGAAGATGTGGCAATCACTGAGAATATGTTATTTTAAAATTCTATTTTAATAACCTGAAATTGATATTTGACCTTGATGTGAGAAGGGAGGGCTGTTTTTTTTTTTTTTTTTTTGACATGGTCAAGAAAAGTGTGTTTTAATGGTACAACAGCTGTTTTTCTCACAAGGATTTAAAAAATATTTTGGAAGTAATTCACATCATGTCTTAGACACAACCATGTAAATGTCATAAGCTAGACTGTGCTTCGCTCTTAGTATTAAGTCTATTATGTACTGTGTGTACTGTGTACTCTGTGTGTGTGTGTGTGTGTGTATGTATGTACTTTGTGAGTGTGTGTATGTGAGTGTGTGTGCGTATGCTGACAGAGTGTACTTGCCTTTCCTTTTGAGCAGATGTTCAATAAAAGTGTTTCAATGGTACACTACCTGTCTCTCACAAGGCTTTTAAAAATATTGGAGTAAGTCACACCATGCCTCTTAAGCTAGTCTGTGTTTCCCTTTGTCTAGTATTATGCACTGTGTACCCTCTGCGTGTGTGTATGTACTCTGTGAATAGGAGTGTGAATGAGAGTGTGTGTGTGTGTGTGTGTGTGTGTGTGTGTGTGTGTGTGTGTGTGTGTGTGTGCGCTAACAGAGTATACTTGCCTGCCCGTTTGAGCAGATGATGTAACACAACAATGTAAATCCTTTTGAGCAAGAACAGTATGGTAAATATTGATGCCTGGAAATATTTATAGATAGAAGTTATACTATACAAAACACACACATACACATGCATGCACACGCGCACACACAGACAGATGCACACGCGCACACACAGACAGACACACACACACACACACACACACACACACACAGGTTGACCTCTGACATAGCTTAACTGTGATCCACTCCAGAGGAGGGAGGATGTATGAAGTGAAGGCTCTGACAGGTGCGCCTGCTTCTATTTGATGGGCTCAGAACCAGGGGTGCTGCCTAACACCCTCAAAGATTACAGCTCAACATAAGGCTGTTACCATAGCACTATCCATGCACCAAGCTTTCAACACACACACACACACACACACACACACACACACACACACACACACACACACACACACACACACACACACACACACACACACACAGTAAGTTAGTGAATGGCCTTGTGTTTGTCTGCATAGTTTCTTTGCCATGCTTTTTTCTTTAGCCTTGGCAATATTTCAGGAGTTTACTATGTGATGTGCCTGAAATCACAGGAATGTGGATAACAACAAAGACAGCTGGAGCACACTTGACCAACAACCAAACACTGCCTCGAGTGACACTGACCACAGTATACTATCAGAAAGTACAACACACATCTAGTACATGCTTCAAAACCTTTGGCATCAATACACTGTATAAATGATAAATACATAAGAATCTAAGTCTTTTTCTTGCTCTCTTCTTCACGCAAAAATAAGATACCAACGTGTGCAAACCCAAGAGCCGTCACCAGGTCATGTAACAAAATGACATAGAAACATCTGCAACCTCCTGAGCAGTCGGATCTTCATGCTGTGTCTCCCTAATCCACATCCTCATATAAACTGCACACCTCCATTGCTGTAGCTGCCCCAAACAGTGAGTGAATGAGTTGCTGATGTGGAGTAAACATGTCAGTTCTCATCACTCAGTCTCTCCCTTGTCTCTGCGGCGTGTTCGTCGTTCACCACCTCCAGCTGCTGGTCTGGCCTGCTGGACATGCATGCACTCACACTGCACACACACAGCAGCAAACAACAACAGGGCCCAACTATTCCATTCTTTCTCTCTCCAGCAAGAACAGAATGACTGACTCCATGCATCTGTGGAGGACACCAGGTCAGACTCTATGCATCTGTGGAGGACACCAGGTCAGACTGTGTGCATCTCCAGAGGACACCAGGGCAGACTCTATGCATCTGTGGAGGACACCAGGGCAGACTGTGTGCATCTCCAGAGGACACCAGGGCAGACTGTGTGCATCTGTGGAGGACACCAGGGCAGACTGTGCGCATCTCCAGAGGACACCAGGTCAGACTCTATGCATCTCTGGAGGACACCAGGGCAGACTCTATGCATCTGTGGAGGACACCAGGGCAGACTGTGTGCATCTCCAGAGGACACCAGGTCAGACTCTATGCATCTCTGTGTGTATACTTGTGTGAGTAATCACCTATGCCATGTTCTGGCTAATTGTTCTTTGATTTCTGTATACTAAATCTTTAGATGAAACACTACTGAACTCCTTGCAACAGCTCAAATGCACATATGGTACTAATGGTATAGATACTTGTTAATGATTTGTCATGATGACCATGTTCATTACGTAATGACTTCAGTGGGATTTCAACGTCTCTTCTGTCAACATCAATGCCTTTTGTGATGAGCTGTAGTCTGTAACTAATAATCTGTAAAGAATGCCAGTCAGCCTCAGACAGCTCAAGGACTGGTGTTTATGGTCAATTTGACTGGCCAAAGAGCCGCATTCCTTTACTGTTGTGTTGTATTACGCATTATACTGTTGTCTCAAGCTATGCATTATAACACATGCATGCTCGAAGACATCATATTGATTGATGCAATTTAATATCCCATATATTTCAATTGACTAGTTCATTGGTATTATTTATCTATATATGCAACAGTACCCATGAATGAGTCTGAGACAATATGGTCTATATATGGTGTATACTATTATTTTTTACTGAGTGGCTGTGTATAAGGGTCATCATACCACAAAAGGCTATGTGCTCAATGCTGAATGTTGTATGTGTGCAATTCTAAATCCTGCTTGACAGCAGTGTATTTGTGTGCGTGTAGGGGTGTGGGTGTGTGTGCGTGTGTCGGGTGTGTGTGTGTGTGTGTGTGTGTGTGTGTGTGTGTGTGTGTGTGTGTGTGTGTGTGTGTGTGTGATGACTCGATGAGACAGGTGGCTGTTCACAGGGAGGCACTCATCCTAACTGACACTTATTAATAATGCAGAGCGAAAGCGACTGAAAGAAAAAGATGCATTAGGGCAGAACTATGGGGGGTGGAGAGGGAGCCCATATGATGTTGGTAAAGCACTGTGATGGAGAAGGTGGGGTGTGTGCTTTCCAGTATGACATGTCATAGCCACAAACTTAAGCCACCATTCACACAAGCATGCCAACATTCTGATTTATTCACACATTATGATCAATGCACATCAATCAACTGTGAGCTACAACTACAAGCAATTATTTTAACGGCTCCATCAAAAGCAGTACTGAGGATAATAAACTGGATAGAATCAGTTTCGGTCTGCTATGATTACGTGGTCGTCAATGTCTGACCGTAACTACTGTACATCAAATCAATACGACTGTTGGTGAGTTAGGATTCTATTTCTTTACCCAAGAGCCCTGCTTTTTGCTGCTAGGCTTTTCCCAGAGAAGACGTTCAATGTGTATCGATGGACGCGTGATGGTTTAACAGACAAGGACATACAAGTTCACATGGACAGATCTTTACCAAGAGAAGTAGATAGAGGACAGAAAAAGACAAGGGAAGGCTTACGGAGTGTGTGTGTGTGTGTGTGTGTGTGTGTGTGTGTGTGTGTGTGTGTGTGTGTGTGTGTGTGTGTGGAGGCGTTTGAAGAGGAACACAGTGCGGTATCCTCCTGCTGTTCCAATGCAGGAGGTGTGACAGATGAACAGAAGGAGGAGAGAAAGAATACAGCTAAGGTGTTAATCACTAAAATTCTCAGCTTTTTGGCAAAATGGCAGCCTAACACCTCTGTAGTAACTGAAACCTACAACAAACCAACATCACCTCAAGCCCATCTCTACCACTACCTCTGTCTTTCCATCTGGGGCCATAATGGCATCTGACAGTCCAGACTCTGCATGGGATTTGACTGTGCATGGAAGATTTCAATAGAATTTCTCAGTGCTGGTTGCCCTGCCCAGGCAAGTGACACCACATGCTACCACAGACCACAGAAGTGAGTAGACACATACACACACACACACTTCCTGGCCTGACCTAATTAAAATTGCGTACCAGGTGGCATCTGAGAGAACACAATAACTAGTCTAAGAGCATCTATCTGAGACAGCATTGAGGCTAGACAGAGAAAAATGCAGAGGTAAGCATGAGAGATGGGTGGGGGTGTCATCTGGACAAGAACAAGGAGTACTAGGGCAGGTGAAGAGATCACCCCCTTGAAGCCACAGTAAGAAAAACTGTGACAAAAAAGACAGAATGACAGATAAAATGACCATGTCAGTGGCACACAGGAGAGAGTCTGTATGTGTGTGTGTGTGTGTGTGTGTGTGTGTGTGTGTGTGTGTGTGTGTGTGTGTGTGTTTGTGAAAGAGTGAAGTAACTGGACCTGAAAACAGACAGACGAGAGAGAAAGAGAGAGTGAAGAGTATGACAGCATGCCACAGACGAGCAATAATGTTCGTCAACACAGATTTCAGGAGCCAAGTCCTGTTGCTATGCAGCTATGCAAGACCTGCTCCCTGTCAACACAGCTAGTTACAACGGGCTCAGAGAGAAACAGACACACACTTGCAGGAGGAGAGACACACTTAGCCAACACTCACATATGACTGCAGATGTAAGAGGCAAGCAACAGCACTAAAGCCTGTGCAGGGTTCCAATGCTTTCGCTACAGTTAAAGGCGCCTTCATTGAGCAAACAGACAGAGATGATAGGAAATGAGAGAAATCAGAGAAAAGGGAGGAGGGGAGGAGAGAGGGAGCGAGGCCATTACAGAGATACACAAGGTGTGGATGCAGAATCACAGCACAGAGCTCTGAGCTACATTTCAAAACATCTTCAGACCGTGGGTGCGTGCAGCCAGCACCCATCAGAACACAAATGCACAAACTATGTAAATACCCACACAATGCTTGCGGTCATGTGAGCATGCCGTAACAAAAGCCGTTTTGTGTCATCCCCACATGATGAGCAAATCTAGTTACCTGACTTCCATTACTAGTGAATTCCTACATGACAAGTCTTCAAGACCGTGCACTGGCATGGAGAGACAAGCACAGGAATAAATAGAAAAATGACTAAAGCAGCAACAGAGAACTAGAGACTAAAATAAATGGATAACTGTTAGATTAGACTACGTTACAGGAACCTAAAGCGGAACCAATAGCGATAGTGAGAAAAGTAGGAAGCTAAGCGTGTGTGTGTGTGTGTGTGTGTGTGTGTCTTTTACCTCTTAGAGCGCCGCAGCATGCTTCTCTCAGGCAGTGAGAAATTGGAAAGCACTGTCCAGAAGGAGTCAGACATGGTCCCCTCTCATCTCTAGCATGGCTGTCAGACACGCACGGCACACGCAACACTACGCTCACTGGCCACACTACGAGCCAGCCAATGTGTGACAGCAACGATGGATTTGTCAATGTGGGTGCGTGTGTGTGTGTATGTGTGTGTGTGTGTGTGAGTGAGAGAGAGAGAGAGTGTGTGAAATGCCGGTAGCAGCAAACTGTCTGCAAGCTTAAAGAAGCCACTGCTATTGCTGAAAACTGTGCCGCGGCTACTGCCAGTCTGAGCTGCCTCTCCGCGCTCTGTCTTTCCTGCTCTGTCCCCCAGCCTCCCTCCCTCTCGCTCTCTTCCTCCCTCCCTCCTGCTCTCTTACTGGCTCCCTCACAACTGCCTGCCTCCCCCATCCCCTTTCTTCTCTTTCACCACTATCATCACACAAGCTATTCCCTCTCTAGCAAACCCTTGGCCCCCAAACACACACACACACACACCAACATGCATATTATAACAAACAGATTTCAGTGTCATATGCTAGGTTGCTGATAGGCTTACCTCCTACAAGTCAGATTATAAACCCTGCCCAGTACAGGGTCCCCCAAGAGATTAATGCTTGAACAAACAGCCAGCACACACATTTGTACACACATTTACACAAACACACACACACACACACACACACAGCTACCTAATGTCATGACCTTCCTTTTTGGAAGGCATCATAGCTCCCTGTTTCTCGCCCACCCATATGCACACACAGACACACAGACACACACACACACAAAAACACATTCATGCACACCCTGTTTGTAAGATATCTTAGCCATTGCTCACTGCATAAGTTACAGGTCATTTTGTTGTGCATGTTTGTACAGCACCTAGTTCTCTCTGGAGCAGAGCCTGTGATGCTGGTCCCAGATAAAGAAGAGTACAGAGAATAGATAGCAGTTCTGTGCATTCTGTTTAGCAAAAGGAATGCATGTGTGGAACATGGCCATGGAGAGACAGAATCAGAAGAATGCAGAAAAGGACAAGAAACAGAGGAAGGAGAAAAGACTACTGGATAATGTGACAGTACTGGGCCACCACCTCAGAGAGTGGGACACCAGCCGGCCATGCTGTGGGTATTACCATGGGGATACAACCATAACCAGCCATGCATGATGGCGCTGTGTCACCTTGCGCTGGCCAAAATCTGGTTTGTATGAGTGAGTGGTGGTATATGGGGAAGCTGTGTGCGGGGGGGGGTCATAAATGGAACTGCCACATAGCATTAGGTTGACAGACCATCACCCTGTCATTGTGGCAAGATCATTTGGCCACCTTTGTTCCTCCATCATGCTGATGCCTCTCTATGCACTCGACATAAAAAAAAAAACACACTTTTTTTTCTCCTATGTGCAGGATAAGACTCGTTTTTCATGAGCTATGCGCTTGTGATATTCCTGGTCTTTGCCATGTGCAGGGCTAAACTGGTCGTATTTGGAGAGTAACAGTGCGTTCACACCAAGAGCTACTAAAGCTGTAAAATCGATTTTGTCTCTGCTAAAATATCTGTGTTCGCTCTTGTTTCTCTAATCGCTCATGACATGGCCATTGACATTTACAGCTGACATGCATCATAGCTAATTTGCATAAAGTTGCGTGGTTTTTAACTTCTTTTAGCCGCTCTAGTCGCCCAAGTTTTGTTGCTCTTGTCGATACAAAGCGAATCATTTCTGCCGATTTTACAGCTTTAGTCACTCTTGGTGTGAACACACAGTGTTTCTGTGTGAGAGAGGAGATGAACAGTGTAAGGCAGCAGTGTTTTCCCTCATGCACTGTACCCAACTGGTTTGCCCCATGAGGCTGTGAGCCATTAAGAAGCAATAGAGCACAGCGTTATTGGCAATATGGGCAATATGGGCAATATGAGGGTTCAGCGGTCTGGCATTACATTACTGCTGGGACTCTGAGAGCAGCACAGCATGCCACAGCAGCGCTGCTGGTGGAGATATCCCAAGGGCCCTCCCTACACTGGACTGTGGACAATGACCCAGAGGCAGAGCAGGGACGGGAGAGTCTGGAGGTGGAAACCTGACAGCATTGTGTAAGGCCCAGCCAAGTCCATCAGTCACGGTCATCCAGTATGTGGTAGAGGGACTGTCTAGGCTTGTCAAAAAAACTTTGCATGTTTCAAATAATCACTGCTTTGCATCTGATTGTGTACACAGATTACTGAGTGTGTGAAGTACTTGCATCTTACTCACTTTCCATATAGCACCCCAAAATAGACTTGCATGAAGATTCAAAAATAGTTCAAATACCTCCAATGCATCAATAGTGCAATAAAAGCTCCTCAGTTTCACAGCAGAACATGATCTCTCTGCTCCTCATTGGGAGCAATGTGAAAGCGCCTGAGGTGAGGAACGTCATTGGACACAGATAAAGATGCTGATGCTGCTGTGCTAGCCTAACCATACTAAGGAAAAACAGCTGAATGTGCTGTGGAAGTTCACTTGTAATGCACACAGAGATCCAATAAAGTTTGGATAGCACTGCTACAGAGACCTCTATAATCATTCTATAATCTCTATAATCAATCAATCAATCTCCAATCCAGGGGATTAAAGCAGCTAATCTCACATCCTCATCATGATTGCAGTGCCTTGTGTTTGATTATACCAGTGGGTGCCTCAAAACAACCTTGAAGTCATCAAACCTTGAAGTATCAAAAATACCCACACACCTCAAACACACACACACACACACACACACACACACACAAAGCCCCCTCTAAGGGAACCACCAAAGGGCACAAGCCTCAATTCCCTCTCCTGGGCAATTAGTGGCAACAGACAGGAGCACTGGGGGATCAAGGTGAGCTCACATTGCACAGGGACAATTAGTCAGGACAGAATACTGTTGACGTGTCTAGAGCAGCCCATTAGTGAGAAACTACCCAGTTCTCTCTGTTGCATTACACTCAGCCTCTGCAGACCGCTCTCAGTGTCTGAGTCAGTTCTGCTAATATCTTCACATTTCAAGAGGAGGGTTTAACAGTGAAGAGGGTCAACACTGCATGTTACCAGTAGCTGACTTTTTCAGGTTCATTTCCTTAGGCTACTTAAAATACATCACCTAAAACTACAATTGGGCTCGAGATAGCACTTTCATAAAATACTGTTTAATTAATATTTACTACAGAAATTCAATGTTGCCAAAAGCACCAACAGGCCCATATTAAAGCTTGCAACCATATCACCATCTTTGTCTTCTTATGGCAACAAAGCACAGTTAGCTCAATACTGCCCACTATCCAGTCCACTATCTTCAGTCTGTAGTGGTTGGATGGGCCCATTTCACAGCATCAGCATTCTACCAAGTTGTCACAGGGTAATCACAGGTGTTATTATAGACAGCCAATAAGTGAGCGATTCAGTGAGCGAGTTTACATGCACCACTTTCATCCGACTATCAGCCAAATCTGATTCAAAATACCTCAAGTATCCACGCCATCCAACTGAATTTGGTTTGATCAGATTGAAATTTCTACTGTATTGAGAGAGGTTGTGTTCAGCTTTTCATAATCCGATCAATGGGAAAATATACACATGCACACAGATAAGGCTCCTGGTCAGGTGTTTGTGGAGAATCTGCATGATGCCAGTTAGATACAGGAAAGCACAGTGCATAAATAACAGCTGTCATATTAGCAACTGCCACATTCAATCAAGCATTAATTACTCACGCTATTGAAATGTCAGAGTATTGGCAGTGTCTGTGTCAGCTAACATGCTTCTTTAAAATCATGACAAGGGCATACAGTTTGCTTACTGCTCACACCAATACCTTCATATGCTCTCATCCATTGACACACATACATGTACAAACTAGCAGACACACTGGCTGCTCCGTTAGGTCACCTTACCTCCAAAGGAAGGGGTTGGCCCCGTGTGAAAGGCCCAGCACGGGGGCAGATGCTGGCTCCTCTGGTCCCCTGCAAGAGGGAGGGGAGGTGGGGGACAACAACTGCTGGAGGAGGCTGCTGTTGCCATGGCAGCGGTGCTGCGCAGTCGGCCAGATTCTATGATGGAATTTTCAGCACAATGAGGAGAAAGAATATGGGCAAAAATGGTTTACTGCAGTGAGGCTGGGAGAAATGTCACATGTTTATAGTTTGTGTATATATGTATATGTCTAAGAAAAGACTTGAATGTCACTACATCAAGCGGTAAGTCATGGCACAGTCATTTGCGAGGCTCTGGTTTCATCAGCCAAATCTCCCGCTAATGCCAAGGAGAGCAGCAGGGCTCCTGTGAGCCTGCTGCCCCAGTGGCATTGGAAGCACTGGCATGAGTTGAAGACAAGCTGCAGCTCCAAATAAATGACTTCCACATTCCACTGGAAGGAAGGAGGGGTAAGATCCATGTACATGTGTAAGCTTGATCTAGTGGCCTGGAGTTGAAGGTGGCTGCACTTCAAAAATGTCCACAGAGACAGAAAGTGAAAGAAAATTATTGTCTTGGCAAATAAAGATGTTTACCATTATGTATGTAGATAGGATATCAAGAGTACTACAGTGCCCCTTCAACAGGAGACATAACCACATTTTTCAGAAGAGCAACTTTGAAGGTGGTGTTAGTAGAACAGGAAAAACAGGTATACAGATGGAGTATACCTCAAAGCCATAGCATTATCTGAGGGGAAAAGACAAGAACAAAAAGTGTTCGGGGTAAAGACACTTCAAGCTGTCCGTCATACTCTCCAAGTGTTGAGAAACAAGAGTCAGGTGACTTTGGCAGGCAAGTAACACCACTGAAGCGGACAGGATCGCTTTACAAGAGGAAGTCTGAAATTGTGTTTGAAAGAGACAGAGAAAATGAAAAGCAGAATAACGAAAGTAGATGAAAGTAGAAACATGGGCCTATATCCAGCCCCTGTTACACTGAGGTATTTCTCTACAATTACTTTGCATTTTCTGCAAGATGTCTGTGTGTTTTAAACAGGCAGAAAGGGGGTGGGGGCTTGGTCCCTTAAATAACCTGAATAACCTACACGTGGTTGTAGTCATTTAGACTGACTTTTGTGACTTTCAGCCCATACAGCTATGCAAATTCTATAAAAAGGCAGCTACCAAACACAGTAGTTCCTCAAATAATATTCATTTGTTAATCAAATATGACACATTTTCGGGTCTTCAGTTCTGAGGCAGGTGCTCACAATGCAACTGGATAGCTTTTCAACACTGTTTAGACAGGGGAATGCAGAATTAAGACTTCAGATCTTTCCTTCCAGTGATCACGGCAGGCTAGAGTATTAAAAATGGATAAAGAACAAAAAAGGACCATAGAAACAAAGTGAGAGGGTAGGGCAGAGAGAAGAGCTGGCAAACTGTGACAGAACTTTCTCTGCTGATCCCATTCTGTCAATTGTAGCTGAGAACTAATACAAGTTCTACAAAGTTCTGTTCTCATTAGCCACTCACTGTGAGCGGAAGTAAACAAGGAGCCAGTTTGGCACCAATCTGGTTTAGAAATGGACATATGGCAGCACTGGAGAAGAAATATTCAGTCCAATACTGCTCCAGGTTGGCTAAATACTGAACGGCCATTAAAGCCCAGTCACCAGAGACACCATTAGCAACTGGCCCAGCCTCTCCTCCTTCTGTCCAAGAAACTAAATGAGTCAGCGTAGCATATCTACTAGAACAACCTCTGATGAGGATCTGAAAAGAATGATGACCATTCTGTGTCCATTTCTGGGGCAAGTTTAACCTCAGAGGAGTCAGTAGGCCTGGGATCAAAAGAACCCAGTCAAAGTTCAGCGGTAGACCTCTGCTCAAGGCCATAGAAGAGAGCCAGTCACCAAACAGAGAGGGAAAACGATGAGTCTGTTTGTGTCCTGGTGTAAGGCCAAAGAGTGGGAAATCCATTCCATCTGACATGGTCTAACCAAACTGGTCCACTCTCATCATGGTACAAGGTCCCACATGTAAACATCTGGATCACTTCCGTTTGCTTTCCCCTCTCATTTTTCCTTGTTGGCTGAGGTTGCACTGTTTTCATGCAACTGGGTCAGCTGTAAGATGAGCTCTAGTCTGGTGTTGTCAATCACTGTTGGCTCACTAGCAATAGCATGCAGGGTGAGCAGAGTGGAGTTACATTAGCACATAAAACACCTGTGCCTGGGCCAGGAAGAGGAGTTCAAAGGTCAAAGTACATAATTGCATGTTTA
This sequence comes from Tenualosa ilisha, assembly GCA_015244755.2. Lineage (NCBI taxonomy): Eukaryota > Metazoa > Chordata > Actinopteri > Clupeiformes > Clupeidae > Tenualosa > Tenualosa ilisha. Next base: position 5,655,259 of record PYXC01000407.1, read on the forward strand.
TGGCCAATGGCCTTTATGGCCAAAAGGAAACAATAACATTCTAAAACTGACAACACCTGAATATCTCACTTACTTTCAACAGGCTACAACTGGAAAGCACACTAAAACGGTCTGTGTTTCAAGCTGAACTGTATACACTACCTTCAGTGGCAATTTAGAAATCAAACCAGTACCCCCTAAAAGTACATCACTGCCTTTGGCTTTAGCTAAAAGTCAGAGAGAAAAATAAAGAGAGAGAAAGACAGAGACAGACAGACAGACAAAGACAGAGTAGACAATCAACAAATAAAGCCTAAAAATGTTCATGTTCATGACATGTTCAGGACTGCCACTGACAGTAACACAGTTATTCAACAAATTATGTAAATACTTTGCTTTTACTCAACAGACTGAGGTACACTAATAAATCCTCAAATATGTTCATTTATGAAGAACCGCAGTGCAGTGAGTTCTTACTGAATGCGCAGACTGGGAATACCAGGTTTTTCCTTCCTTTTCTTCATGAGGGCAGACATTTACTCAGCCCTCTGAAAAAGTTTAGGCTTCCAGGAAGACGTAGCATAAAACAATCACAGCCGTAACATTAAACTAGGCCACATCCTTTAAGTGAGCAGCTGTCCTTAACTTGATCTCATCTGAAACAGGTCCACTGCAGTTTGGAGAGAATTCCCACACTGCCTGGTCCAGCCAAGAGCAGCCAGCATCTCTGACACCAGAGCAGACGCAACTAACCTTTGGTGGACGAGAAAAGAAGTAGATTCCAGAAGGACTTATCTGTGAGATAGCAATGTGAACATGGCTATGGTGTAGGCGAGAGCTGATGGGGGCGATGACAGCAACAGAGCTGCAGTCAGCACTGGACTCCAGTGACAGAGAAACTGGGGTGACTCCTAACCTCCAGTCCCACTCATCTCTCTGACAGAGTAGCTCTACATGCACACCACACACAGGCAATCTAGGCACACACCCACTGGCTGGAAGAAACAGGACACACTAGTCCCCTGAAGGGGTGCAGCTGTCTCTCCCAACTTATACTAGCCTCTACAACCTGTTCACAGACTCATATAACACACACACACACACACACACACACACACACTTCTTAGTTCTGGGAACGAGAGCCCTATCATCATCCCCTTCATAGTTCCCAGCAAACCTGCTCTGCTAAATGTGGCTCTCACGACAGCAGAGACAATGGCCAGGATCAAAGGGCCACTGCTCAGAGCATGGCTGCCCGAGCATCCAGACCTAATCCAGCCTGATTACTGCACTGACGTGCATGGCCACAGGCTACTCTAATGCAATTACTCACACAAGGCCACATCTGTGTTTAGATATTCTTTTACTCTTACGCTCTTGATACATAGTTTATAGTGTACGTCTGTGCATGCTTGAGTGTGTGAGTGTGTGTGAGTGTGTGTGTGTGTCACATATGGGTGGCGTGTCAGAGAGATTAAGAGTGATAAGAAATGAGAGAGCAGGCAGGATTGAATAGCAGTGATGTTTCAGATCACTGCTGAGCTCGTACATGAACTATGACTGAACCTGATGGCAGATCACTCTGTTCCTCGTCTGAGCCAGACTTATGTTCCAACATGAGCAAACCCACTGAACCTGCTCTCACAAACACGCACACACAGCTGTTGTGGAGATTTGGATCACAGGCAGTTCATATAAATACTCCAAATACACAAATATACAGATGGGCACAGTCTCTAAGTTGCTAACTATAGTTTGTTAATATTTCCAATGACACAAGTTGAGCTTATAAATTGAGAGCAAACAGATCATGACAAAGACCTTCATATCACATACTGGTCTATTCTCACTTCTGTTCTTTTGTTGGGTCAAGAGGGTCGGGCTATTGGGTTAAAATTAGAGCAGTAAATTAGCTGAAGGCTGCAAGGGAATGCTCAGCTGTCAGCCCACGGCACGCTGTGGGAGCAACTCCACTTTAGTTGTCCTTTAAAAACGTGACTTTCTCACCCTTGACCCCCAGGGGTGTAGAGGGCGCTGGACAGAGGGGTACGAAGTACCCCACTTCTTGGAGTCTTTTTCTCACTGTCATAATACTAGGCATTCATTTATAACATTATATCGCGTACCCCCACTACACCTCTGCTGACCCCTCACCCCTGGGCAAAATGCCCCCCCAGTGGTGACAGCATTTCCTAAATCCAGTGGTCTTGCGCAATGCATGCATGCCCCTACAAAGACCAATACAAAGTTAAGATACCTCAGAAGCTATTGGGACACTGTGTGGCACTTTTACTTGTCTATACTTCAGGCATTGAAGGGAAATGATACAATGATAATCTTAGTCAAAGACTGCAGCATAAGGCAGTGTGTGTGTGTGTGTGTCTGTCTGTGTGAGAGAGAGATCCTGAACTGCATACTAATGATGTAACTGCCAGACGACTCAGAAAAAAGAGCTACAGTGTGTAAGAGAGTGTGTGCAAGTGTGAGAAAGAGAGATATGGGCCCATGGGCGTGTGTGTGCGAGAGAGAGAAAGAAAGAGAGGCCGGGGGGGGAGTCCCAGAGCCACAAGAAGAGAGTCCCACAGCCAAGAGAGAGTCCCAGAACCATGAGGAGATAAAAAGGCCTTCTGATATACTGCAGCAGCAACCATTCTTTCTCCTTCTCTTTCCCACCATGTGGAGACATCACTTTGTCATCTTGTTATCTCTATGGGAAAGTGGGTGGGAGTGGCAGGGACTAATAACTGGGGCTTGTGGTTTTGGGGTTCACATAAGCCTTACTGTCCCTCAGGATATGAGTACAGCTTCCACAACACTGAATTCCCCAGCCCCTCTCTGCCACAAGAGAGACCATTCACTCTCTCCAGATTTAATTAGCCTGCTTTAACAGGGCCATCTCACTGACAAGCGCACTCAGGCAGCCGCACCACTCCCCACGCTAGCTGGCCACAGTGCGTCAGAGTTTTCAAACAACCCCACCCCCCTTAATCACAGGTCATGAGGAGAGAGAGAGAGAGCGTGAGAGCATGCCTCCCCTTCCTTTCCTCTGCTCTTATAGACCAACCTGTTCCACAGATAGACACAAGAAAAGAGAAACAGGTACTTACAAACTTCCTCTTCGGGGCAGGCTCAGCTCCTTCTGCAAGAGAACAGACAGACACAGGGGAGGTCAAGATTACAGCTGTAAGCAGACACTTCGGCCCAGGAGGATTAGCAAGCTTGCAGAAAGATATGGTTCCTGCAAAGGTGCACCCACAGTTCCTAAAACACAAACAGATGAAATCTCATATGCCTGGCAGAGATAGAGCTATAGATTTGATTTTCATGGATAATTCTCACATCACTACATAAGCACTCTACCCACACAAATCTAATCTCAGATCTCTAATACTCTGTAAATTTTGAGGAACTCATCATCACTCATCATCAACTTGTAGAACTCATCATGCTGATACAGCTCTGCTGCTTGAGACAGTACAGTAACAGCAAATGGCACCAAGTGTGCAGATTGGGAACTACATGTTACGAGCTCAATTGTACTACAAGCATGCTGGATCATGACACCAACTGTCTGATTTTGTAAATAATTTATTTCTGTTTAAATTATTTCTTCATATCCGTTCTTATTTTTTATTAGGCTAAATATGCAAGCAAGTTTTATCCGTTCCTCAAAAAGCTTCAATACCATATTTAAGCATCACTTGGGTTCTTGCATCTGACAAACACTAGATGGCAGAAGAGTACCAGTTAATTTCCTAACATGGAGAATGTGATCTTGATCATGAAATTATAGCTTGGATGATATAATCTCGCAGGTTTGACATACAGGGATTTTTTTATTGAGTTCAGTAATAAATTGGGTGAGCTTGTGTTTTCAACAATTGAAACAAATGCCTTCAAGTGAAAAGAGCTCAAGTCTTCAGTTATATTAGCCCAGTATTGCAACAATATGGAAATGCTTCATTTGTAACACGCTGTCTTGGCATGTGAGACCAGGGGGCCAGGCAACAGTCTGAAACAGAGTTAATGAGGGCACCTGTAAAAGGCAGACAGATGACCAGTGTCTGTATCCTCACACAAGATCAGCACAGGGCAGAACATCACACATATTGCTGGCCTCATCTCAGACAAAGTGCTAAATCAAATATGGTCATCAGCGTGTATTGCATGGACCATTAGGCTAAATAGATGAGCATGTTTACAGAGTCATCAGCTATCAGAGAAGTGGCTAGTTGGCCAGGGCCACTGGGAAAACAGGAGTGTTTGTTTACAAAGGGCCCATTACAGAGCAGCACTCTGGTTTGACCTTTTCACCTTCCGTCAACTATTTATTTTTTTTACAGGTAGGCTACATTTCCTCCTGAACAGAACGTCCTACCAGCCAGGGAAGCTATGAATTTATTAAGAACTTAATGTAGCATTACAGTAAATTACCATGTGTGGGTTGGCGAGCACATGGCGGCAAAATTAGTTAAAAGAAGGTGGGGTGAGAGATGATGAGACCCAGAGAGGAGGAGTCATGGACACAACTAACAGATTCATGTGCAAAGGGACAGAAAAAGGCAGATGGGCACTACAGGACAGAGTGACATGGGGGTCAGGTGTGAGGGGAAGAGATGGACAGGGATGCAGAGCGCACTCTGCATGCATGTCTGAGCAGAATCTGTCTCCTCACATCAGCAAACTGTGCCAAGGAGCCGTCGGCCCCGTATGACCTGTCTGCAGAATATTAACGCAGCAACTCAGAGTAAAGTGCAGCGCATGCAAAAAACAAGCCCCACTGTTTAATTAGTGAGTCAGGCAACCTGCACTAATATGGCTTTTGGCTGTGTTTATGCAGACCCTTTTAATACGTATTTCATGGAGTCGAGGGTGGAGCCGTCAGTTTCCTCTGATACTAATTTTCATCTCCCTCTTTGAGGGGCAGATACTGGTGAAGCTGTAGAAGAAAAGGAGGGGTGTGGTGCTGGGAGAGACAGAGAGTTCCAGCTGTAGCACAGCACAGCTTCAGCCCCCCTGGTCTGTTTAAAATTAGGTCCTCAAGTCCAACACCTACACAGTCTGAGACCAATGTGAGAGTGGCACCAGACAGTGTCCAAAAACAAAAACATAAGCTAAACCACTTAAAAAGAAAAAAAAAAGATTACAAAAAAAAACAACAAAAAAAAAACATGGCCACTGTTTGGTGAGTCTGTGCAAGATAACTCACGGAACCAGATACAGAGAAATGTATAAATATAGGCTACATCCTTCCTAGACAAAACCTAATCACATTTACTGTGCTTTGCTCTGAGGTTAAATGGCTTCCATCGTCTCAATATGCGTATCCTCTTCCATCTCCAGACCACAGGATCATGAGCCCAACTTAATTTACTGCTCCTCCTGCCCACTGTCTGATGCTTGCCAGAGGGTTTACTACCACAGTATGGAAGTTGAAGTCTTCTTGGGGGCAGGGTGGGCAGTGAAACTTTATTACATTTGCAAATGCTCACTAAAGAGCATGCTATAGTTATGTGTGATGCAGGAGCATTAATGGCCACCTGATGCCATGCCATTACTGTGAGTGCTGCTGTGCTGGAGGGAGGTTTGGGGTGCATAAATGCAAGGAGATTGCATTGTGTCTTAAGTTGCTGTGATAATGGATTGTGTTTCTTAGAGATTTAGAGTTTCAAAGAACAGCCTGTTTATCCCAGAAATAATGTCCAGGTTGGCTGACGTTGAAAAGCTGAAGGTGACATGAAGTTTCTAAACACAGAGAGAGACGCAGACACACACACACATGCACAAACAGGGCTATGTAATTTGAAAGGATGGATAACTAGTTGGTCTGGCTGATGTCATTATAGCATGTGTGTGTGTGTAGTGTATCGCGTGTTTTGTGTGGAGGGGGTTGTCAATGCCACCGCATTCTAGCAAGCCCCCATCGTCCTCCCCAGCATCACTGCTATGGGCAATGAAATTAGTGGGAGTGACAGTTTGGACTGAGCTCTGCTGCACACAAAGGCAATCTGCCCAATGGAAGCCATCAATATTTCTTAAGTCTATCGAGCGTGACAGGGAGCCAGAGAACAGGGAAATGTAATTAGAAGGATGGGCAGAGGAGAGAGAGGCAGACCAAACGCCAGGAAAGCAGCGGGAAAGGAGACCGAAAAAGACGGACATCCAGGGGAGAAAGGAGAGGGTTAGAAGGGGTGGAGGGGGGAGAGGGAGGGAAAGAGAGAGAGAAAACAATGACCTAAACAGCATATCAGTCAAGGACTTCAGATATATATATATATATATATATATATATATATATCAATACACACAGGGACAAACACCAACTTTAAGAATGCTTTTGATACAGTAACAGAAAACACGTGACTAGATAAAACAACTAACTAACATAAATAATAAAAACAACATTTCAGGGCATCAAGCTTTTTGTGCACTCCCAAATGCTGAGGCTGACTGTGTTAGATGACCTACTTGATATAGACTGATTCACCTAACCCCAGTTGGGGAGGCGAGTGTGCCTGAGAGTGCTCTAGTGTGACATGTCTCACTCTGCAGAGGGGTGACTCAGCTGCTCTGCCTTGCGCATTACACCAGCCAAACATGGACCAGGAGGAGGGTCACCTCAGGCCAACAGACTTCAAGAAACTGTTTGGGTTGTCTTCTGGGCCCCGCTCCATCCTGCCTTGCTTTATGTCTAAGCCAAATACAAAAACACCCATCCCTTTGTCTATGCCTCCTCCTGCTTAGACAGAGGTGAGGGCTAGAATCTTAACCTTGTCTAACACACAGACACGAACACAAAAAAACCACCCACACATAACTGCCCTGCCTGCACCCATAAAATTTATAACAACTCTAACGGGAGATCAAGCGCAGGCGGGGAAAATCTGACAGATGAAGACAGCTGAAGAGAGACACTGAGGACAAAAGAGAAACGAGTCTGCGACCTGAGGCCATAGAGCGACAGAAGAAGGGGCTGGGGTATAGAGCGTGCCCGTGTGGGATCTCTCTGGAAGGCTTCCTGTGTGTCTTAGTGAGTGACACTGGGACTGGGCATGAGGCTGCAAAAGCTGTGAAGTTAATCCCTCCTGTCTGTGGGTGGCGAGATGGGGAGAGGCTGCGCCTGCAAATGTGGCCCAGCCAGACAGACAGCTAGGCACACTGTCAACACAGACCTATGGCTGCCAGATTTGTTTCCTGTTGTCACACTGAAAGCCCTGCATTGACATCTGCACACAGGCACGCTCACAGCAATAAATCCTACTGCAAGCAGACACTAGCGGCACAATTTTCTAGAGCCACACTGACATCCACAAATCATATGAGCTGAGAGCTATGAAAGCTTTAGTGGCTTGTACAAACACAATGAGAGATCTACAGCGGAGCTGTTTCTTTACTTGACGTGCACTCAACTGTTGGTGAGCTCATCTCTACTGTAAACATGGAAAATAATTGCTTGTTTACACAAGATACAACACCCAATAAATGAGGCGAGGAAGAAATAATTGCCTGTTCATGACCAAAACAGCACTCAATAGTAACAGCAGGCACTGGTATTGACGACTGGCTCAGCAGCTACCATGGCCAATTCTACAGGCAATGGAAACACATTAAGGACAAAAACCCACAGCCTTACAGCTACATTAACTTCTTTGTACCACTTACATTTGTAACTATGTACTGAAATGCCAGACCTTATCCAGTGCTTAGAAAAACAATGTCCAGGCCCATTGGTAGCACTGCAGCTTGTTTAGACGGTGTTGAGGCAAGAGTTCCATTACCAGAAAGTCTGTGGGTCAAATACTAAGTAGTCAGAAAGGGAATTAAATGGATCCAGGATCATTCCAGAAATAGCCAGTACAACGGGGCTAATCTAGCCGAATGAGTTGACCCATGCCAAAAGGGAGCACATGGCTCATTAACATTTGCATAAATTACTTAATCACTAAGCACCCACGTCTGGCTTTCCCTTCCATGTGAAATGGGCAAGAATCATTTGGAAAGAACGAGACAGTACAGAAGTTGCTTCTGTTCTGAGTCATCACACTGGAACGCAATGCATCTCACAATGCAAAACCCCTAGGCTGCTGCTACACCTGCTAAATAGTTCACATCAACTGATCAAATCTAAACTGTTACACCTTCTAAATAGTTCACATCAACAGTTCAAACCTAAACTGGAACTGGTTTAAACCTGATCACCTAGTCATAGAGAAAATACAAAGAGTAGAATCATCACGTCAATACCATTCAAGATCAAGAGAAATTTCAGAGAGAATAGGCTCAATAAGCAGATTCAGTGCTATGCTTCTGAATATCATAAAGAAAGACATAGATGAGACAAAAGACTAGAAGTCGGGGTAACGCTTTCGATTAGGGTACACAAACTCCAGGGTAACCAGCAACTTAACAACATGCAAATTAGTAACATGCGAGTCATTTGTTAATCAGTACAAATCACTTATTAATACCTTATTCTACATGACATTATTCTACCCTTAATAGACCATTAACTACAAATTATCAAATATAAACTCCTAATTGCTGTTTATTCATAGTTAGTAAGTAAGTAAGTTGTTGTATATGAATTTTGATCTTAATATGCCTTGGTTAGTATGGGGCTTATAAGGCAGTAGTACAACAGGAACAGTTATTCTCCTTCAGTAACATTTAGAAAAGATGGCCTATTCATTGGAACAAAACCCAAAACTACAAGTACTAATAGTGTCCAAATAAATCCAAATGATGTCTTATTCCTTGAGAGTAACTGTTCCTGTTGTACTACCACCTTATAAGTCTTTTACTGAGCAAAGCATATTGAGATCATAGTTCATATACAACAACTAGCTTACTTACTATGAACAAGCAGTAATTAGGAGTTTATATTGGAGAAATTCTAGTTAATGGCTTACTATGGGTAGAATAAGATCATGCAGAATAAGGTCTTAACTAGCGACTTGTAATGACTAACAAATGGCTAATATGTGTTATTAATTTGATAAGCTGTTAATTTAATGGTGAATGTGTACCTTAATCTAAACTGTTACCGAAGTTGGTAACTAAAGATGGGCTATCAGGGCATGATCGGGCAAAAACTGACAACTTTACAGAGAAATACTGAAGAAGCCCTGACACATATTGAGTGATAATAAATCAATTTCACTCGCTTGAGTGCACTTAAGGTGATGCCTGCAACCGACAAGCTCTTACCTGTGTGGGAAGGACTACTTAGCCTGTACACCTGCCACACGGAACCATTACACAAGCAAAAATTGTGCTACTCATTTTCCCAGCGTCTAATTGCCTACTGTGTGGGTTACCAGCACAATTAAGCTTCATGCCTCATTTTTGGCTCACGTAAGCTGCTTACAGCCCATTAAAACTGAAAGTTGGATACACTGATGCAATGGAAGAGACCAGCCACAAACAAGGCTTGCAGATCTGAGACCAAACTTTCCCATGCCATCAGCCATATTCTACTGGCAACAGTGTCTTTACTAGATATCAGGCACCACATCATGGGCACTTCAGCCTCAGCCTTGTGATTTCCATTCATATAGGGGTGAGTCAATGCACAAAACAGCTGGAGGCTGACGGTCCACAATGAAGAGTGGAAGAGGGTTAGCAAGAGCCTAGACTGAAGACTGGAGCTACGGTTAAAGAGTGTAGGTATGAAGAAAGGTTAAGGATCAGAAAAAGAAAAATCAGGGCATGCTTAAAGGTAGAGCTGGAGAAATATTTCTAAATGCAGATACAACTTGGCCTTGTCTTTCAGCAAAACCAACATACTGTTTACTCTCGATCTCTTTCCCTCCATCACAAATACACACAGGCACAGACACACACAGAAGAGCCAGATAACAAAATGAATCCCTACACACACACACACACACACACACACACACACACACACACACACACACACACACACACACACACACCCGCCTAACATTACAGAATAAGTTGCTAATTACCCTTCTCTATTGTGTCTCATATCTCGCCCAGAGCCAGAGAGGGTTGCCTGCATCGTCCAATCCTCACTCCCTTAGAGAGGGCTCTAATCTGGCCTGATCAGGCGGCCTATTCATGGCACTGACACACACCGGTCCCACACTGTAGGGCTCCATCAGAGCAGACGTGAGGAGAGGGGGGGGTTCACAGCACTAATCCTAATTAGAATTTGCACATTCAAATTAAATCTACATGCTTCACTGCCAACTTTATGTGGAGATAATGGAGAAAAAATAACACTAGTCGAGAAGACTGGCGTGTGGATTATTTTTTCTCTATTCCTATCAAACAATTAACACTAACAGAAACAATGATAGTGGTGCCTGTTTCAACATGCTCAGCAAACAGACACAGTGGAATTAAACCAGTCTGTCTGTCTGTCTGCGTGGGTGGGGGTGTATTTGGCAGCTTCCCATCCCAGCATACAGTATACTCCTCCCGGTGTTGTTGTTACCTTTGTTTGAACTCCATCAGTTTACGCTTGCTGCTACAGACTTCTTTAGAGGACTGTTGTAAATAAGCAGACAGGGATGTCGTACTGCCAGGCCTGTCTGATTAGGGTATCTTACTGACAGAGGCGTGTGCGCACAGACACCCTGTCTGATGATGACGGCAATCATCTTTCAGAGGAGTAAGGTAATCCTCAAACAGTAGATCTACAGCTCAAGCCCCTGTGTCCTGAAAACATCCTCTCAACGTCTCAAAAAAATTCTTTCTTTCGGTTTGTGACAGGCCTTAGCATAGAAATGACAGGATTAAAACCCAACGGCAATGCTTTCTGAATATTACAAATAAAAACAAAGAAAAGATGATGGTGAATACAATGAATCTATATATTTGAATTGTGATTCTCTAAGGTTCTAGAGCAAACAATATTAGTGATAACAAAGGGGCTGCCTGTATGTTCTGTGTTGTGAATCTGATCTCAAAAGAGAAGGCTGAAATGGTTCTGTAGTGTGGTGAATTCAGCAGGGGACTGGGTAGTGTCTATGTCACTGTAGCTACACTGAGGATAATTGCTGCTGTGCCATAAAACCAGCAGAGATGTGAAGGCCTTGAGGCACACGGGGATAGTTCAGAGGCATGCTGAAGCCAACAAAGGCACCATACGGAGTCAGTAACTGGGGGAAAGCATCCTCCTAGCTGCAACGGGCATTAATGGCACAGAGAGCATCAGTGTGAGGAATTCATCACAGCTCTCTGCAGGGATCATCTCGGTGAGTTGTAGCAGAGGGAACGTTGCCTAGATTGTAGGTCAGAGTTATCATTTGAAGATGAAGGGTGACAAGGCTATTAAATGCCTGATCTTCCACTAAAAGCCCTAAATAGTAAGTTTATGTCATCTTTACACAGACCTTTTAATACAATCACCCAGGCTGCTAACAATCATAAATGATCTCACAAGACCATACTCTGCTAATGGCTTCAAATTGTATTGTTTGGACTAGATCTAGTTGATATCAAATAATGCATTCCATATATTTTACAACTCAGAATAAATACAGTGGAACATAAAGCTGCTTCTTTTGTGTCTGATACTACCCCCACCCTGGGCTTTCTTTTGCAATCCCCCTCTCCTCCTCCACTCTGTCTCTCTTTCCCTTGTTTCTGTGTCAGTGAAACTCAGTTCATTATGTGGAGGCAGACAGAGACACCTTCCAGGCCTGCTCCCTGATGCTCTGCGCCCTGACACACGCAAACATCTTCAATTTGCACCTTGAGGCAAGCTCACCCCTCCCCCTTACCATAACACCCACCACTCCCCATGCCTGAGGAATACACGCTCAAAAACACAGACATTGGTTGCACACACTCCCCCACATGTTCTCCAACAAAGGCCCTATGCATGCGCACGCACACACACACACACACACACACACACACACACACACACACACACACACACACACACACACACACACACACACACACACACACACACACACACACAGACCCTTATGTGATGGGGTAATTTGTCTAACAGACAGGAAACTACCCCAAAGAAAGATACCAGCGGAGCACTCTCAGGTGGAAGCAGGGAGAGTGATGAAGCCAAAAAACAGAGGCAGGTGGAAAAAAGAACAAAGAGGAGGAACGAGAACAATGCATAGAGACGGGAACAAAGAAAAGCAGACTAGGACGAAGACTCTAGACAATGTGGAGGTCTAAATATATAAACCAAACAAAAGCAAACAAACTAAAAAATCATGGGCCTAAACTCGGAACCTACAGTCCCAGTCTGCAAAAAGGAGATTGGTTAGGTTAGGTTGAATGGGCAAGGGCTTGTGCAGCTGAAGAGAGACAGAATATGACAGCAAGATGAAAACCTAGCAACATATGAATGCTAATGGATGGAAAAGAGATTCACATAATTGGTTAAAAATAGATGAGGTGAGGTAAGAAAAGATGACGGGAGAATAAGAAAGACACATGAAAACAGAAGTGCAACGTAATTAATGAAACATAAATATAGAGATTAGGAAAAGTACTGGGCTGTGGATGTATGAATGCATGCACAAGGGATATAAGAGAAAGGGTACAAGGGCATGAGGGAAGCCACAGCAATAAAATGATGAGGTAAGAACAATGTGAAAACACTGAAAGTCTTGAATGAGGAAAGACTGGGTTGGGTGATATAGGTTGAGAGGATGAGATGGGAGAAATTTACGAGGACAGAGGTAAACAAAAAGACAGAAGGTTCTAGAGAGACGGTGGCCTGAGGGAATGGTCGAAGGAGAGGCACAGAGTTGGGCACAGATGAGAGAGGGATGATGCTGTATGGCAGCAAGAGGAAGGGTGGAGGGACGGAGTGAAATACAGTAGAAATAAAAAGAGGGGGGACTGGCTGGTGGTTCCCAAGAGAGAGAAGCATGCAAGTAGGCGGCTGATCAAAGCATCTGCCCCACAGAGACAGCAGGCTGCCAAGGTGCACACGCTCAGTTAGGACAGATTTCATTAATGCCTACTGTGAGAGGTACTCTAAAAGGCAACCTTTTCCTCTTCAGAGTGAGAGGTGAGGGGAGAGAAAGACAATTTGACTGAAAGGAGGACAGAAAGATTGAAATACAGACAAAAAGAATATCAGAGAGAACAAAGACTCAGAAAGGAATGACAGACATTGACAGAGAAGAAAGATGTAGAGAGAGTATAAAAGAAGTTGAAGTGTTAAGGGAATGATGCTCAGCCACAGTGTCTCATCCTAGGATGAATCCAAGTCGAGCTAGGGCACCAGACTCATACCTGCCATTCAGGTGCAAGGTAGAGTAAAGAAGGGCATCATATGGTTTGATTATATCACAGTCATCTCAAAACACTGGTTGAAATCTTGTCTAGCCTCTGGGGCCGGGAGGAGAGGGTGTCTAGACATTCAGCAGCCGGGCTTTGTAGATTTGTTAGCTGCAGCTAGTGCAGTCCTAAAGTACAAAGGACAAACGCAGCAGATAACGATGATCAATACTAACATGGTTCTTTATGTCAGATCCACCCCAAGGGTCATGCTTTCTAATGATGGTGGCTTCCTTTCCATTGAGTTTAACTCAAATCATAGATCCAGATACAAACATTAAGTAGAATATTAACATGTTAAAGCACTATAACATTCTACTTGTCAAGCTTTCAAAGCATTTACATATAGGCTCCTACACCTAGGTTCTTGAATTAGGACTTTAGGGTAAGCATACTCATTAAGCCCACTAAAATCTAAGTTTAGATGTTTTTCATTGAAATTGACATGATTTGCAGGGAGATATCTTGTCAAACTGCAAGAATAATCTCTCATTTAAAAATGAATGCATTCATTTTTATAGATTTTAAAAGAAATAATACAGATATTTTACAGAATGTCTGGCATGGACTAAATTGGTCCTGTGGCACCATTTAAGCCTATGGGTGTTCCAAATAAGCCCACATAATTTTTTATTAAAGCATAATAAATTATTTCTTTACAAGAATAAAAAACAGCAATATGTCAATTTTAACATTTGACAAGTTGTTGTTGCCCTGTTCTAACTGAAAAAAAAACTGATATGCACTTTTCTGTTGCCTACTGTCTAAATTAAATGTAAAGGTGCAACAGCAATTGGCCCATAATGCATAGAGGGCGATTTTTATAGCTGTAAATTAGGTTAATAAGGTGAAAGATCAAAATTAGTGGTTATCATCAACACTTCCACACAAGAGTTTAGAAAAAAATGGTTACAGGGAGGAAATTCTCGTTGAAATACATTGACGTGGGTTTAAAATGGGGCATAGTGGGCTTAATTGGTGCCTTACTGAGTAGTAGTTTAAAATGATAATATATTCATCTCAAAATGAAAGATATGTTTACAGAATACCTCTCATTTTTCATAAGCTAAAAACAGTGAAATAAGGAAGTGGCTAAAAACAGTAAAATATTTTGAGGGGTCACAAAACACTAGTTTTAGGGTAACATTTTGTGAGTTACCTTGACACTATATGCAAAGATGTCAGGCTACTTAAAATTAGCTTACATGATTGATCTGAAATTAAAAACACATGGAGTTAGCAAACTGTTGAATTAAGATGATGTGTGCAACAAAATATTTTTTTCTCTATGTAAAATTTGACTTCATGGGCTGAAATGGTACATGGGCTTAACCCTATATTTTATGGCAGAGCAAGACTGATATATGACAATAAATCATGTGGTACAAAAGTCTTGCACTGTGTGCAGAATGTATAACTATCTGCTGTGTGCTGTGTGTGTGTGTTTTCATCTGTAACTGAAAAGCTTTCGGGAGGCAGTGACCTTCTTGACCTATGCTACCCAGCTCTGTCCACCCCTCACAACGTTCTTCTTCATCTTGCATCCCACCCTCCGCCCTTCATCTCCCTCTCTCTCTCACACACTCACACACCGTTACCCTCCATCTCTCCCTCCCCCTAGCCAAACGATGAGCTCATTCTCTCACTATAGAAGCACAGTGAGCTCATTGAATAGTCCTTAATTCGTTTATCCGCAGCTCTAGAGGGGGAGTAGAGATGCAGTGTGGCGAGTGAGGCACAATCCAGAAGTGAGAGCACCAAGCTGAGAAGACGGGACAACAGCTGCCCTGTTCTCATGGCCCATTCTGCGACCAGAACAAACAGCCGCCCTCAGAGAATGCTTTCACCCCACGTCTCACTAAGCTGGTTAAGTTGTTCTTATCCCTGTTCCTGGGTCAGCTTCTGCCTGTGTGAAAAAGACCGCTCTAAAGGGTACCAGGGGAACTAACGGGTTCATGGAAGACCTTATGTGGATACGGTGCCACACACATAAGAAGAAAGAATGGAGATGGAGAAGAGTCAATCAAAACAATCGTGGGCTGGCGATTGTATATTTGTTTTCTCATTTTCATTCCTTGCTAAGCATCTGATCCATCTGGTCTACATACATGGCATCTCCTGAAAATCTGCAACCAGGCACAGCCTGTCAGAGAGGACATTTCTATTCTTAGCCTCTACTGTGGCTGCAATGTTCCAAAGCCCCACATTAGAATTCCCTGAGTGTGTGACCACCTCAATCACTATTCCTGTTCCTCATTTCCGGAGGAGATCATGGCTCTGTGCATCCCAATCCAAATCCCTCCTTAAGAGTGCTGCTATAGCATTTCTATCAGTGTTCTCTGTTCTCCATAGCTTTACTTGTAGTTAAAGCGATACTCAATAGATAGCCCTGTTGTCCGAGGTCACTGAGAGCTGTTTGTAGGAAATAGACTTGATATGAGACTTTTTTATCCATGCTGTGAGCGGTTAGAAGTGGTCTCCGTAGACTTAACACAAGGGCCGGGCAGTAACTGCTTCAAGCTGCAGACATTTCTGGTGTGAATACAAAGACACAACTGCACCACAACACACCCCTCATACACTGCTTGCTGTGTGAATGGGGCATAACCGAGGGCAAGGAAACTGTTTAATTTGCCCCTTTCGGTTAGCATTAGCTACCAGTTCAGTCTATGCTGTATGTTTTTCCTACTGTCGGCTCTGTGACCAAACAACAGGACTATCCTACAGGTTGAAATAACCTGGAAAGCTCCTTTAATGCCAAATAAGGATTCTCATGCCACACTGCTGAAAAGGCCATACTTGTTCACATATTAAAATAATAAGAATACACAAAGAAAAAGAATAACCAAAACCATATGCATAAAAATAAAAACCTCATAACTTTTAAAGAGATACTATTGTAATCCACATCTTACAGACAGTCTTCTTTAACTCTGACTTGTTATATAGGCCTACAGTTTGAACACAAAACACAAAACCAGCAGACATCTGATATTATAGACACACAACTTTCTGGTCTCAGTATCAAGCACCATCTTCTACAACAGAAAAAACAGCTTTAATCTATGAGAAAATGTTGGAAAATAGCTGAGTAATGCAAGACCAGCATTCTATGCGAGTAGCCATGGTATATTCTGCAAGATGGAGGACTATGAGAGCCAGGGTTGCATTAATGTTGCAGGGACACGGCTGACACAGCAGAAAGCCTCCTGAGTACAAGCAGCTGTTTTATGCCCCAGCCTAACCGCAGGTTACGGAGATGCTATTGATTTCCAAAGATGATGAAACAAAGTAAAGGTACAGAAGAGCAAACCATAAGGTATACAGAGGCAGCTGTAGGACAAGGGATAAATAAGAGAAGGGTTGTGTCTTTCTACACAAGGAAGGAATCTTTCTAAGACAACATAACCTGTGGGCTAACAACTCTTCGCCAGACAGACAATGTCTAGACGTTTTCTCGTTTCAGAGCAGAACATGGAAACTCACAAAAGTGTAAACTTGACATATTCTTAGTCAACAGCCCTTCCTTTTACCCTCTTCTCTCTTTCTTCTCCTCTCTAACCCCCTCTCATGTGTCCTTTTCTCTCCTCTTACCTGGTTGCCTTCAGCAGTCTCCTTCAGAAAACACAACTGTGCTCCATACTAGCTCACAATTCTTCTGAAGAGCAGTGGCTTCCTCTTCTCTTCCAGCCCATCTCTACACACTTTGTAGTGCAACAGTTAAGCCCATGCAACTGAGCCCAACTCAACACAGAAGCCAGTGTCTAATCCTTTGGCGACAAAGATTATTGAGTGCACCATTCTGCTGCAATCTTTAATGCCTTAACCCTGGCTCATACACATACCAATTTCTCTGAACATGCACAGACACCCCTCCTTCTGTGTATAAAAAATTCCTGATTGAATTAGACCTGTTGGTCTTGAACATTATGTGGTTTGCCAGTAGACAGGATTAGAGACCTTCAGGCAGGTCACCGTAGAGTTGGGGCCATGAGGTTTAGAGGTTTGAATCCCTTTCCCATCCCTTTCAGCTCAACCTTCCTTATGTCCTCAGAGTTATCAATACGCTACCTAGATTAACTGCATAGTTGGCTAACCATTCTTAACGAAGACCAATGGCTAGACCTCCTGCACTCAAGAAACTTCCCCAGGGGTTCTATTGACTCGGCTCAAGGTACACTGTTAGGTTACCTGACAGCACATGGTGTTAAGCATCTCCCGCATGTTGACACAGGGATATGCCATTCATAAACACAGTAGAGCTAATAAATTTTTATTCGTGAGCCTGAGGACTGAAATACAAAAAGTGGATGCAATCATAGTAGTTAATAATTTTAGATGGGCTATAACATGGGAGAGCATTTCCACAAGTGGACTGAGATACACAGGGTCAAATTCATCTGTAGTCAACAGAAAATGGACTTGTCAGACAAAAAATACAGAATTGACTTAAAAATGAGTTAAAAATGTATGTGGCCTATTCCATGCAGTGTTCATTAAAACTCTGATGCATTGCTTCAGTTAATAAACAACAGCAGTGCATTTGTAAGGGGTGTATTAGTCCTCATTACACTCTAAACAGTATGCAACTGAACACATCCTAAGTGAAAGAAACATCCTCTTTCACCCTCGAGCTCTCTATGTATCCTGCTCATTCATTTCCCCTTCCTTCATACAAGACATCCCCCACCCAACCTCCGCCGGTCCTATCTCTGCAGTCAGTGAACCAGGAGAGCAATTTCCCAGCCTAAGCTGCCTTGAAATGGTGGAAGAGGAGGTTTGTGTCTGGGTCCCTCATGACTCTCGCTCTCACTGTTGTATCCACCCCTCTCCTTGACCATCCATTTCACAGTGCTACTCTAGTTTGGAAGTCTCTTTATGACTCTTTTTAGGCTCCCCCATCTTGGCCTCCTTCTGGCAGGTTCTATCCTGTGTCTCTGTCCAGTCATTTTTTCCCGCTCTGCCGCCATCCCTCTGACCTTCCATTTAGGTTGATCACTCTACATGCATGTCCATTTACTGTTACTCCCTCTTCTATACAAACAGCCCCCAGTCTTAAGAGCCAAAACAAAGGAGTTGATCGAAACAAAGCTCAGGACATGTTGTGTTGAGAGTTAAAGAGGTAAAGAAAAAACAAGATTGAATATGCACAGTATTCAGTATGTGTTTCTCAGCCACTAAAAATAGAGTTCTATTAGCCAAATTCCAATATAAGCAATAGCTTAGTAGGAGACAAGAGAAAAGTGAAGAGAAAGTAACAAAGTTCTAATAGGGCCACTGACCCCAATGCACTCTGAGACGTGGTAATGGTCATTAAGGGTAACATGACACATTGTCATGTCAATGCACAAATACCTTAAAGTAACAGTGTCCTTGGTATATGCTACATGTGTCTGGTCCTATGTTTCCATATAGTGGTTCAAAAGCTTGTTGTGAATTTAATGTCTGCCATACCCATTGCTAATTTCTCAAGGGCAGCTGGGGGAAAATATCTGACACTGAGGAATAGGCATTTAACAGCAGTGGGCCCCCTGAGACCATTCAAAGGCATTAGTGAGATTTAGTCTGCGGCCCCCTGCCCAGTCGCCTTCAAAACCCACTTCCCAACTGCAGCCAAAGCCCCCCTCA
Organism: Tenualosa ilisha; assembly: GCA_015244755.2. Classification (NCBI taxonomy): domain Eukaryota; kingdom Metazoa; phylum Chordata; class Actinopteri; order Clupeiformes; family Clupeidae; genus Tenualosa; species Tenualosa ilisha. Next base: position 5,674,159 of record PYXC01000407.1, read on the forward strand.
CCCATCCTGCTCTTTAACCTTTAACAATAAACAACGACAGCATGGGTTTTATGGGGTAGCGTGATTCATGCAGGCTAGACATATTAGTTCCATTCCACAAATGACTGACTGCATGAACCACTTAACTTACATTAACTACAACATGTCACACCCTAACAACCTATTTATCAGGACTCATTACTGTATGCTTACTGTATGCTTTGGTCAGCCACTGAAACCAACTTAAAGAGCATCACCAGTAAGGCAATAAAAAATGAGCCATCAGTACAGTCTCCTCTGAGGTACAGGGTAACTCGGGTCAGCTCTCTGGTTTGGCAGAGGAAGGTACCCCCCCATGATCACCCTCCCCCAAACACTGGGAGAGCCCCAGGGCTTGGGCATAGAGCCATGCAGGAGGATTTGCAGAAACAAAGCCCTATCCCAGTGCACAGTCCACTGGCCAGACACAACACAAGCAGTACAGCTCAGCAATAACTTATCCCAACGGCACACACACGCACCGCATCAGTGGCTAACTGCCGGATGTCTGCACCGTGAGGCACCCAGACACAAGCTCAATGTTAGCAGACACATCCCACTACATGCATGCACACAAACCTGGTCTTGCCTACACATACAACTTGTATATACACCAACCAGTTTGCATACATTTCAGTTCTGCAACTCAAAAAAAAAAAAAAAACTTTAAACCCTACATGTTACACAACTTCACATGAACGTATGCATGCAAACACAGGGGGAATGGGGGGAGCACAATCACCAAAAACAAAGAATAACAGACAAGAAAACTCAGAGCATCTCCCATACACCCCATATCACATCAAAATATGCACAGTGTTAAAATGAAAATAGAACAGAATTTGTAGAGCAATTTAAAAACACACTGGATTCCATTCCAAGTCATTCCCTCAGGGGTAACAAATTATGCAATGTACCCTCTCAAATATTTGGACAGCGTGTAACAGTATAAGGTCTGACTAGTGCCGCAGCTCTTTGTAAGTCATGCTATTTTTTTTACTGACAGTCATCACTATGAGCTGTGGTATTAGGTAACCATCCATTACCGCTTTGAGGAATGACAAAAGCATGCAACATTGCAACACGGCAGAATTAAGTCATTAACAGTGATAGAAAGGTAGACACAAATTAACATGAGATAGGCTAAAGCCTGATGTGCGGGTAGCACAAATTTATTTCAATTTTCCTTAATGTTTTATTTAATTTGAATCCTGAAGGTGGTAAAGGAATCAGAAACAATTATCCACAATGTGAAGAGTTTACCAAGTCTAAACCAAAGACGAGTCATAGTGGAAACACCGAGGTTATTTAAAAAAAAAAAAAAAAATTCCACCTGGAAATTACAAATGAGAAATTTGCAAAGGGAAAAAATACATATCCATCCTTAAAACTTGATTAAATGTTTTAACAATGTAAACTCATATAAATCCAACAGCACAACATAGCAAACTCCATTACATGGGACTTTACCTGGAGGCCTCTTCTCCTTAAGATGCTAGAGTCATCCATGATGGCCCTCTCTCTCACTGCCTCGAGACTGGCTGCTTGACCACCCCCTTAGTCAACCCAAACACCTCTGGCTGTGAGTAAGGGCACACAGACAGGCACTCGTCAGCTCCTCCACTGGAGTGGCAGTGGTTGGCTACAGCCTGCCATGAAAGGGTAGATGAATCTAAAGAGCCAAAATGGCCACAGTGCCAAGTGAGAACTCTTAAATGAGTGCGTGGCTGTAAGCTCCCCTAAGAGCTGGCTCGTGCATTTAGAGTGAGACCAGACAAGGTCAGAGCAGATGGTAGTCACGTACTCCTCTGTGTCTGTCTGTACCAAGCCCTTAGTTCTCCCACGGTCCTCTTCAAAGACAGTTGACAGACCACTTCAGAGAACAAAGAAATATATCCTGTTTGCAAAATTGCTGTTTGTTCAAGTTATGTTTAGTCTTTGTCGTTGTCTCTGATGGTCCTGGCGCTTAGTGCAAATCACTGAAATTGTCACAAAGATTCCTCTTCTTATGACAATAAATTTTAAAAAGTTTTTCTCCTCCTGAAAATACTTCACAGATGTCAACAAAAATCAGATGCAGATGCAATCATGCAGAATCCTCCTAAGTAAATGACAGAATAGGCAGATCTCGCCAGGAACAGCCACAGCAGGAAACACATAGACACTGCAGGGAGCCTCTGATCAACAGTCGTCTGTTTTCTGTCCTCTCTTCTGCCTGTTGGCTATGTAAGGTAGTCTGGATGTGACGCCCAAGAGCCTGCAGTTAATACTCTCACTGTTCCAGCCTCTTGCTCAGTCTGTGTGGTGACAGGACCGGTTTGGAGCACATGTGTCCCTGAGCTTAACCTCCCTTTCACAAAGATCTCGCTCCCCTCATTCATCCATTCAGAGCTGAGGTACACGTCACCCCCGCCTGCCTGTGTCTTCTTTTACTAACACTTTTTTCCCCACACAGCCTGCTGCACATCAGCTTGCAAAGGCTATAAGCAAGCAAGTCTGTCTCTCCTTATCTCTGTCACTGCTACCTTTATTTCTATGGAAACCCTCGTCGCTGCATAACTCGGAGGCAGTATGCAGCAGACATTAATGATGACAATGAAGGCTCTGGGGAATACGCAAATGAGGACAATACAGTTCTTACATACACAGACTACAAGGATCAGTCTGCTACCCAGCAAATATAATTAGAACTGTAAAGCCACTCAAAGGCACAGCAGGCACATTAAATACTTTTCGCTCTCTATCCAAGACTCAAAAACAAAAGCAAGAGCACGCTTCCACGTGTCTTTAAAATCAAGCAAAGCTGAGTTTTTTGGTATATATCCAGAAAAAGTAGTCCAACTAGCCCTGGGTCTCCGCTTGATCTCTTTTGTAAGTCTCTCTCTCCCTTTAGCCCTTCTCTCTATGAAATGAGAGGAAACCAGAACACACGTGAGAAGCCCACACTGTGAGTTCAGCTGGAGATGTAATGAGCCAGAGGCAGTGGTAGCAACCCACTGTCACAAGCAAGCCAGTAAACAACTGCACTCAGAACGGCATGAGTGGATTCCTTCCTTCTGCGCTGACGCGGGTAGGCAGAGTGGCTCAGAGCGATGACTAGCCAAGGGAACGGCTTTGCGCGGGACACCTTTTGGCAACACGGTGGTTTCACATGAGCAGGTGCTCTCCTCCTATTTTGTTGTTCTCTTCTCCCTCAGTCCAGCTTGGGCTCCTCTGGTACATTAGCCAAAAGCACCACAAGCCAAGTTTATGAAAAACACAGAAAAATATTTCTGTGTTCATCTGCTTGAGCCATACTGAGAAACTGCCTGTGTTTATGACTGATGTTGAAGGCACCTCTTTGTCAGATTTCTGTAGCTGCTGCTTTTTCCTCTTCTCCCCTTTCTGTGACCCGTTCCTCCACTCCGGCTCCAGCAATTTGGTGGGAGGTGTTTGGGCTGTGTGGTATTTTCAGCCGAGCTCTTCGCTGAGACTTGTTCTTTTACTCTCTCTCTTTCTCTAATGCTCACATGCCTACATCCTCCTCCCTCTTATTCACAAGCGTAGGAGCCTTCACAGCACAGAGCAACACTGCTCTGCCTCTCCTATAAGCCCAGCTTGGGTGCCAGTCAGCCAATAGGACACCAGCAGTCTCTGGATTTGCATAAAATGAATGGGAGCGCTGCAAGGCTCCACCTCTTGTTTTGTCACAGTGCACTCTGTTCCTACTGCAGCTGCCACAGCCCTGCCTGTCTTACAATAACCATGTCTTTTCTCAATCAAGCAAGCAAGCAGCAATAACACACCAAAAAGATTCCCCACCCAAATATATAGTGGACACACACACACACACACACACACACACACACACACACACACACACACACACACACACACACACACACACACACACACACACACACACACACACACACCAGACCATGTCCCCATACACAGACCCTGAGCTTTGTTATCCTCTTCTTGCATTATGATGAATTAGTAATGAAACTACTGATCTGTAGGCAGCGTAATTAATTATTTAGCAGCTATATTTGAACAGTCAAAGTCGCACTCTGCTGTAGGATAGCTTGGTTAACAGTTTATTTCCCTCTGCCTTTCTCTCTCTTCCCTGTAAGCCATCCGTTTTAAGCTTTCCTGATTTTAGCTAGCACACGGGCTACAGATTAAGTGCCCAGGACTCACAACTCATATCATGTTCAGAGATGGAAAAACTTGAAAGCAGGGGAGAAAGGCTTTTTGTTCTTCCAATTGTGATGCTTTGCTCCCTGTTCTCAGAAGGAAGAAAGGAACACAGTCGTATAAGGGGAAGGATTAACAGCCCACACATTGGGAAAACTCATTAGCCATCATCAATGTCATTCACTTTCTCAAACACTGGATATGAAATCTATCCAGTTGTTGTGAAGGAGAAAGGCAGCAAGAGGAATTATAGAGATGTAGTTGGGAGGTAAGAGAAAAAAGGCAAGTCTTGGACAAGAATAGAAGGAAGTATAGAGGGAGAAGGCTGCAAGTGGCCAGCATAGCTTTTCCATGCACATGACCAACTACAAGATGCAAAAGGCACCACCAGATAGGCACCTGGGAAAGAATGGTGGAAATCAGTATAACAACAGCAGGAGGAACCTTTTCAGTTAGGGTTAGAAGATCATTGCATAAAACCTGTATTTTCAGACTGTTCCCAAAGGATCAAGCATAACACTGTGACCTTGGTCAGGAGTCATATGAGGGAAGGGGGCCAGGTGGAACAGGAAGACGCAAGAATGCAGAAATCTGACACTTAGGAGTAGAAGGGGGTGAAATTTTGCACATCCATGCTATAGGACATCTATAGAGACTAAAGGCTTTTGTCTTTCTTCTCAATTCTTATACACTGTGAGAATTTCCCATACTGTACTACAGAGCCTTTTAACAAAAAAACTAAAACAATACCTGAATGTTCTATATCATTCCCTACCTACTTCAGCGACATTTGCCACAATATGAACCAACAAGAAGGGTTTGTTTGGATTGTTAAAAGGGACAGCTATGACACTAAAAATGTAAATGGTTTACAATTCTTAATTAATAATCTCTAAAGGTAAGCTACAGACCATTGTTTGCTATTTATAACTTATGCATCATTGGAGATTCCATGATCTCTCCTTATTTTACTTTTGTTTTTACCTATGGGATAAATTACATGTAGATAGATAGATATACTTTATTGATCCCAAGCTGGGAAACCCCCTTGCAGTTGCAGCATGACATGTAGGACAAAGACAATAACTGTACAACACAATAACAATACAAAGAGGAGAAAGAGCATAGTAAGAAAATATATGAAATACAAAATATACATGCATAGGATACCTATATATTCTACCAGTGCACAAAGAGTCAACACATATAACAAACAGTAAATGGATACAATACTGCTGAACAAAATACACACTGCATAAAAACACTCCCTTGTGTAAACATAACTTTCAGCTGAATAGAATAATAAAACTATATCAACTTCTCTTCTGGACTAGCATGGTTGCTTCCATCTTTTTTAAGAACGTAAAGCAAGACAACTAAAATCCATGCACAAATGTGCAGTCCTTGAAGATCACAGGACTAATTGTTGACCCCTTGGTGAGATTTACCCCAGTGTCACACAAGGGTTAAGAGGCAAACAGAGACATGGGTTGCCAGAACAGTAGTGAGAGACAGAGTTTCCATCTCTTATCTTTTCCCTACTTATGGAGCACGTAATCTGTTCCTCTCTCATTTCAACGGCTGCTCTGACCTGCATTCTATGTCCCATTTGCTACAATCAGCTGTCTGGCTATAACTCCTAGGACACTGGGATGGGTATTTTTAGTTAGAGTTTACACAGTAAAGCAGAGCACCTGATTTATGATTCCAAGTACTTATGAATATGGATAACCATGTCCATATCTCCTGACAGAGCTCAATCCTTGGGGTGCACTAAACATTTTATGAAGCTACGCAGTCAAAGCCACTTAACTACACAAGACAAATTACTGCTCCACATGAACACTGATGTCAGACAGCTCAAACCATCAAACTACCAGTCAAGAGAACAATTAACTGATACACTGCAATGTTTCCATCCATCACATAACACACTAAAAGTGAAAACCATTTTGATTGCTGAATGGTTAACAGGCAGATTATCAAGTTCTCTACACAAGCGCCACACTCTTTTGAGCCAGATTTGAACAGGTGTAAGGCTGTACAGGAAATGTTGCACTACTCTCACTGCTCAGAATAAAATATCCTATCAAAAAGGGAAAGGGCACAGTTGATCCATCTTAAAGATGAAGTACCTAAAATGCATCTGTTCCTAAAAAGAACATTCATGGGGCATCTCTGCCTTACGGTATGTGCAACAACTCAACACTGGCTATGCCACTGCCTCTACACAGCCATGGACCTTTTTACTTTTCTACATCTCGTCCCAAGGCTTCCCACACATAGGCTTCCCATGGGCGACCCACTCAGGTAAATCTAGATAGATATATAGTTCATTTATCCTGTAGCTGAATCAGAATCTCCTAGCATCCATAACATGACATAGACATGACATACATTTACCCACATACACACTACAAAAAAAACTACCAGTCCCACATCCACCTTCGCCCCCACCCATCATTTAAAAAAAAAAAAAAAAAGACGCACCAAGATGCACCTGCAAAACATCTTCCTCAAGCATTCCACTTTTGTTTTACTGCCATAAGACTCCACTAAATCACTTCACATGATGGGGTGAGAGACGCATGTCGGTGATAGCCTATGTTAAATGAGTCAGCGGCTCTTGTAACAGTCACGAGAAACTGTAGTGTAAGGCAAGTCCGATTAACCTAATATTTAATGAAAATTCTACCACCATTCCAGTAGGATGATGTCATGTTTGTCAGGGTATATCCCTACAATATTTATAATGAATCACGGCATAATCTCCACACTACATCCACATTACTCCCTTTACTTGTTTTTTTCCCCCACTTTTTGAACCATGTTCATCACAATGTAAAAAGATAACCGTAACCAAGCAATTTCCAGTCTCTATAGCAACAACAGCTTCAAAGGAAACATAAGGCGGCGATTCACACTGACCCTCAGCGGTAGGGCCAGAAGTGGTAGATATATTCATTGTTATTCCATAAAGAAATTTGTAATAGTGCAAACATTGGGTGAGAGATGCAATTCATTGATTTGCAAAACACAGTACGATTAATGACAGCTAATCCATTCTAAATAGGGCAGGTTGTTCACAACAACATATTAACCATCACTGACTCAGGTCCTACTTGCCTTATATGCTCTTGTGAAACAATGGCAACAGAGATATAATTAAGGATTAATAAATGGATAGCTAAAATCTGCTCAGGTCAGTAGAGAACATGGAATAGGAAACAGAACATTTCAGTGTATTTCAATAAACACAATTTACAATATTTCTAAAATTACATTTTTCCTGTTAAGCAACTTGAACAATGAATTGCTTCGCATCATTATTCACATTCACCATGCTAGATGACACTGTTAAAGCCATATTTGAAGTCCTGATGTATCTGATTCATTTCTAATGTAAAAATACATAAAGTATAAAAACCTAGTTATGAGAGAACACATATTTGTTCCATCTACAAGAGTGTTATTAGGCTACGTATTGACATGATGAAAAATCAAATCTATTTTGTTGACACAGCATTGCACCAACTCAACAAGCAATCAACATCTGAAAGTACAAATGCCAGCAGAATCCTTACACATCTATAATAACATCAATTCTTCTCCTATCGTCTATTCTTTACTATTAGAAAACATTACTTGAAGGTTCCTTAATAAGTTCATAGTGCATTTTTATTATGGAAAGAGAGCAAATGCTTGATGCTAATATTTCAGTGCAAGTCTGTCTGAGTTTGTCCCACAGACTGAGCTATAAATTAGTAATGGATACAGAGAAAGACCTAGTGCTAGAAGAAGTGTGATGCAGGCTAAATATTTAATTGAAAGCTGATTTAATATGAAACCGAGTAATCCTCTGCATGCAAAAAATGTATTGGAATGGTTTATGACGGTAGGTTTTCTCAAACTGATGATCTTGCGCCTTTATACTCCTAGTTCTGAAAAGCAGATTCTGAAAACCATGATATTGGGCTATATCCAATAAACTGCTGCAAAAGGAAAACTGACATAGCCTAATCCTCCCACAAAAGCCTGGCCTGTCTCAGATTTGTCACAGAATTAGTCTTCTGAGAGTACAACAGCTCTCCTAATAAAATCTTGCTTTCTACTTTTGTCCAGTTCAATTGCATTCAAGAGCTAGGCCTACCACAAAGCCTAAAGCTTCTTGCATCAGAATATCGGTAGTGTTTTTGATGATGGCAATATTTCAATACTGACCACAACAAACAGACAGTGTGAAAGACAATGAAGGAGAGTTAGGGGCATAGAGAATAAATGTAAAATCAATGGCATTCATGTTTCTGTCTAATGAGGCTAACTGGTATTATTATGGTTCATGGAGCACCAGAGAGTGAAGCTGATGCAGCACTGAATGATGGGCAGTGGCAATGGAAATGGACAAATCAAGGTAGGTTTTCGTCATAGTCCAGCAAAAAACATTTTTACATCACCTCTTGTCAAGCTATCACAGACAGTTTTAAACACCAAGTTATTGTGAGTTAAGAGGGAACAATTAACCAGGACATATTCTGTCCTTCTGAGGTCAAATCTCTATACTACATGACATAACTGGATATAACTAGGTTAAATTAAATATTTAAATTCACACTGTCTTCAAACAGAACTCCAGTCCCCCATAAAACACATATCCTGACAAGACGGAGTAGGTTAACAAACAATAGATCCTACTGTGTTTTGATCAAAGGCAATCCATACAGAAAGCAGGAAGAGCGAACTAGCACCGCCTCCAGCACAAAAAATGAACAAGAGAAAAAAAAAAATATTCAGTGCCGTCATGGGAGAGTGATAAGAAACTGCTGAGGCAGCTTCACAGCTCTCTGAGGAGAGCCTTATGTTTGAAGGGTAAAAGTAAAGAAAAAACTGCTTGCCTAAACCACAATCCCATCTACTGTCCCTTACAGGCTTGGCAGAGGGTGAGGTTTTATCTTTTGGATGATGTAAATGGATGTCCTCTCCACCTCTAACTGACGATTAGAAAGGCTGCACAGCAGTCACAGAAAGTGATATAACAAATATACAACAACTAGATCTGGTTGAACTATTTAACAATTTCCGATTTGAAGAGAAGTATTCAAGACATTACTAGGATTGGGTATATCACTGAGTAATCATTTCCACTGAGCTGGCCGACATGAATGTTTCATCTATTCAAAGTGAGAGAGCACTGATTTTCATAGTGTGACATTGTGCTGTTCTCTCCAGAGAAAATGTTTTAATAGAGTAGTGTGAATATATAGCTTGGCATGTGCCATACAGACAAGCAAGCAAGCATGTGCAGAAGCACAATACAGCTACTATAACTGCTGATTAGCTATTGCATTGCTTGGAAATGGGAGTTGCCTAGCTAAGCTTGGAACTATTTTGAGAGGCACAGGATGAGCAAACAGAAATTAAAACAGTAGAAAACACAATTAAATGTGTTAGTTGGTAGTAGAGATGATTAAATAGATAGATTAGACTGATTCATCATCATTGGTGTTTGTGCCACAATGAAATTTTATGTTGTATGAAAGCTATACAAGACTCATGGACGTGGGGGTTGTTGGCAGATACATCCACGGCTGTGGTTACCTGTGGTGGGATATACTTAAGGCTGTGGGTATATCCGCTAACAACCCAACTCCACCTAGTGCTGTATTGCCTCAATGCACCAGTGTGCCAAGATCACCCGTCCTGTATGTTCATCATTTCAGTGCAGAGTTTACGAGACAAGTAGTTTGAATATGTTCTTAAAATCTTCAATCATGCCTTACTGTGTTATCTAAACAAGTGCGAACCATATGATGCACCAAACAACGTATATCCACATCCACCTTCCAAATCACTTGACACTGCAGGACATTGCAGAGGACTACAATGCAAAGCTCCTCCCAAAAACAAGACACAAAGGCAAGGCCAGTGAGATAAGTTCACCAAACACTGTATGTCATAATAATGTTACACCCATAATCTTGGCTCTTCCTTCCTGGGCTCAAACAACTAATTGTTAGTGCACAACACAAATAAAACAAACTGGAACTTCCTTGTTCACCGCTGCTGGTGAAGACATGACGTCAGAACAGAGTGGAGAGCCTGACGCCAGCACATCCCGCTGACCCTTGGCTCACATATCCCGTCTGATCTGATAGAATAAGCAGATATGCATCTGACTCACTCTGTACAGATTACAGGCATTGCAAAAATTCAGCTAGGCAAAGCTGAAGAGCCAGAACTCAAGCATTACTTAATGCACCACCTGCACAACTTAGTCGAACTACGGCTGTAGTGAGACTTTACCTTTCAACTACACTATTGTCCTGCTATATGAATATACTGTACATGCAAGAGTATGCTATGGACCTGTACACACATGTCCAATTCCACCATGCATTTATGTGTCCTCTTTTATATACATTTTCTTCTGCTACATATGCTTTTACATGAGCATATGACCATATATTCAAGTGACAAATGTCACACGACTCTACACTCACACACCACGGCCAAGTTGGTTTTATATTCGATATTTGGTGTCATGATATGATGCATTTCAGGATGCCACAATGCTCTGCATCAAACGGAGCACAGGTTAAAGTTAGTTGTTTCATATCTTTATTCAGACAACCTCTAAAAGTCTTGACAGTAAAATCCTAACAAAAAGATATAGGCTACAAATATAGGGGCAGAAGGCATACAACATGACACACGATACCTAGTCCAGCCAGTGTTTACATTTAGAATTTTTTTAGCTGAACTAAGCTGAAGCTTTAGCTGAATATTTTCCCTAAGTGCTTGTAAACATACGGACTACTCTAAGCTAGTGAATAGGGAGAGTGTGGTCTGGTGCATAGAGATGAAGCAGATGGGAGGACTCTGAGCTCACCTGGACATTACTCGCTTCTCATCACAAGGTGATAAAGCATGTGTTGGTAAATATTTGATTGACAATAATGTAACTTTAGGATTTGGTGGACTTGACAGAGCTCTTAAATGCTGCTGAAGTGTAGAGGAAGGCACAAAGCAGATCACAGTGCAAAGACCCAACGACAAACTACATTAAGCACAGATGACGATTTATCATAAACTATAAACATGATAGAGGAAACCAACAATGTCATTAACAGTGTATGTATTTATTCCCTTCAGTTCAAAAGCACCATCAGACTGTGTGACACACATTAGATTGTGTTACACACAGCTGTTTTCATGACAAACAAGTCAATTTAAATACATAAATGTGGGCTGCAAAGCCTTCTAAAAGCCATTATTTACACTGGTGCAAGAACAGTCCAAGAAAGCAAGCTTATGCAAAATCTAGGTAATTAGGATGTACACTTCAAAAGAAAATGAAAACAATAAACACCCAAAACAGCTCTAACAGCTCTAGCCAACCGATCATACATTAACCAAGCTCTTTTGTCCGTCTGATGAGCATGCAATGCTTGTAAAACACCACATCGGCAGTAATGTACTGCAACATGTACTGTATTGTGAAAGCTTTAGAATAAACTTGTATGATCTTTAACACTTGACAGCCTGCTCAGCTTTTGATGGGTATACTAAGTGGCTTACAGCTATTTGTCGTGATGATGTCCCATTTTAACTACTTCCACTTGATTTTGACACTAGAACTTGGTTTAGTGCACTATTGCAAGAGCAGGATGTCCCCACACTTTTGAGAGAAGGGGAGGGCAAGTTTTTCCACCCTTTAAATCACCCCTCAAACCAGAAGGTGGTTAGGTGCAGACTTTGAACGAAGTGTAGGGATGATCACCCAGGACACCATGTGAATTTACACAGTAAAAACAGAAAGATGAAGAAAGATGATTGCCAGCTCAAGAAAAGAGAAACAGAATGTATCTTTTTATTAAGCATGCATATTTTGGAATAAGTCAGAATATCCAATTTGATGTACATGCAAAAAACTCAGTTGAGTCAGAATGTAAACCATTATTAAAATTGCTCAAGATACACTCTGTGCTGAGAGTGTTTTGAGAGTCCACCAAATGGGTAGCTGTTTTTTCCCCCCAGTATGTCTGCATTTACATGAACAAAAGTCATCTATCCCAGTTATAAGGCTACCCTAACTTACATTTTTGTAGACATGAGTTGGTATTTTCAAACAGTGAAATCTACTAACGCTTTGGTTTGGCAGCTTGCAATTTGGGATCAGGGCAATTTGGAGTATGCTCTGTGTTTTTCTCTGTAAGGGAACCTTTAGCAAGTAAACCGATTAACACATATACTGATGAATGTGATATACAAATAAAGACTCATTATCTGAAACCTAAAAAGTGTGCTGCTGACATTTAGCCAATAAGCAATGACCTTATTGAGTGATTTTGTGAATAAACCTTCCTGGAAAATGCACCTTGTAGGTGTATACAAATCCAAAGGCCAGTGCTAGACCACTGGGGAAAAACAGTAACAGCATGATGGAATTTCCACCAGCAGAAATGTCATACTGAAACCAACAAGTGAATTTTCATATTACAAGGAAGTGAGCAACTGAAAACAGACCATCTCTGCATTATCTGTGCTTAACTAAACATATTCAACAATATTTTTAATATTATTAAAGTGTCTATGTCGATGACTACATAGGAGCCGACTCTGATTAAAAGACAACAGGCACTGAATCAACAAGTATGCTACACTAGGTCAGAGCCCGAAAAAAGAAGCACTGACTGCATTAACATCTTTATTTACTTTCTTTCACACTAAGGCAATCGGAGTTGTGGATAGGCCATGTTTGGCTGGCCAATCAGCGAACAGAATGCTCTGGCATGCCAAATATTTTTAAAATTCACAGAAAGTATCTGCCCACGAGGAAGAAAACGTACAGCAGTTGAGGGATTCCAGATGCTTTGCACAAAGTGAAACAATGTGACTGCGTTTGGTGCACAAGGCTAGGTAATTCTGATCCAAAACAATAAAAAAAACGGCTCGAGTTGGCAAGCTACCGCTGTCATTTTGTATGCATTTGGAAGGTTCTTAGAGGGAGAATCCCTATGACTAAATGAATAGCGTTTCAGGAAATTAACACAATAACACAGCTGATGGTTAATAAATGGCAGAGAGTTAAAGTTAAAAACTACATGTCTTGAGTTTTAGTGTTGCTATGCGTTTGCCATCAATGGCACCAAGAGGGCAGCAGAAGGTAACTGTAGTTAGATATTCACGTTTTCTCACAACAATCACTCAGCTATTAGATTAACGTATTGAAGGTTTTAATAACTACACTCTGTCGATCTGTGCAGGTATGGTTTAAGGGACTATGGCTGTAATGCTAAGTTACATGAAAATGTGGGAAGTTCAGTAAGTAATTATTCAGTAACCTTGGGCATTAGGAATGCAATGATTTACTCAACCCACGATTCGATACAGTTTACAGTATTTTTTATGAGCTGCAGACATATTACGATTGAAAATGTTACTTTATTTTTTAGACTTATAACATAATAAATAAATATAATTTGCTTCCCTTTATCAAACGTGTAACTATAGTGGCATTTTCTAACAAAAATGAATTTAAGTGACTGAAATGGGCAAAATGCATAAGTCATTTAAAAATGTAAACAAATGATGCTTCAAATATTTATTTGCAACATTTATTTGTAAACTATGTTTGAGGACACCAGTGGCAGAGAAAATCACTTCGCGACAGTTACAGTAGGCCTTTTCTAACAAAAAGAACGATATTCAATGGGTGTGGAGAATTTCTCTCTCTGGGGCAGGTCTTCATTATGAACACTTTTTTTTACACAGGGAACAAAACCAAACATCTCTGACATAACTCCTAGGAAAGCTCAAGACCGCATGACGAGTCTTTATATACAAGAGATAGCATGCAGCAATCAGTGCATACTGATTTTTTGATAACCTCTTGGATTAATGGATTAATAAGCATGGTGATGGACTACAGAGAGGGCTAACATCTTCGATTAACCTCTGGGTGTCATTTATGCCGTGGTGCAAAAGGGTTATCTTTCTGGTCTCATGATATGTGACGGTATTGACGGTATATTGTTACAACCCAACTAGGCAGCTAATGTTAAATACCAGCTTTAAAGTTAAATATTATTGTGAAATACCGGAGTTAAAATACCTAATCAAGCAGGTACTTGAACTGTGAAAACAACATTAACACAAAGCTTGATACCCCAGCACACAAAGAGCCATTGCCAGGGACAGTGGCAAATATTAGTCATGACTATGCAAATACATGAGAAGCTCATCTTTGACATTTAATTCATATCTAAAATCCTATGAGCAGACCGATAACTGGACTGACAGAACACTAAAATGTGACACTAGAGACTTACAAGACATTATTACATGTTCTGTGATGTAAAGACAACACAAAGCTTTGACATATGCAAGGTCCCCTGCTTTCCTGTAAATGAATTTCGTTTCAAACTGGAGCCATCCCCATATTCACCACAGAGCAACAACAGCATCTTTCGGTTGACTGCCGAGCAATTTACAGAGCAAAGCAAGGACAAAATATAGGGAAAACAGACACCTCTCAGATAAAAGTAACTCATTCCATTTCAACTCGTACTTCTGCCCTAACCGTTTCCACGGCAACCTCTTGTCTCTGTTGTCCCTGTTTGGAGAAACAGATATGATCTCACATACCAAGCGGAATGGAATCCAGAAAAGATGGTATGACCCCTGTCAGTACAACCCACGTAATTATGGTGACACTAGCGCCTGCAAATGACGTAGAATGCATGGTAAGAAATCATTTCCACTTTTAAAATCATAAAAGAGCCACCCATCAGCTGCAAGTGCATGAGATCATGTTGACTGAGATAAAAAGATTTCAAGGATTTCTTATCATAAATGAATGATTCTGGCAAAAACAGATCAAGAGTTTATTTCTTATTACCTCCATCAAGGAGGTTATGTTTTCCCCGGTGTTTGTTTGTCTGTCTGTCTGTCTGTGAGCAAGATAACTCGAAAAAGTACTGCACGAATTTGGATGAAATTTTCAGACAACGTGGATATTAGACCAAGGAACAGATGACTACATTTCTGTCTGGAATTTGTATTGGGTCAGTGACCCTATATTGCCTTGGCGGAGGTCTGCGCTCTCTGAGTGCTTTTCTAGTTACTGATCTTTACTATACTAGTAATTACTAAGCTTCTATGCCATTATGAATACGTCTACAAAATGTCATTAAGTTTTCACACAGCCATTGGTCGCTAAATGTGGAATGGCCACTGGCATCTGCTTCATTTAAAAAGCCAAATGATTGTAGCTAAATTTTGGAACTAGTGAAATTTTGAAACTGAAGAGAGAATGTGAGCACATTCAAGAGAGAGGATCAACAGATGGTAGAAGAAGGTGACTACGTGCACAAACACTTTCCTTTATACTGTTTCTTTTGCACTATTGAGTTACACATAGTGTAGACTCCCGTCTATCTTGCACAGGGCTTATAAAGAAATGTACAGCCTCTTTAGTGGCATAAAATGCCATCTACTTTGATGTTATAATAACATATAATATGCCCGGTTCACTCCACTTTATAGCTGCCTAGGTAGTCTTGCCACTAATATGGTATCTCTGACAACAACACCGATTTCACATTTTTTTTTTGGTAATGGCAGTAACAAAAGTCCTCTCACAGTAAAATATAGATTCAGACGTGCCAGTGTTGCCCTTTGAGGTTGATAAATCTCTCTGACTAAGAGGTGACGGTAGTATGCCTACAACACTTGCTACAACAAAAAAACAGAAGTAACCTACAGAAGTTGCATATAAGCATTTTGAACCAAACCAAAAACATAACACCATAACTTGAAGGTTAACAGCAGCTAAATAAGCTAATCTAGATCAAGAGGCTTCAGGTAATGTACTGGCTTAATAAACATTCCTCTACAGAATCTGTCCAGACACCTGCAGAGTTAGGGACACTTTGTTTTATCTGTAAGACCCTCTACTCACTACTGACTAAAAGTGTAATGTTGTTTTGAGCTTTACAATGGTCTTGAAGCATTTTGTATGCAATGACATGCCCCTAGCACTGCTATTTCAGCGCTTTTGGTTGAAATCTCAAAACACACGTCGACTGTCATGATTGTGCCTCCAACTCAACCCATGAATTCCTAAATACCCAAAAAACTAAAATAGCCCTAGAAAGTATTTTAATCCAGATTTGGCGTGGTGGTAGTGGTTAAGGAACCTGGCTAGCGTGTAAGTAGCCTGAAAAGTTGTGGGTTTGAATCTCGGCTGCCACCGTTGTGCCCTTGAGCAAGGCACTTAACCCTAAGTTGCTCTAGGGGAGACTGGCCCTGAACAATTGATAGTTGATGAGTTGTAAGTCGCTTTGGATAAAAGCGTCTGCTAAATGCATAAACGTAAATGTAAATGTAAATTTTAACTCTAAGTGTAGAGACGAAGCTTTAATAGTGGCTAAAAATGGCGTATTGGTGATGATGTGAGTACGGTGCCGGGCTGTGAAGATGGTCAAACTCAAACTCGTCATGGTGAAAATAGCCTGGCTTCAAGTTGGCCCAAACTACCACTTTTATTGTCAGGAAATTACTGTATACTATTCTTAACACCTTCAGGTATGTTGTGTGGTCATATCAGCCTGTGGAAGATAGTTAAAACCAACTGCATTTAAAGGTTGTGGTATTAAATTGAGATATTAAATTGTGATAAAGGGAGGGATATTGGACAACACTGCATCTGTTTTTTTGTTTTTAGCACACTTGGTGTTTCTTGACACACTTTGAAAGGCACTTACATTTGGACAAAGTAACGCTTATAAAAGGCTAAGCACACTTAGCATTTTTTTCCAGTTCACAGAGCCAGGGCTGTGTAAGTCAGTTTTTACAGTGTAGTCAGAAAATTGAGAGATAGTGGGTAACAAGGAGACAAAAGTGTTACCTGTTGGAAATCACTTAACATCACGTACCCTAACTTTTAACATCACAAAAGGATAGATACATTGAATGCTTGAAAAATATATCTGCAATACAGGAAAAACAGAGACAACTCAAAAATAGCACATATCAGGCAAGAGAAGAACAGATCAACTTTAAGCTAACTTACTTAATTTCTACCTAAATTACATTACAGGCACAAACTGACATACAATAATAAGTAAAAAAAGTTGTTAATAAATGTAGTGACTGTCTTGTTGTAGGAATCTATTTCTTGAGACCATATAACCAGCTAAATGTTACCTGACTCAATAAAAAAGAAATTTCCTGGCACACCTATAAAAAGGCACTCATGCACATTTTCCAGAAGTGTATTCATTCTGATTCTGTCATTCTCATTCTGTGATTCTTTCAACTATAATCAACTAAGGACAGTTGAGGAATTGTGAGTATTTCCAGCCTTGGGAGCTATAAAGTTCAAGCACTAATAGGTGGAGCATCTGAGGTTTACGCAAACATTTCCTTACCCACCCTGGCAGCATGTTCTCTTCAGACCTATCAGTTCTGTTGTATCTGCACAGGTTTTGTTAAAATCATGTATGATGCTATGTAAAGAAGAGAAAGGTGTATCTTATTTTCGCATACATTTAAAGACCTCTACATGCATTAAGGTAATTTACCTTGATCTTTTTATTGTTTAAATAGGCTAGCAATATCCATTTCTATGTTTTTGAGCATGCTAGTGCAGCACCAACTGTGCTATTGTGGTGTTTGCAAGGTTTAGTATGCCTTCTAGATGCCTCGCTAAATTAGCAGCCCATAGCCATAAACAACACTGCATGTTGATTGCTCTTGGGTTTCCTGTGTGTATTCCAATGTGGTGCGACAGCCTTTTAATTTTTCATATGCATCTTAAATTGTTCTATGTAACCAGCCATCCTGGCTGCCGAAGGGGAAGGGGGTGGAGGGGATAGATCACATAGGAAATCACAGAGTGGTGGTAGAAAAAAAAACAAAACAGTGGAAAAAGTGGTAACTGTAAAATGTAGACAATCCAAGCCAAATAGTTCCCTAGCTGTCTGCACTTCTCTTTTTTCCCCATAAAAATGCTCTAATTCTCTTAAAACATATTCAAATCTAGAGCTGCAAACCCTTAACAAGGCTATTCACTGCTTATAAAAGAGTAGGAACAAAATAAGTGAGTATGAGAGAATTTTAGGCCTACTTGATATTAGTGAGCAAGTGGGAGTCTGTGTGTGTGTGTGTGTGTAACATGCGTGAGGACCACACTGGTAATTGCTTCAGAAGAGAAAGGTTCTGCAGTGACAGTGGGCCTTTCTGCTACAAGGTCCAGTATGCTACCGGCTGTCTTCATCAAAATTGCCACAGTGGCATGATCAAGTGTATACTTTTCCTCCATACATGTTTCTGGGGACCATCACACTGTACAATCTTAGTATTTGTCCCCTTCTCCTTCAGACTTTATAACTGAAAAGTTTATCCACATATTTTTTCTCCTTCAACATTATACAGCATAGAGCTCATCTGGGTTGTGTAGACATCTCAAAACACAAAAGCTCTTCCTAGCCCTGTTTTAACAATGAATTATAAACACTGCTGACACTGAAATACCAAAAGAAATGCTGCTATTAAGTGTCTGAGTCACAGTATGCCCACAGAATTCATGGATCAAGGTAGTAATAAAATATAATACATTCTAGCATTACACAAATATGAGCAACAACCAAAATAAACAGG
The DNA here is from genome assembly GCA_015244755.2 of Tenualosa ilisha. Taxonomy (NCBI): domain Eukaryota; kingdom Metazoa; phylum Chordata; class Actinopteri; order Clupeiformes; family Clupeidae; genus Tenualosa; species Tenualosa ilisha. The sequence continues at coordinate 5,693,017 of PYXC01000407.1, forward strand.
AACCAAAATAAAGAAATGGAGTAAGAACACAACAAAATATAGTCTCAAGGCTCAAAAAACAAAATAGGATTATGACCAATAGATGTTGCCTCGTCTTTGGCAAGGCTTTGTAGAAATTATTCAGCGTGACTATGAATATTTCCCAGACAACATAAGCCCATCCTACATGCAACCATATACAAGAGTGTAGAGAAATTAGGAAAGACAGAAAAGGAAATGAAAAAATTTACAATTGCTGAACACAACAACATATGCTGGCTTTGACACAATCACTTCGATATAAATAACTGCAACTAAGGCAACAGACACATTAAGAAAACAAACAAGCTTTTGTGGTATAGTGACTTGGCCCTAGAGGCAGACACCCAAAGAGTTAGAACATCTTTTTTGTGGTTTGGGAGAACATGGGTTACATTATCGTTTCTGATGCTTGAATAATCTCTCTATTGGCTCATAACTAGGGGAGAGGAGAGGCAATTTTCCTTTGTAATGGACAACAGGAGAGCACTTCTATCTGCAAATCCTCCCTGAGTGGTGCTCCCCTGAGTAAAGAAAGTAACACACAAGCTTCACGTCATTTTTTACGGTGACAGACTGCTCCCAGCCTCAGATAATAAATATGTCATAGGAACATCAGACTGTCTAAACATCTCCATGAAACATCCAGAAAACATAAAAATAAGAGAATATTGTCCTTTTTGCCATCACGTTTCTTTTTTTGAAATGCAAAAGTAAGGCCTTCAGCTATAGGGCCTCTGGAGGCCACACTATTCAACTCTTCATAATTGTGTAGACCAACCCGAGGCCATTTAATTGCACACTACACTGGGTTGGCTCAGGAGAGGCAGCTGCACCCATGCTCCTTGACACAGTAAATGAGCTGCCAGACAAAAGGCCCAAAGGACAAAATCATCACTCCATTTTACAACAACCAATCCAAACAAACCTACGTATGATTTTTCACAAAGAAACAAGACACGAATGACCACATAGAGAATGCTGGATTAAGAGAGGGAACATACAGTAATTGGAGTAGCTACTGATTAATTTCCCACAGTGGGGGGGGGGGGGGGGGGGGGGGGGGGAGTAACGTACATATCATGCAAAAAACACTTTTTTATGTGATTTTGTATTTCCATTTGGGTCTCTGATGCTTCTATAACCACTCCAAGCTACAAAAAAAATCCATTGAGTTTCCTCGCCCCATCCTCTAGCAGCAGAGCGTTTATTTAAAATTCTTTGATACTAGATAGTCGACGTTCCACCATTTCCTTACCGGGACAAGTCATGCACCTCATGTGAGGGGAATTTCCCCATAAAACCGATCCTTGTTAATAATATCTTATTTACACGAGATGCCCCACTCTCATGTTGTTATTTTTTATTTGACACCTCATTTGTGACAAACCATGAGAAATATGAAATATAACAGGCAAAACAAAACACAATGTTGCTTCCAAATGTATTTTGAGGCCATTTTCGGCCGAGTTCAGAGAGAATCACCACCATTCATGACAACTGTAAAGTTTTACGTTTGCCATGAGATAGACAAAGATTAATGATCTAACATCTAACAAGTCAATCTTACAAGACAAATTTGAAGTATTTGCCGACCCTTGCCCACATTAGCAAGGGTCGGACCAACACTGTTAGCACTAGCTACATTACTACCAGGCACTCTGAGTCTATCTTGAATGAGACGACAGATGAGTAAATCAAATCTAAATATGCGTCATTATTTTTAACAGCAATTTTTACTATTTAACAGCCACATTCACTATTTAATTTAACTAGCAAAGGCAGCTGACTATCGTCTTCAGACTAGCCCAGTTCATGGAGGATAGATGGGATTGATCTGTATACTGTTGCAACCTATTGCTATGTTCTCTCATTGGCTAACTGAATTAGAATGTTCTCATGCATATTAATGAGACTGAATAGCTCATTACTGGATAGCTGGGTAACACCTAATTTGAGAGGTATTTTCAGCAAACTGCTTCAGAGATTTGTAAGTGTAGCTCATGGACTTATAACTTCCTGGAAAAGGTATAGTATGGCCCCTTTAAGAATTTAGGAACCTGCCCCTCAACACTGGACAAAAATGGAAAAGGAATTTGTTTTTTGGAGCGCTGTATGAATTACGATTTCAAAGTTGCACTAGATCTCTTGACACACATATTTCAATACAGAGGTATGGAGAGGTGGAGGATTTGTAAGAGGACAAAAAATGTAAGAAAATCAGCCAAGACAGAAACAATAGTCTTCCCTGACATGTTTGTTCCTGTTCCACCCCCCATTTCTCTTCTCATATGCAAATCTCATGTTAATTCCACACTCCTCTACAGTCTCAGACAGCTGCACCAATTTCAGACTAAGCACATTTATTTCTAAATGGCATATTTACATACAATGGCACAATATTGGGTTCCTCAAAAGACTTTGGGCATACACCTGGACATTTCACCGTCACATTTCATCTCTAAGAAATATACATATATATGTGTGTGTGTGTGTGTGTGTGTGTGTGTGTGTGTGTGTGTGTGTGTGTGTGTGTATGTGTATATGTGTGTGTGTGTGTGTGTATATATATATATATTACACAAAACTGATAGTCTTTAAATCATCACTAGGGCAACAACTACTAATTATTTCAATAGTTAATCATAAAATCATATATTATAAAATAATGTATAAAATTATATATCACAATAATAAAATCATGTATAAAATAAAATTCAGTGTATTTTACATGCACTTTTTAAACAGCCTTAAAAACCATTTGTCTCCTATGGTTCAAAACTTCATAATATCCTATCCTGTCACTCATATCGCATTGCTACGTACATTGCAACAATAAAGTATACAACATTCTTTGTAATTGGTTCATATATATTGTGAGCAAGAAGTTCCAGTCACTTGACTAAGGTTTTCACCTCTCTGTACCCTCTAACTGACCTTGACAAATTTCTACTGGTGGTAAACAGCAAGAGGATGCATGACCAGAGTTCTGGCAGGGATACTTTGTTCTGTCACGCCAACAACCATCCAAAAGACCTCTCCCTCTCACATACAAACACACCACCCCAGTGCATGTGTGTACACTCAAGGCCCCACACTGCACAATCATGGGTAAACACCATCTGCCTGCCTTGCCCTGCCTCCCTGCAGACTACCCTTCTCCCACCACTCAGACATGAAGAATAGTCATATGGGGGGTGAGTTCAGCAATGGCTGTACAATGCAGAGTGCCCACAGGGTGCCCTCATGGGACTTGGCACAGGCCAATGAGATAAATGTGGTGGGCCTCTGGCTCAACTGACCACATGGACAGAATTCATAAGGGTTAGAATGCTGGTCCATCCTGCCTCTCTAATAAACATTAGGCTACACAGCGATGGAAAAGCCCATATCTGTTGAGGTGCATCTAACGCTGATAGAGCAGGGTAAAAGCCCTATGCTACTATGTAGCAATTGGAAGGAAATGTAATAAACCTCTGGTTATTTATTCAACCAAAATAGCTGCACAGTCGCAGATCACAGTTTTCATTTGGCATCTGATGCTTAATTTCCTGTGTTCATATGCTGGAAAACATTATCAAAATTTTATAAACAACACTTACTGGCAGACACAACTGATCTAACAATCTCAAGTGAATTTCCACTGTCATAAACAAACACATACGGTCACAGAAAAATCATCTCCCATCACTACTGACAAATGCAAACTTTCTTAGCTCATCATTGTTCTACAATACTAAAAAAAATATATGAAAACGTTACTGGATTAAATGAATGCTGAATGGATTCTAAGAAACTTTTATTTATCTAGAAAAGCTGATTTGCCTAATGTGAAATATAACACTTATAACCCTTGTTTCCAATGCCAACTAATTATTTGTTGACTAGCTATCTGTAGAACTATCTGTAGGACAAAAAGTAAATCAGGTGTTGTGAAATTCTGCTACTGACTCTCATTGAAGTTTCATACCTACACATTGAATATAAATTGGAACCAGCATTCAAAATACCAACAAGAGATAATAAGATTTGGGGGCTGGATACAAATATAGGAGGATTCCAATGATGAGATAATGCTGCCACCTAGTGGTTTGTAATGGCAGCATCACCAAAGCCATTTTCCCGTCAACATTTTGAATGGGATCCCAGACTAGTAAGGCACTATGGCCTTATAAGATTGACCTTGGTGTGAGCTACATAAATGTGATTTAAAAATACTCAAAATGTTTTTGGTTTTCTTAAAAATTTAGGAAATCCTTTCACTCGTAAGTTGCCACTGTTGTAAAAAGGCATTGAACCCATCTGCCCTTTTCTTGCTCCTTTGTGCATGCAAATGTGTGTGTGTGTGTGTGTGTGTGTGTGTGTGTGTGTGTGTGTGTGCGCGCGCATGTATGTGTATGTGGGTGTGTGTGAGTGAGCAGGAGAGAGAGCTTACAAGCTCTGCAAATTAAGGGATTTTCTAAAAGTTTTAATAAAAAAGAAAGCTTTTTTGAGAGTTAGATACAGCTGATACCAGTGTCAGTCTTAAGGCCAACATGTCTTACTGGCCACCCTTTTAACATGCTTAAATATTGAGCTCCTCCTACAGTCAGTGTTTTTTTTTTTCTAATTTGCATAAACATTGTGCATTCATGACCTGAAAATATACGAAAATATACGAAGAGTGAATCACAATGTTGATGCAAATTAGAAAATAAACACACAGGCTGTAGGGGGAGCTCAATAGTTAAGCATGTTAAAAGGATAATGTCAAAAAACGCCATGCTAACTAAAAAGGTAATAAACGTTTTTATACAAGCGCTACCGCGTGAGTTACAGTGATGGAGTGGGCATAGTGAAGCCGCAAAGACGTCTCATCATAGGAAAGTACAGGTTATATCTTCATCTTAAACAGTGCATGAAATATCAAGCTACTGGTAATGTTTAACTGGACCTAGATAATGACAATGGCCTATTTCCAGGATGTAGCACCGAGACTGTCCAGCAGATGCAGCAGTTGGCCCAGCTGGCCCATGAGCTAGTGTTACAACATATGTGAATTGCCACATTTTATTGTCTTCCCAAATCATCATGGCACTGTCATTCAGCACTGTCTAATGTCAGTGCTGAATGACAGTCTAATGTCAAATAAGAGTAATACATTTTGGTCCCTTTCATGATCTACCCATGCCTGTCTGAACTGAATAAATACAGTATTATGGTCACAATCTTTAGGAGACAAATAGGCAACACTATAATCTAATCAGTACTGATGTTTACAACTATGTTCAATGTCATCACATCAGGAAGAAGAAAAGAGGGCAGGAAATACAGGCTGTTCATACATTGTCTGCCGTTGGTGATGACGCAACATGTTTTGAGTTAAATCACTTCCTGGTTAACCAGTCGTTGACTTACCTAGCATCGAGCTGACTATGAAACAATGATCTATCTGACCTAGCTTTGACCGTTTTCAATGTGAACCCACTGACAGTTCTGACAGTGGGTGTGGATCTCAGAGTGACTCATATCACACGACAGTCACAGGCTGAATTAACAGCTGTCTATCTTTTCACAAACACTGCACTGCCTGGAAATCACATCAACAACAAAACAGATGCTCCATGCTTCCCAACACTGACGGAGTACATGGGTTTGTTGGTCTTTTTCATTTTTGCTATAGGAAAGACTGAAAGTGCACAATCAGTGTATATTTGTTTTTGTGTGTATATGTGTGTGTGAATGTGCACCCTCCTGTGAGACTGCATGTACTGTAACTAAGAAAGAGTGCAGTTGGCTATGCATGTGAAACCATGTGTGGGTGAATGTTCTATATGGGGATTCTTACCCAAGAGTTTATGAGTGTATGCTTATGGGCAAGTCAGAGTGTGTGTGTGAGAGTGTGTGTGTGTGTGTGTGTGTGTGTGTGTGCGTTGGCTTCATGAATGTGAATATGACTGTATGTCATAAACGTGTGTGTGACTGCTTTGTAGCACATAACTCACCAGTCCTGCAGTGAGGGAGGGAGCAGACTGGCCGAGAGACTGGTTCCTCATGCGCACCAGATTGTTGGGCTCTCCAGGCTGTTGCCATGCCAAGTGGCTCACCCCACTGTGCATGCTGCTGGACAGAGGCAGGAGCTGCTTCCCTGAAGGTCAGCAAAATTCACATGAGCACCATACACACAGGTCCTCATTCACTGTACATCCTACCAAAGATTAATTAATCCAAATCCACACGCGAGTTCGAGACCACACCAAAACCTACCAAGAGGTCAAACGCGAACATTCGGCACATTGAAGATGCAAGCTCCTCTGAGTGAGAGAGGTGTGATGTTGGTCTTACCTGTAAGACCACTAGCCATACTGCTCCTACGCACTCTGCTCTCATCTTGGCTGAGCTGCCGATGCAATTTGGTCTTCCCTGCCGCAGGGGACAGGTCAGGGTTACTCAGCTTCCTGAACAGCAGTGGAGGGGGTGCCGCAAACTCCTTCTGGAGAGACAGAGAAAAAGAAAGGAAGATTTTACTTAAGATGGACGGAATAACAGAGTGCTTGATGAGCACAGATTGACATAGAGAAATTGAGAGTGGATGTTCAGAATGAAGTGGAAGAAGAGCACAGGACAAATGGAGGAGGAAGAGTAAAGAACATGGTGGTCCAGTCATGCTGTGTCCCTCATTTAAGGCCCCTGCCAATAGAACACACTAGATATCAGCAGCATGGTCAAGTAGGAATAGTTAATCATAACACCACCACCGATCAATGAAAACATTTCATTTACTCACACACACACACACACACACACACACACACACACACACACACACACACACACACAGTGTAGTCATGCTTGCCTACTGACCCAGCATCTGCAATAGGGCCCGTTTCCCCATCCACAGTGAAAAGGATTATTTGCTGATGATGTGATGATGTGACTCAAAGCACAGACAGGCAGGCGGCAAACCTTTTTTCCAACCACTATCACATTTAATCAGTGAGTCAGAGCTCAGCTCAAAGGGCGAGCACAATTAATGATGGCAATCACTTGATGGGCTATGTCTGTGACAGGCTAACAAAACACAGCCCTAGTCTATGCACGTGAACATCTCTGCATGTGGCTCCAAGCCCTGTTCTGTTCTCAGCCTTAAGGGACCACAAACAGAGGCTGTTGTTGTGGAAACCTGGCAAAGATGTTCACATCCAGTCACATCCTCTGGGTGGCTTCAAAGTTCCAGTCCTTAAATCTCCTGTTACTTGCTCAAGCCTGTGAAATCCCCGTTTCCACAAAGTGTAGCCCGCAGCGTTTTGCTCAACTTTAGGCTGAAGATGGTCACAATATGCAGTATGAATCTAAACAATATAACTTCACGTAATGTTGGTCAGCACAACTACACAAAATATCAGAGGTTATCCTTAGCCATACCTTGTGCAACTGCTGCATCCTCCTCCTTCTTCATAGAGCATTAAAAATACCCTTAGGCCACTCAAACTGTGTTGTTAAAAGCACCTTCCTATTCCTGTCCCAACGGGGATCACAGCACATGCCACTACTGAGTGACACTAATGTACATCAATCCCACTGTAAAGTCCATTTGACATCCACCTGCATTCTGAGCACAAGTCGGAACCAGACTGCCTTTGTCCATCAGTATGGCCGAATGCCATAACAGAGAGGCCACACACACACACGCTTCAAGGCTGGACAGACTAATCAGCTTGGCCTGAGCTGAACAAGTAAACATGTGCAGGGATCATTGCCTGGGCTACTGCACTGAACAAAAACATGGCTAACAGTTCCCTCTCTCATTTACACACAGACACAGACACCCACACCCCCACACATGCATGTAAACACAAAGGAGCAGGAAAAGGGTAGATGGGTTCAATGACAAATCATTCCACTGGGGCTGAGAGTGGGCATTCCTCGACAAACGCAGTGGGGCAGAGAGTGTGCAAGGCTTGAGTGAGTTTGTCCCTGCTGCCAACTTAGTCATGCCCTTTCCATGTGCCCACCTCGGCACATTCATCTGTAAATGGGGCTTATTCATTTCTGTCCTCATATTAAGACTTTACCTCCTACTGCCCTCTGCCCACACCTCGTGTAAGAGGATTTTGCAGTATTAGTGGCTGTAGGGAACAGTCATGTCTTAATGTTGATATCAGGTGAAGTGGGCCGAGCCGGGGAGTCAATGGAGGCGTGGTGTTTACAGGGAAGATAATAACAAGCCCCTTGCAGCACAAGGAAAAGCTTCTTAGGGCCGTCTTGTGTTACTCATTTGTGGCTTTGGCGGAGCACTCTTTCCCCCAGATGTTTTCCATGGCCGTTGGTCTCATCATATCCCGGCACTGCCTAGTCCAGCCTGACCACTGCTTCATTTTAAGCTTAGAAACTCAGGACAGATGACTGACACAAGAACCCAAGTGGGTAGACAGCCACATTGGTGCATTCTTATTGAAGACATCCTCAGGATGAATACCCCAAACACCAGCCTAAACAAGAGAAGTTTTGCACCACACTAAGAATCCCTGAAAACAATCCCAGCCCTTCCATGAAAACTGACATTCCTGCTCTAGTACAAATATGAGCATTCATTACCGTCTACTGTATGACTAACTGATTAACAGATATGTAGATGTAGAGATTGTAAAACAAAGAAAGACAAGTTCAGTGTCCCTATTTTTAATTTTTAGTGATTTTGTGAAGGAATATCAAGCTGTGCATCTTAGCATACACTCACACAGGACATTAAAAAATAGCAGCGCTGACTACCCACTGTGCTTTCACTGCTGACCCATGAAGACATGCTGAGAGAAAATTAATGTGGGATGAGTCATCTGCCTCAACTCAGCCAGTCTTGCCTGTCAAAAGACCAACCCTGCATCCACTGAGACGCCCCACACTGTCTCTAAGCCAAGGTCTTGATAGGCAAGTCACACCTAGTGTCCCCTTGAGGCTTTGAGTTACATGACTAGGGCCTCACAGTCCATGCAAAAAAAGGGCACACAGTCATCAGTCACAGACATCACCAGGGCTGGTTCTACTCCTTCAGAGAACACTGCATTCTGTTCCTATGGATGTTGGAGGGAGCAATGAGGAAAAAAAGCAAGTGGCCCAAAGAAAGCCTATAAAGGAGGGAAAGTTGCTGCTGAGAATGCACCACTCTTCCTGTTTTATGGGACACAAAGTCAGGTACCCGATTGAAGTCAGGTACTCAATTTATTATCAAGTTGCTCAAGGGGATGGAATAGCTAGCATTTGCACCGGTAAAACTGAACGTAAACTTGCACCGCATTGCATGTTGCCTAAACTAAAAACTAATGATGCATGTTGGTGTGCTATGTAAAAGCAAAGGCTTTTCATCCAGCATGTCTGCTATATTGTTCCCTGAATAGCATAATAGAGTAGATGGAGTTTAAAGTAAAATTTAAAAAAAAATGTTATTGTATTTTAAGAATATACAAGCACAAAGTTAAGCATTTTGATAGCAAAAAAAAAAAAAAAAAATCACAAAATCCTGGAGGGTCTGATTGGACTGCCCAAGTGAATGAATGGCCCATATATTTGGAGCACTTATTGCTGCATCACTAATTAGACAGTTGATTAATTGAGGTTCTTTAGCTGTTTAAAACCCATGAAGTAGTTTGGGGAAACACACATACTGACAAAGGCCATAAGGCTGAAACGTTTGTGCTCACCTTGCTGCTGACGAGTAAAGAAAGGTAAACTGTGAAAACTGAAGTACAACTGCAATCTATCTTCACACAGCTTGAACCTTTTGATACGCACCACAACGGGAGAGCACGTGTTTTGAGAAAAAAACGGCAATATATCAAACATATAAATTCATCAGTGGTGACAGTAAGTGCTACACATTAACACACATTTGTGTACACTGAATATGCACCAGAGGCAGCAGAGGAAAGCTCGAGGCCCCTCTTGCCCTCCCTACCAGGAGTCTACTTGGATGAAGGGGACATTGCAGGCTTTCCTTTGCTTTATTCTCCATGGTCATGGTAACGGCTATGTTTTAGGCTATCTTTAAGTGTGTAGACACTCCAACACACCACTCAAATCCTCATAAAATCTGAATAACCACATACACACATGCACTAAACTATTTATACACACTAATCCAAAGAAAAACACTGATACTGTGTTATGCAAACACTGAATTTCATTTCACTCAAACACTCTCAATCATCAAAAAAACAGACACATCAACACAGTGGCCTAGGCTGCACTACACCCTACCATAATCCATCCTGCTCTTGTAATCCAAAGGACTGTCCTACCTGAACAGCTGTGTCTGACTTAATATCCTGTTACCCACCCCAACACATTATTCCTCACTCAAATCACCCCTGTAGGATCCTCAATCTACTCTCCACGCCTCTACCCCTCCTTTCTTTTCCCCACTTCTCCCACTCTTTCGATCGCTCTCTCTCTCTTTCACTCGCTCTGGAAGTGGGGCCCTCGTTGATATTCAGTTGATACATACCAATTACATAACAGCAGTGTCCTCCAGACAGTATAGTGAAGGAAGGGTCCTTCCTTTCTCACAAGTCAGCACAAGTCAGTAACTTTATGAGCTGTGACCCATACCCACACACACAGAACCGCTATACCACCCATAGACTAACCATGATCCTTGCTACTATTAAGAGGAGGACACTAAGGTTATGAAGGTTAAGAACTCCTGCAACTGTTCAACAGAAAGCAAAATAAGCCAACACAACAGAGGAAGTCAGCACAATATTAACTAAAGTGACATCAAAATCAAAAATCGCAGGCACGCAGGCAGGCACACACACGTACATATTTCATGGCAAGATGCCAGGCTGCAGCTCTCAAGCACGTAAGTAAAATGTGTGCACACTGCATTCTACCCATCCACAACACAGTTAAGGGAGCATTGGACTCTGGTATCAGCACTGAATCAGTGCATTGCCACAAGTTATTAGCATGAACCCACAAACAGGAGATTCTAAACAGCAGCAAACCTTTGAATCTCCCTTAGTAGTTACACAACTTGACAATGATTGCCACCTACACTGTCTCTGAGACCCTAACAGTGACAACATGGAGTGAGTCAAGATACAACTTCAAAACTATACGATGTACCAAAACAACTTTTTCAGTTCCCAAAATTCGAATATGTTTTATATATTAGTCAGTACCAATCTGATATTTTTTAATGTTAACCAATCTAAATTTACCACACACTAAAAAAAAAGCTGTAGGCTACCTCTAGATAAAAGCATCAGCCTCGAAACGTTACGGCATGGTAGTGTTATGTACCGGATCGGCTCACTTTTCCCATACCCAAACCAGCTTTTTTGTCCATATTGGGACCAATATCCAATCCAAGCATCACTGTGATGGCAAAACAACTTGCCCTCATGGCACAGGCACTGAATATATAAATGGCCAAGAGAGATAAAATAGTTTTTTCAAATAAACCAGCTCTTTCATGAGGAGCTTTGTGGTCTCGACAACTGAAGTTGACGTTTCTATAGATTATGAATAAAATAATTTCTGTGTTTCTGTGTAGTGTGTCTATAGGACAATTGCAGCCAACTGGTTCACAACACTGTGCTGTGCTTTGGCTGAAGAAACAGAGAGAGCTACAAGCTCAGATGACAACAAGGCTTTTGTGCATAAACCCCACAGCCTGGTTCTGAGGAGAGCCATTCATTACAAAACAATACCTTATGACTGCGCCTCTGAGACCCAAAAGGAAACATTAAGATTATGAAACACTGAGAGAAACAAACACAGAAAGAAAGAGAGAGAGAGAGAGAGAGAGAGACAGACAGAGCATGAGAGAGAGCGTACGCGAGAGAGTGACAGAGAGAGAGACAGACAGAGCACAAGAGAGAAACCTAAGATGCACAATGACAGATGTTCTTAGGCCAAAACCCTAACTGTCCAAAATTGTCCACATGCATGATTGAGTAATCCCTGAACATATCCTCTAAACTTCATGCAACCCAATCACCATCCACCTAATGTAAATTCAATTAGTCTGACTCATCAATAGCTGAATAACAGATGCTTTATTCAAGTTCTGGAACCATGCTGAGTGGAACTTTTGCAAATTCAGCGGAGGAAATTGTTTTATCTACTTAACATGAATAACCAGGTTCTACTTTCATGTACACTCAACTGCATCATCCATCAGCACAGTTGCCATCATGGTGATAGCGTTGTCATATTGCCTTTATGTGCCAAGTACACCATGTACTTGAGTGAGGAGTGAGAAAAAATTTGTAGTTGTGTGCGCGCATGTGCATATTCATTTATCACGCAAGCCCATTGCTGTGCTGATGTGTTCCAGATGTGTAGTGGCAGTGGAGGGTTGGGAGCGGAGGCAGGCAGCGAGACGTTAGATGTTTGTGTGCTGACTCCATGGGAACTGGACTGCCGGTGTTCTCATAAGCAGCAAGGCCGAGTTCACCGGCCCACCTCTGTTCACCTCTGGGACCAATCAACACTCCTCTCCCTCCGCATGACCCACCTCCACCTACTCCTCCTTCAGTTACAGGGAGGTGGTCATGCTTGTCTCTCCTGTTTGAGAGTCTGTGTACTCATGGACTTAGTTCTTCAGACCAACGCCCTTCGCACTCCCCACTCTACAGATGTGTCGACATTGACACACAAATACAGAGGCACACATACTGATGTGCGTGCGTGAACACAGCCAAACGGTTAAACAAAAAGTCACATAAGAGGCAGTAAGTTTATGGTCGGGAATTTTTCATCATGAGAAAGCTGCCTAGGCCAGTGTGACAGTGGGCTGGATTTTAAGCTTGGCCTCAGCAGAACGTCTGCAGAAAGCAGGGTTGCATAACCATATGTGCTCCAGGGAGTTATACGATCCTTCTAGGCCAGAAAAGACAAAGGAGGGGAAATGGGTGCTGGTGCCGGGGCTGAGGCTGGGCTGGAGGTGTGCTTTATGAATCTTGTAGGACACACTTAGAGTTTTTCAGAGCCAAACTTGTCAGTTTTAGGTTCCACAATTCTTTCACAATGATAAAGCTGGCACCCAGCCATGCTCCAAGTTCAGTGTTGCAATGTTGCAGTCATTAAGTAGCTACACCTACTACTAAGGATAAAGATTCTGAAATGTCAAAACAACATGACTGAGTGAAAAACATGTTTCCCTAGTTTCGAAAACAGGCAACGAGAAAGCAAAAGCCCTACACATCTGATTGCCATGGTGTGGATTAATAAGACAGAAATTCATCTTTGGGTAGCCCTAATGATGATATGCATACAGAAATGCCCCTACATAAAACCCCCTCCTAAGCCCGCTCACATAGCCTATGCAATGCAACATGCTTATATCAGAACGACCATCTAGCCAACTTAATGCAAACTCTATATCACTGAAGATCAGAACTAGGCAAGGCCTACCGGTGTTGGGGAAAAAAATAAACTGCTTTTGCTGTTTTTACTCCAAGGGTAATAAGAGCTACACTTGGTCAAGGACAAAGAAAAAAATACTAAGGGATGCAGGCAATAAAAGCAACAAAGACGCTGGGGAGAAGGAGAAGCTGTGCATGCTCCACGCAGGCCTATGTAGGGGTGACCTGTGTAGGCAAAACATAGTCGAAACTGTGGTGACGTGGCACGACATGGCACTAGGATTGGAACATATAGGCCTAAATTGTGGGAACAACGGTGGGAACATTTTAATGCAGCCCCTGATTCAGAGAGATGAAGTAATGGCAGTAGTGGCAAAACAGAGCACGAGAGACCTTGGCCAGCCCTCTCCTCTACTACTATGTGTCCTATCTGCCAGCAGCAGCTGTGAGGGAAAAACACCAGCCTAAGCCCAGCCCAGCCCACACACTCGCCATGGAGAAGTCTCAGACACTGACCCAATGCACTTATACAGACACATCACATACACTTGCTTACAGACACACCACAAGCCCATCTCTTTCAAACAGCAGTAGACAGTACCACACACACACACACACACACACACACACACACACACACACACACACACACACACACACACAGTCTAGCCTCAAAAAGATGACACACCCTGTAGTAGTAGATAAGGCACAGAAAGTATAAAATATGGGGGCTTACATTATCCTCCACCCACTTTGGCTGATGGGCATAATGCTGCTGGCATATGGTCATGTAGGCTATGTTAAATTCGAGTTGCTGTCAGGTTGAATTAATGTTCTGTGACTTGGGTCTCACGCAGAGTGTGTAACTGGCTCATTCATTCATTCCTGTGCACCTCAAGTTGGTGTCTGGAGAGTGTTCTGGTGCATAATGGCTGACATGTATCACCCAGTTGGGTGCAACACATTTGGTGGCCCCCCCTTCACAGTAAAGTGCACTGGGTGCCTTGATTAAGGCTTCATAAATGCAAGCTGATGTCACAGACACTTGCACCACTTGTGTAGACAATGTAGTAGACTTATGCCTCACTGGAAGGAATACAATTTTTGTAGGCCACCCTGTTAAATGATCAGGAGTTCTTTCTGTGTTGAAATTTTCAAGTTAGACTAAACCACTTAACAGTGCTCCATCACTCTCCCTCGTCGCCACCCAGACAGCAGCTAGGCCTGTGCAAGCTCAGGGGATGGCAGTCCTAAGTGAAACCATGCTTCTTCATACACACCAGGTAAAGAGCAGGACATCAGACTGACTGAATTTTATCCATGACCAAGAACCAAGGAAGATGGATGCATGTTTCTGCTGAGGCCGCAGACTGTTTGTTCTAACCAAGCAATACAACAACACTGCAGGCAGGCGGATACAGGGACACTTTCAAAGGGTGAAGGATAACGATGAGCGGCCTTTGCCGTCGGGTGTGACACGTGGTTTACAGTAGAGGTCACTGGTGTTCCCAGCCGAGGAAGCAGCACCCTGCAGCGTCTGACTGTGTTGACATTTGAGCAGGCTAATCAAAAGCAAGGTCCAGCAGGGGACCTGGACCAGAGACTGCTCAGCACTCCTGGCTCTGACTAATGGCTTCATTAGAGAGAGAGCTGGCTGGACACAAGCAGCATTGCCCACTGGGAGTGCTGGAGACAGTCTGACGTTCATCAACACAGGACAGGAGAAAGACAAAAAGAGGAGGAGAGAGGAGAAAAGAGGAGAGAGGAAGTGAACAGAAGAGCAGACAGAGGATGGGTATGAGGAGAACAGCGATTAAGACAACAACAGCAGGGGGAACACTAGATGTTTTTTTTAATCATTCATGGAGCATTTTTATGGCATACTCTGACTCACACTTGGCATTCTGTGTAAGAGACAAAGGAGGTGGGGGTCGTCCAACAAAATCTCAAATAGAGAAAGCTGTAGTGAGAAGCAATGTTCGTGGTTAATCACAGACCTCGAAGGGAAATGAAATTAACTTATACAGCATAACTGGTGTATTGGGGGAACAGAGATGGAGCAGCAAAAAGTATCCATCAAAAAAACAAAGCAGCTCTTCTTTGATTTTCATTATTAGCCAACTCTATGGGGAAGCTATATCCGCTCTGAAAGTCTCTTTCCCCCTTTTTCCCTTCTTATTTTTAGCCTTTTATTCTCTTCCTGTCCCATTTCTAGAACTATCATTCCCATCCCCCCATCTACCTAATCCATTCTTAAACTATTCCTGCCCTCCCTCTCATCAGCAGCAAAGAAAATGAAGAATGGGTGCTCAAAGAACGACCCTCACACAGCCAGCTGAACCCTCGCTGCCTCAGAGACAGATTAGCATTTAGAACTGTCTTTGCTGGTGCACACACAATAGAGGAGTGTGCAAATGAGTTCAGAGCCTTTGCCTCTCTGCCTTGATTTGCTCTGCTCTTGCTCCGAGTGCTGAGGGTGTGTATTTAGACGCTGAGGTGCTGTATGCTAACGGAGCGGTAGCTTATTTTGCTTGCTCTAAGGAGTAGACAGTACAACAATAAGAGTGTGAGTAGGCAGAGTGTCAGCAGCACTAGTGAGTTCACAGGCCCCGCAGAATAGAGGGGACAGACTGGACCAGTTTACTCAGATTCCATAATTGAAAGGGGCAAACAGAAAGCTTGTAGACATTACAGTGTAAACGCAGCAAACCATGCACATGCGTACTTCATCTGAACAGAAGGATGCCATGCAAATGCACCTCCTCTGGTGACACGCATCCTTGACATACTATAATAAAAAAATGATCACAGAGACAAGACAGCACACACATTCTCCATCCTCGTGCATACGCATACGCATACGCATACACACACACACACACACACACGCACACCTGCACACACACAGTGACTCAGCAGTCCCTGTGATGCAGAGGCTGATCCACTCAGGTGCTGCATTGTGCCTGGATCAGCTTACACTGCTGGAGAAATACCAGCCTGAGCCTACCCTGCTTACTTAATAAGGTCAGGAGGAACAAGGCAAACAGGCAGGAATATTGAGACCATAACTGTAACAGAGGAATACGTCCCTTCAGCCTATGCAGTTCAATCTTTTTCTAGAGAGCTCACACTGTCCAGGTGAAGGAACATCCCTTCACTATCAATTACAACTATGATTATCAAAATATTGAACTGTGTTGGCCAAAAATGTCATTATATTTGGAGTGATTGTCACTCATATTGTTTCAATGTAGAGCAGGAGAATGAGCTACTGTAACAACATTTTTTTCTCATGGAAGTAGGATGATGTAAAGATCTTTCTCCCCACTATACAGTAGGATGATATAAAAAATTTTCTCCCTACTATACAGTTTCTAGTTATTTTTTTCACAAGCTAGGGGGTAGTCTAAATGGGTTTCAGAGGTTTCTGAAGGATTCACTGAATGAGCAGGACCCAGCCATCTCTATGACATTTAAACAGGGAGGAGTATTCCAGTTCATGCAGGACTTCAAATACTGGAGCAGCCGGTTGAGTTTTATGAGTTTCGCTCATAACGGAGGAGATAAACTCTGAGGAGGCATGACTGTCCAAGATCAAAACAGACAGGGGATAGAGAAAAAAAAAGATGGAAAGAAAAGAAAGGTGGATTATGAGATGTAAGAACATCCACTAGGGGACGATGCCATGACGAGAAAGGAAAAGACAAGAATCAAAAGCGAAGAGGGGGATTGTATTGACGACAGCTTGTACACAATTACATGCTATTTGGCGAGCGTTTCATTTTGCTAGGCTGGGATTACACAGCATTACTGCAGGGCATTAGAGCAGGAGTTCAGCGGGGAGAAGCAGAACTAAAGCTGCACTGTGATACCCACCCTGCTGAAACCCTTCTGTCTTCAGTCATTAAACTCTCCATCCCCTCATCTCTTCATCCTCCTCTTTTCCCTTGCTCGCTTTCTCCTGCTCTCAACCCTTCACTTCTCCCTTTCCCTTCACTTCCAGAGGGCTTTATGGGTTTAGTCTTAATTATTTGGCATGGCAAAGCACTGTGACTTCTTAAGAGTACCATTTCAAAATGGAACGTAATCAGGGCACTAGTCCAGCTGCTGTAAACCATGCCAATGAAAATGTGGATTTTGGCTGTAGGTCTGGGTCAGTCATGCATGCATGCACAGTTTTCATTCTTATCCTTTGTCAGCACACTCTGATTAATGGCAGAGCTGCTGTGCTGTTTGCACAAGACATTTCAGTCACATTACAACTTGGAATTCGGGGAGTTTTCTGAAGTCCCCTCTGCTGAGTTAGAAGTCAAAGGTCATCAGAGGGTCTCTGGTGAATAATGCGTGTCACCCTAACCAGCTCTGATGGGTGGTGGCATTACTCTGGATGCTCTCCAAAAGGCTCAGGAATGCCGCTGGAGATGAGAATCCAAGAGCTCGGTAGTCTATGAAAACAAACTGCTCTAGAGGGAGCAAACGAATGTGAGCAGGATGTTGAAAGACTAGAGTCAATCACAAAGTCTGGGGATGTGGAGAGTGAGTTTCCCTTGAATTTTCTCAGCAATTTCCTCAGCACAAAGGTTTGATTAAGAGTGAAAAGCAGTCAGCCACCAAAGGGAAACAGTACAAAAACTACTGTTGCTACAGTCTTTATAAACTGTGATTGAGAGTGATGTTTTAAACAGGAGGAGGTTAGACACTGGCCTCACCTACAAAACCAACATAGCTAGCGAAGTGTGCACACATCACATCATAATACACTGCAGCTTCAAAGCCTTACCAAGTAAGGGGTGCAGCCCCGTGTTGACATAACCCTAGCCTATTTGTTGGCCAAAGCCGAAGTTTAGCAGAGGGATGACAAAAACAATCTTGCTGGCCAAACATGGTCCCTCCCAAAGAGAGTAGACAATTCTGCTGCTCCATCTGATTACATCATGCATAAGACTTACATAATGTCTGTTCATGAAAAATGTGCACTGCCTCAATAGATCACAGACTAGACCTGATAGGCCTGCATTACAAGGCAGGGGATTCTTAGCTGTATGGAAAGTTGAATGTGTTACTGAGGGTTTCTTTTACAAAAGACTGTTTCAACATGCTACAAAACCTCTAAGCACATCCCCTGAACAACATAATATGCAATAAAAAGTCCAACCAATCTATCGACGTTCTACTCCGGCTGCAATACTGGCTTTCCAACCAACATCAAAAATCCAAAGTCAACAACTCAAAGACTGTGCAAGCAACACAAACAAAAGGAACTAGAAGCATCCAGCCTCACCACGAATTAATCAAGGATCAAAGGGCCATGACTCATGACGCACCAATTCAGAGCTTCACACAGAATGAGAAACAAACAGACTGAACATGACGTTGGGCTGTGACAATTCAGCCACAAGTTGGTTGTGGGTGTAACTTGTGGTCTACGTCTATTGTTCATTTCACCACAGCAGGCTATCTGCAGTACTGTTCAGAAAACCTCGCTTATCACACATGTAAAACCAAAGCTTTTCTACATTTTCCCTGATAAAACATAAGAATTCTGTCCAAAACTTCTATGACATCTTTCCCATCCACAGCCTCAACCGCCTGGACAATTTCAATAATCAGCTTTCATCCTCATCAAACAGCTTGGAACTTAAAGCACAGTCTGTGAGCCATTTGTTGTTAATGAACTGTAAAACCTCAGCGCAAAATACAAGCAATTTGCCAGTGTGGAGGGCACAGCCACACTCCAGCTGGCGTTTTTGTTGCAAGCAGAGGAGACAGCCAGTGAGATTCCAATAAAAGGTTATGACAGAGATGAACTACGGACACCACAAAGGGAGAGAAAACCCCACCACTGCTGAGGACAATTCACAGAACTGTGCTTCAAACAAAACAGCTTTACCTTGAGGCCAAACACTTTTAAAACTGAGTGTCTGCCCAAACACAGTCCACTCTGCCAGCATGAATATAGGCTCCATCAAAGTCACAATCCCATCCTTTTTGCCACTCAGTCTTTAGAATCTCCAGTTTTTTCTTTGGATTAAAGCAAGACCGATCAAAAGCTGATCATCAGCAACATGTTGTGGCCACAGCCAGAGCCATTAGAGCAAGTGCCACAGAACACTTAAAATCCACTGGTGCTTTTAATTAAAGGCCTGTGATCAGGCCCACACACACCCATGGGCTCTACACACCATGGTAGCAGATTAGGGAAAATCAGTGATCAGTGACTTAGACTAACAGTGAACTTAAAAGTCATGATGAGTGAGAAGAAAATTAGTGGAAACAGAGGGCCAGTAACACTAACCAAGACAATGTTGTTGGCTCATCCAGTTAATTTCACTTCCACATGAGAATATAGGCTAGCCTTGCTTACTATTAAAATGAACTTGATGGCATTACAAAATACCTTACAGATACACAGTGGGAATAGCATGCCAACAGAAAAAAATTCTGTGTAGAAGAGTTGTAATATTATCAGGAAATATATTGGTTTTATCATGTGATCTGTGTCTGTTTCCATTTTGTGCATGCATTTCTTTCACACTGAGCATTAGGCATTTTAACTGATTTCCGGTTTGACGTAATGAGTGCTGGCACAGCCTATTAAAATGTAGCTTTTGTCAATATACTCTAGCACAATTAGGTAATGATGTGGACTGAAAGTAAAGAAAAGATGGAGTCCTTGACAACAATTAAGCTCCTGTCTGGCAGTGACCCATAACACCTAGGGATGCCTGTACTGAATGAAACATGCAAACACACACACACACACACACACACACACACACACCACACACACACACACACACACACACACACACACACACACACACACAAAAGGGGAAGCAGGATGTTATTCACTCGAATCTCCTGCATGACAGCTGCCCAGGAGTTTAATAACAGCAACCATGGCCAGACTCACAAGGGTGTAGTCCAACAACACAAAAGACAAAGCTTTGTAAATTACATTTTATGTACACACACAAACACCTCACTGTGTCCTTTTCTTATGTGTCTAAGTGAACCATCCAACTGACAGATCAAGATGAAAATCTTCAATCTTCCGTCTCTAGTGACGCTCTGCAAAGTTGCAACAGAGGAAGGGAAGCAAGCCCTTTTGGGACAAACTTTGGTTTCGCGCAGAAACCCTGTGGTACAGTTACCCTGTCAGAAACCCTGTAGTTTAGTTACCCTGTTAGAAACCCTGTGGTACAGTTACCCTGTCAGAAACCCTGTAGCTTAGTTACCTGTTAGAAACCTGTGTACAGTTACCCTGTCAGAAACCCTGTGGTACAGTTACCCTGTCAGAAACCCTGTGGTACAGTTACCCTGTCAGAAACCCTGTAGTTTAGTTACCCTGTCAGAAACCCTGTGGTACAGTTACCCTGTCAGAAACCCTGTGGTTAGTTACCTGTTAGAAACCCTGTGGTACAGTTACCCTGTCAGAAACCCTGTAGCTTAGTTACCCTGTTAGAAACCTGTGTACAGTTACCTGTCAGAACCCTGTGGTACAGTTACCTGTCAGAAACCCTGTGGTACAGTTACCCTGTCAGAAACCCTGTGTAGTTACCTGTCAGAACCTGTGTACAGTTACCTGTCAGAAACCCTGTGGTACAGTTACTCAGGCTGGAAAAGCACACAGGTTGACACATGCAACATTCCTCACACATATACACACATACACACACACACTCTCTCTCTTTCTCTGTCTCGACCCTCTCCACCACCTGCAGTGTGATCTCCAATCACTGGCCCCAGGGTGTTCTTTCTCTGTGGCAGGAGCACCTTGGGCAGACAGACAACTGAGATCCATGGCAACCAAAGACTCTGCTGGCCTAAACAATCACTTTCATATCAGCTCATGCTTTAAATACAAGGTAACTGAATGGAACGCCCCACCCAGCCTTTCAATCATTTATTCATTCATATTCATTATTCAATATGAAGAATAAGGCTCCAGTTATATGTTCTGAGTATGATGTAACTAGGAAATGAAATTAATAATCAATATGTATGCCATTATCACTATATTACCACATAACTAGCTGAAAAAAACATTAGCTTGCCCTGTATGTTGCCTGAAAACAATATAGAGAGCTGACTGTCGGAGGCATGCAATTCAGATGGATTAGAAAATGTCAGGGGTACACAATTCCAGGGCAGCTGCAGTTATTTACTGATACCATCCCTACATAAAATGTACTGTATTCTGGACAGATGCTAAGACCACTCACTAACACGCATTCTTTATTCTCAGCCTGTCTCCCTCTCAGTTACTCCCACTCCTTTCTTACCTTCTCTTTTTCATTCTATTCCTTCACCCTTTCAACCAGCCCAATGACCTTCCCAACTCACAGATTTCTCTCTCTTTTATCACTGCGAGAGAAAGCATAACTCATCCCTCCAGAGTAATGTCTACACACAGAGAACAGAATTCACTAGGCCAGGCAAGCCAGTGTAAGCAAACCCACTCACCTCTGTAGCACTGAGAGAATTAACACTCCAGTTCCAGGCCTCAATGCAGCACTACTCAGTCCCTCTCATGACCACTGAATTAACTGACCTGGAATCAGGTTTGTTTATCTGATCATGAGGCTCTAAGGAAGCCTAACATTCATACATGCAAGTAATGCTATTGAGACCTTATGCCGTAATGGACTAAATTATAGAAACTGTCTTGCTGATTAAGAACAACACAATATTGGAAAAGAATAAATACATCAATGATAAAAACTGCAAAACAAAGCCACTGGATTAAGAGTTTTCAGACAATAAAAACAATCTAAGGGTTGCAATAGATGTGTGATGATATGTGGTGTGGATTTCTGTAGTCGTGGAGAACACAAGACGCAGAAGAGAAACGAGTATGCATTCAGCTCAGTCGGTAATGACTGAATCTCCTACTACAATGGCATTTGAGAAGACAGGGAGTTCAGCCAAACCCCCCACTGTGTAACTAACCGCTATGCGCCTGGCTGCAAAATGAGCACCGTCCTACCACCTACCAGGTCTGAGCTTACAGATTCAATAGTCACACTATTTCTCTCTCCCACATTCATAGGCACACAGCTTTAAATGGGCTTTGCGACAATGGCCTCAGTGTTTCACTGTTTACTGTGCTTACCCGTCACCCAACTACTAAGACTTACACGAGAGAAAAAATTCCAATATGAAACTGAACATGTAACATTGACACACCAGCACACCAGTGTTTCCAGTTTTCCAGATCTGCACTCCAGTTTTAAGTAGCATGCATCTGCCTGTCAGCTCTGATGAATGGGAGAGATGGAGCTCATCAAGTTTGCATAATGAGGTGCTTATAATGACTACATCTGCGGCACCTTGCCTCTCAGGGCTCCTTTACTGGGGATTCTGGTCCATTTGTTAAACTTTAATTACCCCTGTCCCTGTCACACCACTCCTGGGCTCTCATCAGACCATCACATCAGATACCCAAATTGCTGGGGGTTGGGTCAGTCCATGCACTCAGTGATCAGACCAGACACAACACAGCCAGCCATGAGCTTGCCTAACAATGCACCCTGCATAAGGTGCTTGAAATGCAACAAAACAAACAAGACAATCAGGCAAATAGGGCAGGGCAATCACACTACAGACTGCTGTTGATCCAATGACAAGCTGAGAACTGACAATTGACATACAACGATAACTGAGGCCGACCATTAAAACTATTTTTTTTTTTAAACATGAGTATAAACTATTACCACATTAAGTCACTCACAATAAACATGAATCAAGCAATGCATGTTTGCTTCTGACGTCTTTCTTTATGCCAAGACTGCTTAGTAAGCAGTCACAGTGAGATTATGTTGTTACTGAATAACCAAATGATGCCTAATGATGCAGTAGCTACAGGACCATCAGGACCATCAACTGCACAAAGAGGTAATGTTATAAACCAACAAGAGAACAGGTGACGACAAAACCACTCCCTTTCATGTCTCGTCCTACTACTTGCATCAGAGAGACAGCGATCTGACCCCTGGTGATTCAAATCTTCAGAGGAGAGCATCAGAATGTCATAACCTACTTACACCATTATCTAACTAAAGCCTCTTCGGACAGTACATCAGAACTCTGTGGTCAACCCTACAAGCGAAAAGTAATGAAATGTCAGGAAATTTTACCAAAAAAAAAAACAAAATAAAAAAAAAACATGTAAAAAATATGTAAAGCTGATTTAGTGATGAGGGATTCTTACACAACTGGTTTTCAGCATACACGGCCATCTGTCATCAGTGAGTGACAGAATCATTGTCCGTATTATGAAGCAAAACGGACTTTCTACAAACTAATAATAAATCAAAATAATCTTTTTTTCCCAAAACACTGGTTGCTGACAAAAACAGTGATAAGATATCATAAGATATCAGTTAACATATCCTAGGTATAGAGTTAGTATGTAAAACAAACCATAATGTACTCCAGTTTGTCAGAATGCCTTCATTAAGCTTAAAGAGCTCATCTGCAGATACAGAGTCCTCTGCGTCATTGCAAAACCCTTCCATGCCTAACATGCACCTTGCAAATTTTTTAACTATTCAGTGAAGTGAAACCACTGTGATCACTGGTCTTGTCCTGTGAACTTTTTTCCCTACTAGGTTTAATAAAGAAGTCAAACTATGAGGCTGACATACAGCCAGGTAGGTATGTAGCTAGGTTTATCAAGTCAAACTAAAGGACGTCTTTAGCAATGCAGAAGTCAGCTGGTGCACTTATGTGCTTCACGGTTTAGACTTAAGTGTGTTCATATGCTGAGATGTGAAGATAGCTTTAAGCTGTAATGGGTTAAGGTTAGTATTTGAGCCTTGAGGCACAGAGGCACAGAGAGGCTTAGCCAGCAACTATGACAAGGGATGCCTTGCATAGGTCTATGTCACAATGGTTTGAAAAACTCACCCAAAGGAGAGAAAAACTCTTTTCACACACATTCACTTTACCCTTACCTTGGACTACTTTGTTTTATGCCAGTTGGGAAAGAGAGGGAAAATGGATAAGTTGTAATAAATAACATAATTATCACGGTGACTGTGTATGATAATGCGTAAGAACAAGGTGCAATTGTCTGTTGTAAGCAATCACTGTATATGGCAAAACCAATTCATTAAGTATTACACAGTAGAGTAAGAGGTAGGCTAGCTTTGAGTGAAATACGTTTTAGATTAGACCAAGTTTACAGCCTTGAAAACTAAAGGTGACACCATGAACTAAAACTTAATACACTTTAAAATATGTACACATTACCAGGAGTTCTAAACATGGCAAACAAATCCAGGGCAAGACTGTGGTGGTCAGCTTGTGTGTTCGTGTGTGTGTTTTTTTTTCTTTTGCCTGAGGAACACATCAAACTATTGCTTGTGAAACTTTATGGGACCACAGACCGAACACCTTGTCCTCACCAGTCATCATGTCCTACGTGACATCATCCTGTGGAATAACTCTGGGTGATACAGTCACAATAGCCACAGAGGAGGACCATGTGGTTTGCACATAACTCCTTAGGTAATTAAAATGACATATCAAAAGAACCATAAATATATAAATCATTCAGGAATGTCACAATCAAACATTTCTTGAGCGTTAATGTGATGGAAAAGTAGCCTAAATTTCTCAACTGGGAGGCTCTCCAAGGTACTTTGAATG
Organism: Tenualosa ilisha; assembly: GCA_015244755.2. Taxonomy (NCBI): domain Eukaryota; kingdom Metazoa; phylum Chordata; class Actinopteri; order Clupeiformes; family Clupeidae; genus Tenualosa; species Tenualosa ilisha. The sequence continues at coordinate 5,718,039 of PYXC01000407.1, forward strand.
AACATAAAAAATCTTCAAAAATTATCCTTTGTTGAATGAGCTAAGTGAGGGACATACCTCAAAATATAATACCTTCAAGTAGAGGTAGGCTAATTAGTTCTGGAACAGCCTCTTGCAAATCAATGACAATGTTTTCCACGCCCTTCCCTTACTCAAAGTTACACTCAATGTTTAGCCTATTGACTGCAAAACTGTATTTGTGATCCATGTTGTTTAGCCATCAACACAAATACCAGCTCTCTGGCCACAGCGAAGAATAAAGTAACCATTGCACTAGAAATTATACAAAACTTAAGGTTTTGTATCAGTGAAGAAAGCAATGACTGGTATGACACAAAACATAGACCTATCCCCAGTGAATGTTTCACTTCAATCAAATAGCCAACTAAGCCATTAGGTTACAAGCTTACCATTTCAGAAGCTTCCAAGATAAAGCCAACGCCAAGACAAACGTCAGGCACAGCGTGGTTTTACTGGCCCAATGACACAGGCACCTGACACATATTTAACTCGCCTATGAGGATAAAGAGATTTATGGAACCCTGGCTCCAGTAAAAACCACCATGATCATCATGTAACGTTACGAACGGACGGACAGACTGAAAGAAAGACTGAAAGATCGTCAGACAGAAAGAAAGATCAATGCAGATGGACTGGGCAGCAAAGCAAATACTGCAAAATGCATTTTGTCACCTTTGAGTGATGGTGACCACCACTATACAAAGTGACTATACGAAAACACTGACTGGAGGTTCAACTGGGTTAAATCAAAATGTTTCGTCCACCAATGCCCAACACAGTAGAAATATGCTGTATCTAACACACAAACGAACATCTACTAGCGCTAAGTTAGGCGTTTCAATTTTTCCATAGACACTGGTATTACAGAACAGGCAAGCACAAGCGCGATAGAAAAAGTTATGTCAATAGTATTAATCACAGAGCAACTGAGGCCAAAACAAAAAAGTCCACTTACCGCATCTTTTTCATCAGGGCCGCTTTCCGGTTGATCCGAATTGCACAACTTTCTTTTGTTTTTATTTTCAGTCCTCTTCATTATGCAGGTAGAAGTCGAGTTCAATGAAGAGCTCGGAGTTACGTTAATTCATTGAAACCTGCGCTTTCCCCCTCTTATTAGTTTGGTAGGTTAGCCTTTTCTCCGGCCAACAAATTGGTTAACGTTATAGTCTTAAGAAATTCATTGCATTTCTGGAACACTCCATCATCAACTGTAACGTTGGACAAGATGGTGTTCTGCCGCAAAGTAAAAGGCCACACGCCAGTGTTTCTGTGTTGATTTTTTGATGAACACAAAGCGCAAGCTAACTATCAACTCCAGTAGCACTACCTTGTTGTTGGTTAGGCTTGAAACTACATGATGAGGCTTGTCATTCGGTGCGGTCTTGATGCTAAGTTCACATTGGCTAGCACCTCGCGCAAGAGGCTAGCAGTACCCACACAGAAAAAGTTCCTTCGGTGTATGCAAAGGCATAAATATTCAAAAACGGTGGCCTTCAATGGAAACAGATATGTTGGCCGCTGACTTAACTTGATGCGTGACGTCACTAATGCTACACTAATTTTCCGTGTAAAAGAGCTAACTACAGTGACTAACGTTACCAACCCTTTGAAACGAAACCAATCGCTAATAGTTGCTGAGCTGCTAAACACAATTCCCGACTTATCGGGTACCTATTGTGTGAAATTTCGTTAGCTAACAATAACTTAACGTAATGACAATTTAAACAGAAGTATCAATGTTCTATGCAATAAGCGTTAACGTTACCAGAGTTCTCACCAACACTGGGGTTATCTCAATAGAGCTACAATATGTCATTAGGTATTCCATGAAAATGTTTCTTGACGACAGAACACACTAGCTTCTTCTTCCGTTCCGCACAGCGATTGTGCTATGTTTCAGCAAGCCTTTCACGTTAAGCCCGCGTTCCGCTCGAGACACGCACTAACGTTAACGTTACTTGCAGTAGACTATCACATGTCTAGTCTGTCATGTAGGTGTAAAATGTGCGACACAACTGCTTCTTGTCTTGACAAACATACAGTTTAGTAACGGATAGTATTTTTTCCTATCATCCGTTTAGTGAGATTACCTATTCCTTCATTCTTCCAGTACCGGCTAGAGCACAAGTGGCGATAACCTGGTGCAGATGCATTTCTGCAGAGCCCAGTGTGATGATCTTCACTTGCCTCGTTTCCTGAATCTCGTTTCAAATATCGTGACAGTAAACGCTTACTTGACAACTGATCTGGAGTCAGACCGATTGATGTTCTGGCCACATGCTATAAAGAAAAGGGAGTTCTCACCGATCTGACATCAGAGTAGAAATCGGGATGGGAGAGTGGGTGGCAAAAAGTGTGGCTTCAAAGTTATTTTGCAGTTTGCTGCCACCTGCTGTCTACTGACCGTTGTTACCCCGTGTGTACCTGAAGATTTCTAATATAGTTTCCTGTAATAATTAAATATTACAACGAAATATTATATTTACCTTAACATGCACTGATTGCATATATTTTGAAAGCAAACCTGACAAAGTTATTCAAAGTAGCCGGATTTTGTGGACAGCAACAAACATTCACTGAGAGATTTTGAATGGATTGAATGAAAATCAGTAGTCATTTAAAAATCCCTCATTACATGTTTTAGGGGTACCATTTTTTGAGACCATTTCCTGACTTAAACCAGTTATAGTCTACCCGCAAATCCCTGTGTAAAATCCCCAAAATAGGCCTGAGTTCACCAAGTACAATATCTCACAAAAGTGACTACACCCCTCACATTTTTGCAAATATTATGTTCTGAAGTCAAGCATGGTGGTAGCATCATAGTTAAGGCCTGCTTGAGTGCTACTGGCAGAGCTGTAGTTCATAGAGAGAAACATGAATTCCAAGCAGAATGTGATACCCTCTCTTCAGAAACTGGGGCACATTGGACAGTTTTACACCATGATAATGACCCTAAACGCACCTCCAAGATGGCAACTACCTTGTTAAGGAAGCTGAAGATAAAGGTGATGCCCTCACCTTTAGGGTCACCTCACCAGCCCTTACACACAGGCCAAGTACCTAAACCCAGTTGAGCACCTGTGGTGCATCCTCAGCCGGAAGGTGGAGGAGAGAAAGGGGTCTAACATCCACCAGCTCCATGATGTCATCATGGAGGAGTCAGAGAGGATTCCAGTAGAAACCTGTGCATCTCTGGTGAATTCCAAGCCCATAGAGTTTACGGCAGTGCATAATAATGGTGCTTATACAAAATATTGACAGTTTGGGCATAATTTGGACATGTTCGCTGTGAGGTGTACTCATTTTTGTTGCCAGCTGTTTAGACATTAATGGCTGTATATTGAGTTATTTTCAGAGAACAGTAAATCTATACTGCTGTACAAGATGTACAATAACTACAATGAATACTTGTATCAAAGCTTCATTTCTGTAGTGTTGTCCCATGAAAGGATATGACAGAATATTTGCAAAAATGTGAGGGGTGTACTCACTTTTGTGAGATACTCTACATTGTTTATAGGCCAAACGGTAACTAACAAAAGAGCTACCTTATGTGAGTTTAGTTGCTAGGTGAAAGAAGCAATCATTTTCTACTATTAAAAAAAAAAACATTACTATGAGTTAACTTATCAAGGTTTGTCAAGAAAACCATATAGGCCTACTTGGAACACCACCCTGTCAGCCAAGACAGTCATTAAACTTTGAAGATTCCTTGACTGGTACCATCTTAGGGCAGTAAGGTACATGGTGGACTTTGAAATGGTATACCAGCCTAGAGTTAGAAAATCAATGATAGCATTGCATTAACTATAGTTTTTTTTGTTTGTTTTTTTTTTTACGGCAATTATAAGCCTATGGAGGAATATATTATTGATGAATATGGGTGAAAAATGCAAATAGTAATTAAGGACAGAATTTTAGAGGTGAATGAAGGTTCTCTTGGCTCCCCCATACAGTCTCTTGGCTAATTTACCATGCTTGCAAGATGCCTGCCATCCACCCTCGCAAATCCAAAAGGGGTTATGAAATTGTGTTTATTACCATGTCAGTCAACTTAACTCTTTGAAAATGATCGTCGCTGGTTCCTATTCACATCTAGAGGGTGTAGGCTTTTACAAAATATATAGGTAAGTCTGTTTAACTTGGACAGTATACGCCAAAAGTGTGTTAGTGTGACTTGATGCATTTATTGTGTTTACTTCAGTTCCATGTACTCTGTGAATGGTATGAAGGAAAGAAAAAGCAGTTAAGCAGCATAATCTATACATTCTAAAAGCTTACTCTCTAGATGTGATTTAATGCATCGGTTCTCAAACTGGGGTCTGGGAACCCCAAGGGGTCTGTGAAAAGGTTTTCTACAAAATAGGATCGAGCAAATAGATTTGTGTTGCAATAACGAGTGGTCCTTGGAAAATGTTCTGCTCCATGAGGGGTCCACCGTCCAATAAAGTTTGAGAATCCCTGATTTAACATATCACTGCAGTGTATGAGTGTGAGATGAAAATGGAACATTAGGTTTTCTGCACATTATTGCATACATGTAAATGACTGGTCATAATTAAAAAACACTTAATATTCCAGAAAACTTACAATACAAAAGATGTTTTCATATGGCCTAAATAATCAGCAGAGGAAGTTTTGTGAGGGTATCTGTTAGTTATCTTATTAGATATCTCTAATATAGCCTCATAATAGATGTAAACAGGCTAATAAAACAGAAAAAGCTACCCAGAATGCAATACTATCATTTATTTTCTAACTCTAGCGTGGTGTACCTTGTCAACAATCACTATGAGTTTTGCTGCCCTTGAGTGGTCCCGATGGGCAAAATCTGGTGGTCTGGCTCAATAACTAATTGGTGTTTGTAACAAGGCTACTCAAGTGGAGATTTCTGATTGAAAATATAATTTGAAACAACAGACTAAAATGAACACAGTCAAGCAAAATAAATAAAATTTCTTTTCCAAGTCTTTCTTTTCCCCATTCATGAAAATGATGCATTTTGCATCAGCTATTTTAAATGGGCCTTTAGGGCTATATTATGATCAAGATATAATCTGTATACAGTAGGTTAATTCACTCAATCCTGCCTGTGTGTGTGTAATTACACATAAGTGCATGAATAAAGGAATTAACAGAATGGCCTTTTGTCATTCAAGCTAAATTTCTTGTTCTATTGTTTGTGTTCAACTGATACCCTCTCCACCTTCAAGAAACTCGTGAAGACTAAGCTCTTCCAAGAATATCTCCTGGCGTAAACTTTGAGAATGCACTTAATCATTTAATTTCTCTACATTGTGTTACACTATTGCACTTTCAACTTAAAACAGTGCAGATTCTATGTTAGCAATACGCACACCTAGTTCATTGTGTTGTAGCTTGAATGTTATCCTCTTTTGTAAGTCGCTTTGGATAAAAGCGTCTGCTAAATGCCTAAATGTAAATGTAAATGTGTACCATATTACTTTATTTCCATGTCATAAAGAATAATGCATTTTATGTATTAAATCTACAACAAAAAATACAGCCTTGTAAAATAACTGTGTAGCATGACAATAACATCTAGAGATAGACAATAGTTTCTCATATGATTGTTTTTTTGTGCCCATATGTTTTTCTAACTAAAGATGTGCTTTAGTATATATGCATTCATGAATATTTGATGGAAAGCGGCTGCAATTTGTCTACATAGCAAAAAGAATACTTAGTGATTCAACACCTACTGGCATTTGCGTTAGAAAATGACTACAAGTTTTCTATCACTGAAATGCAATATTTTATCTACTAATAAAACCACTATTAAAGCTGATCATACATACTCAAGTGCCATTTTCCTGTAGTATTCCCTCGCAAAATGTAATCTACTTCATCTAATTCAAGGTTTTTTGTTTTTGTTGTTTTCATTTCTATGATGCTTAATGTGAACTTTTCAACCCAGAAACTATTTCTTTTTATATAGCCTCATAATATAGTGTATCCTAAGTCACTTAGGACAACAGTATCTACCAAATCCCATAACCAGGACAAAAACATTTTGTAATAGAACCCTGTATGATAAACTTTTGTTATGTCTTTATTTCATTTTCAATATAAATTCTAAATTCAACAAGAGCATGTTACTTTTCTGTTAGGAACTTCTTTTCCGGGTACATTTCTTTGATTATGATTGTTGACAACAGAGAAAAGAAAGCGACAAATGTAAGCAGGGCTCTCAGGGCTTTAAACCAGCTAGGGTACGTTGGAAGAAGAGCAAGATCATAGTGCAGAGCAATTCCTAGCCCAATTATTACCATCATAGCTGACTGTGTAAACAATTCTTTGCTGAAAAGCAAAGCTACCCATGCTAAGAGAGAAGGAACAACACTGTTTGCCAGGTTTATCCAATCAGGCTTGGCTGGACTGCCCTCAGGAATGGCAAAACCCCAACGCACACCACCCAAGAAGGACAAAATAGAGGCTCCATATGCAACCTGTGCAAATGCGATCTCTGGAACATAGAGCTCTGCAGCACCCATGACAAGCGGCGCAGCCACAAACGGTATGAGACCGGATAGTCCAAGATACAAGGCTGGTTTGGGTGCCCGTTTTAAGTCCTTCATATCATACCGCAGCAGGTCCAGTTCTGGAGGAGAAGGCTCCTCAGGTTGCTTTTTCTTATGCATCCAGGCTGAACTGTGGAAAGACTGAATCCCAAGGAGAGCACCTTGGTTCAGCTTGAGAGGCTCTGGTCTTCTGCATAGCGAACTGCTGCTAAGAACTTTTCCTCTAATACACTGTGGTCTATCCGGACATGCTGATAATCTGGAAACAAGCTGCAAAGGCTGGAAACAAAATGTTTATTTTTTGTTAAAATGCATTGCAACAGGGACAACTTGTGCATAGTAGTGGTGATAAATGAATACATTTTGCAATAGATTCCAGAGTGGATGCTGCTTATATAACAGTATTACATACATAAAGGACATGGAGACTGCAAGACCGTCACAGAAAAGTGGGGCTGAAGGGTGGGCCAAAAAAAAAATGTCCAGTGCTACTAAAAATGTTCACTGGTCGCACTGGTGGCACCTACAATTTTAACAGTGCTTTACTAACTAAATACATGGACACACATGTCATAGATGACATTTCTAGTTTTCACCCTTCAACCTCTTGTTCTGGTCTATCTTAAACATGCCAAAAATGATTACATGTTCAGGCTTCTGCAAAGTCTCGTCTATACTCCATAAAGTTACACTTCCTCTGGGCAGCTCAGGCTCTGAACCCTAGAATTGCATTGCTGTGAAACATTTGGAGTACAGCTAAATAAAAGTGATTGGCACATAAATGCAACAATGTAAGAAGTTAGTCTGGAGCTCTGCGAAAGAACTAGTAGGCTATAACTCATAGATGAATACCTTATTGGTGCCAGACAAAATGCATCTTCTCAGCACAGACAACATAATTTCCTACGGTAAAACATAACAAAGGTTAGCAGAGGATGAACAGTAACCTTCCTAAAACATACAATTACGAAAGGGTGATCAGAAAACAATAGAAAATACATAAGCCTATCGAGGACTTCTGATTTGGTTAACATTAGGCTCGGTTAGGTTAGTTTTGCTCTGCGGTATGCTAGAATTAGCTTAAAAACGTAAGAGACATTCCAACTATGGACTCTACTCCTGGTTTGACTGAGTTTGACACATAGACTGAGTCAATATCTATGTAACATATTTCACTTACTTAGGCACAATTATTTCTTGAAGCTCTCATGTTAAAATAACATAACTGTGTGGATCACCAGCGCTAAGCTGACTCGAACGGAAGGTCACCCATGCAATCCAACGGTGCACAGTAATTTTCTTCCGACTGACGATCTCTTTAAACGACATCGTTCCTGTGGGTACGCTCCGTGGTAAACAAACTGTAGCCAATTTTTCCACATTGTCACGCGAAAGCCGGTATAAAAAATGTTCTCCTAAGTATGGCTTATCGTAGAATTCCAAATATGCCAAAATTCACAGCCCCAAACCATCAGTAACCCCGTTTCCAAAACGTTGGAAAAAAGTTATGCCACTTGTCAATTTTTTGTTTCTTAATGGCACAAGCTTGGCTAGGCTATAAGCACTTTAGAATCAAAAAATACAAGAACAACAGGGGCAAGGAAAAACTCGCTTATGTTTAGTTAGTCTTGGGCAGATCCACCACTCAAGGGCAGATCCACCACTCAAACCGAACTGCCCGGGGTCATGCAGGTACAGTAGCAACCATGATAGACTACAAGTTGTCCATGGTTTAGGCTAAGCATCATAATAGTTCCAAAATACTGTCCCATAACATTACATGATAGTCGATTCAGGTGGTTATCAAGAATTATGACTGGACAGTGTAGTAGCAGCCAGACACAGTGTTAAAGTCAATGAGTGAGATAGGTCATGGGGGTAACAATAAGGGTCAATTTTGACAGTGCCATGGGGGGGGGGGGTCAGTCACAAAGCCTCAGGGAAGGGGAGTCGGTCCTGGCATAGGCATCTAGGAAGGGCCTCTAAGATGTCGGTCCTGGCATGGGCCTCCCGTAGTGTTGGTCGCAGTCCACTCAGGAGGGGAAGGTGACAGGAGTCCACCAGAAGGAGGCAGAGATGATTGTGGTGTAGATGGACAGAGGAAGTAAATGAGTTGCCAGGCTCACACTTCATTGATCATATGTATGTGTATAAGTAAAGAGAGAGAGGGGAAAGACAGAGAGAGTTGTTAGCATGACACATGAGAGGTTTGTGGCAGCACTAGGCAATATAGGTTTTAAATGTTCCATTGACAAGATGGATGATCCCATAAGATGTCGAGTCTATGGCTAGCCAATAGTTTTCTAGTAACAGTTTTCTCTTTGGATGTTAGTGATTTGACCACATCAAACTGTATTCATAGACACAACTATGGTATAAGCCTATGCACATGTCTATGCCTGTACACAAAATGAGCACATACTGTCTTGTAGAAATGCGTTATCTGCAATTAAACCATCCACTTAGTGACACACACAGCGCACTCCACTCCTTCCTTTCCTCTCTCCATCCCTCATTATCTCTGTCAGTCTCTATTCCCTCCTTTGCATTTTTCTCTCCTCTCCATCTGTCCCCATTTCTCTCTTCACCTCTCTATCTCCATCACTTTGCCTTTTCCATTTGTTTTTTTTTCCATTCGGTGTTTCCATTTACTTTTCTTCGTGTGTTCCTCTGTGTATCAGTGCATGTTTTGAGTGTGTATGTGCATAATTGTGTGTGTGTGTGCATGATAGAGAGAGAGAAAGTCTCCTATATAGTGTGTGCGTGTGTGTACGTGTCGATTTTGTGTGATTCTCACTTTCTCATATAACGAGATATAGGAGAGTGAAGTCCTTGATTTTTGCACTGGGTGGCACCACACCACAAGTAAAGTTTGATTGATGAGCCTCCTTAAAGGAGGACTGTGCATGGTGCAATAACGCATCCTGAACTCTGCAGAAACACTCTGGGCCTTATGGGGCCTCAGTAAGGCTCTCTGTTCTCTAAATCAATCTGCTACACAGTCAAATGCTTCAATTAATAACTGTCTTAAAGGGGAAAACCAGTGTAACTCAATCAGTAGGCCTGTTGTTTGAGGTCACTGAGTGCTACCGGTAGGAAAAAAAATGAATAAAACTAGATGCAACGTAGACTGCATAGCAAACCAGCAACTAAAGTTAACTGAATGGGGCATAGGAAATGTTTCTGAAAGTGAGTTTCTGTGCCCCATTCAATTAGTGTTAGCGGTCAATTCACTATTTGGTCTATGTTCTATCAAATTTTCTTGTTCTTTTTCTGACAGCACTTGGTGACCTCAAACAACAGGGCTATGGACTGAATCACACCGAAAATCTCCTTTAAGACCAATATAACAGAAACATTTTGTCAACTTTGGCACAATTTTCAAGTTATTCTGTGAAAACTGTTACCTGTTACAGTAATTTTCTTCCGACTGACGATCTCTCAGGGCTACCTGGCTTTCAGGGATGGGCAGCACAGGGATCTGTGGCCCCTTGGGACCAAAAGCCTCTATATTCTGTATAAGGCTGGGGCTAAACTTGTCAGATGTCTTCCTTGCAGTAAGGTTTTATGTAGAGACTTGTGAGTTAAAGTCTATTAGTTCATGAAAAAACGCTGTTCATGTGAAATGCGAAAAATAAGTTGTTGTTTTCTGTATTAAAACACTGTTTTACTTGCAACCTTAAACCTCAGATTTCCTTTAATTTGTGGAAATACACCAACTGAAGAACTTTTGAATTTGGATTTAAACCACAAATTAATCTATAGTAACCTCTGAGAATAAGCACTAATATGCACTAATGGTAAAATACCATTTCATCTTACCATAAATATGCAATTCTGTTGTGGAAAACAAGTTAAATGTATTTCACCTATCATGTTCAGAAGAATTTAGCACAAACATTTTTTGGGTGGTGTTAATTTAGTCTCATGGAATACAGTATACAAAATGAGACGTGTTTTATTAGTCTGTTGTGTGTGTGCATACAGTAGTCAAGGACTTTGGTCAACCCCAGGTTGTTCTTAACTGTGGTATATAAATAAACAGGCTATAACTATGACAAAAGTCTTAAAAGCCCCAGTCCTACATTTATCACTCCAGCAGTAACACATCCACTTCACTCTCCCACAGGGGGGAAACTGCTGGCAGAGCTCACTGGTTCTGGGTGTAGTTCTGACACGTTGATGGATCCTCCAGTGGGCTTGGCATGCCTGTCAGTGTGAGATGGCTCTGGCCACAGCTTTTCTCTCCAAGACCGCCAGAGTAACAAATCTAACAGAGCAAAATCACAACGAATAAACACACCCGTTGTGCCCTTGACACAAACATCCTCTTCTCTCTTGCACTCCTACAAAAAATGACAAATACATTCTAAATCAAACCTATAAGGCAGCCTAAGATTTTCAGTTACAGCATGTGGAGATGTGTTTGATTACACTGCATATTTGCATGTTAACATGCAATGCATTACACAACTTTAAAACAAAATATAAAAAATACACCTATTTTGTCATATGGTGGATGCATGCAAACATTAACATTTAGAATAGTTATGAAAGTTAACCTGTCCAGATTTAGATCTACCCATCCCATCCATATTTCCTGAAATATTGTAAAATTGGGTAGCTTATATCAGGTTAATTGTTTACAGTGTATTGCGCACCGCTGATGGATACGGGCCCTCAGACGAGTTAAAGAGATACCATCATCGTGCTGTGTTAGAAAACATTCACATTTCCAAAATAATCAACTAACTGTGTAGGCTACAGATTTTCACTGTGACCTGTATTTAAATTCTACAACACAGAACTAACTTGAGAACCATGATGCAGGGGAATGTTATGACGCGTCCATGGCGCTCTGCGATCGATTAGCACGTCTGGGGAGAAGTAGACAGGAACAGGGCAGATTGACTGGAAAGTCGGAAAGAGTGCGATCTCCAAAACCAAACAATTAAAATCCTTTAAACACGACATTTCGAAAGGTTTTAATGCAATCTGACCACAACTGTGTTTTGTCCACGTCCACATATCGGATTATTGCTTTTTCTGAAAGAGACAACTGGCCATAGAAGGTATGTTTGCATCGAAATATTTATCCCTCTCCGCCAGTATGGCTCTGGTGCTGCTAGGGAGCCATCTTGCAACAGTTTATTTTGCTCAAGCTGGGTCTTAAGCCATCTGGCCAGTCAAGTATACCTGTGTTTACTTAGTTGGTAGGTCGATTTATCGTCATCGTATTTTATCTGTCCAGCATTGTGGTGTGCATTTGCACATAAACATTCCTTAATAAACAGATTTAACTATTTAGCTCAACACCATATCAACGGGGTGGTAAACTATGGTAGCAAGATAGCTAAATGCTAGCTAAGTCTCGCGAACGGCCTGCTAGTATTTCTAGCATAGCAGGCTACGTCGTGCTGTTGGCTTGCAGGCTAACTTCAAGTTCTTTCTTGCATCGGTAACCCAACACGGGTCGCTTAATGGTAATTAATGGAAGTCATTTAGTTAAGGTAGCTGGATGACAGCTTTCGTATTACGGTTGTGCAAGTCATACTGCACACATTTGTTTCGACCGAGCAAGGACGTTGCTTGACAAGCCTGCTAGTTAAGAATGCTAGCAACAACACTATTCTGGCTATTGATAGGACGTCATCTGTCCACAGCGTAAGCTAGTTTAGAGCGGTCTTTTCTCTTCGTCAAGCAAACTTTCATTAAAGCTGCATCTTTCCTTCTGAATTTGTCGTAAGGCTTATATTATGACCTTATATCCAATACCATTGTTAGTGTATTGCTGTTCCAAATGTCTGTTTACTAGCCGAAGAGTTGTTTGCGTTGTGCGAGTTATCTCATCGCGCGAGCTAGCTTAGATAGACTTAGCTCTGTGGCTAGTGAAGTTGCTGCAGTTTCTTTTACTGTCCATGGTTGCTACATGTACACTGGCTAACTTTACGAGTCGGTCAGCTAACGGGTAACGATGGCGTTAGGTCTAATTTAATGTTCTTTTATACATCTGCAGTTACCGAGGAAGCGCTGTTAATGAAGACAGTTGAGACGGACTAAACACCCAGACATGCATTATTAGATGGGCAGCCAGTCGTCAAGTCAAATAAGGCTTAACGCCAAAGAAAGTGTGTAAACTGTCAAGTTCTTGAAGCCTGAACAGTAGAAATGTTTGTAACAATTAAGAATATTGATATAACTTGGGTTGGAGGTTGAAACGTCATCGCAGGTTAAACTAAACGCTGTAATCAGTGGCGTAGATGATTAATTCTGCCAACATTGACAGGTTGTGGGTTTGGATCGGCGTCTAAGACTCAACAGCAATAGAACTATATGGTTTCCCTTAAAAGGCTATTGAAGTTGAACTCTTTGCATAGCGAGCGTATCCCAGATTGGTCCAGTATTTCGTCAAATTTGAAAGTAATACTCTAGCATCCATGATTATAAAAACCTAACAAACTCTAATTCTGTGATGCAAACATAACCCAACCTTTTCATTTCTTGCAGAGCTTATCTGCGGAATAAAAGGAAGAGCAAGATCTTGAACCTTAGGATTCCAACATTGCAGATTTACCATCTGACACTTTCAACAGCAAGTTATCAACTACGTGGTGGTGCTGATTTCATTTGCTCTTTCCAAAGGGAAGTCAATGTGTTACCCATAGATTGTTTGCTGTTCGAGGCCCTATTTTGTAGTTGTTTGCCACTGTAGTAGCACAATATTTACTTGATGAAGCATGAATTGAATTAATGAATAGAGATATTTATCGTATTTGGAGACCCAAACATAACATTGGTCTTACAGAAGAATTTTCATGACTGCAAGTGCCATGTTTTCATGAAGATATGTCAGAATCATTCATGCTGCAGGCCTCCAAATTATCCAATTTCTCTGTATGATAGAAAATGCAAACACAATGTTAGTCAAACTATAAAGACACCCCCTGCCTTGCTCTTGTGATGTGACACACCGGCTACCCTGTTTTGCCCCTGCGTGACGCCCTGGCTGTTTTGATGAGGTGAACTCAGGCCTTCCACCACTCTGTAACAGCTCTGTGTGGTACACCCACCTCCACCCCCTGGTTTTCTGTGCTTGTGCATGTCCATTGATTACAATGACCTCGTGACAAGGAGGATCCCCAGGTGTCAGAGCAGGCACATCGTGCTGCTTCCCGAACTTTCGAAAAAAAATAAGAAAGAACAACAGACTCTCAGAGCCACTGAACTGGCGAGGATCCCCATTTTGAGGACATTTGAGACTATCAAAGTCTCTATAAACTACCCCGTTACCAAGACACCCAACCCCTGTGTCTCCACTGACCTGCATGCACTCTCTTATCAGCCTTTCTCTTGATGTAAGGCCAACCTGGAGGATCACCAAACTACCACTGCATATCACACTCTCTTCCATTGCCACTCCCTATCCGTCTCTTGCTGGTCTTACCAAGCTAAGACCCTAGCTCCTCTGCTCAGAGTTCAGTGCCCAAGTTGCTGTGTTCCACTGCTGTCCCAAGCGTAGTTGCTTCATCACCAGCCATACCACCCTGGACACTGGAATCCCCCTGAGGCCGGGGACTGCTGTTGTCCTGGGCAGATAGGTTGCTCACCTCCAGGAAGACCCTTGAGGAGTGGAGCAGCACAGCTTGCTGCAGAGACAGGGCCTGGTGCGCAAAGACACAGAGAGCGAGAGATCTGAGGACGGCCACTGGAGTTCAGAGCCTAAGACTCTGGGGTAAGGAGCTGTTCTTTCAATACTACTGCACTGTCAGATGCTGCATGTTTTTCCAAGTCATGGGATGGAATTCATTGACATTGACATTGTCGCAGGCTTTGTCCGTCGTCAGTCACTCTTAGAACATTTTGTTGTAGAGTGTTAATTTACAATTATTATTATTATAGACTATAAGTTATTCTAACTACATACCACTTTCCATGTACTATGTCGTTATGGATCAGTCTTTAATATTTACACACATTCAAGTATATGTTCAAACACAACAGGGGAAAAGCAAGTTATGGAATAGCATTTGTAACCCACACATTACATTACATATAACAACATTAATTATCCATCCGTTGGAGAATATTGTGCACAGCTGTACCTTTCAATGGAAAAAAGAGCCAAATTGACATTTTAGCTGGCATCAACAGAACAGTGTCTGTTCCCATGCTAAGTTTCTTACTGATGTGAGGTTTTCAGCTGTGGTGGGTCTGACAACGTGTTTGTGATGATCAGATCCTGGCCATGAGGTTTGATGCCTCGCTCCACTGAAGGGAGACACTGGACCTAAATGGCGCAGCATGACTTTGTTCCTGCCTGGCTTAACTTCTCCACGCCTCAGCCTGCCAAGGTGAGACACCAGGGCCAGTCCCATAATGTGCCAGGCTTAATATTACATCTTGCCTGATGCAGGGCGTATGGTTCTCATGCGAAAGATGGTGAACACTTACATTTCAAGACAAAAATACACATTTCCTCCTTATAAATGGCATTCTGGCTGACCAAAATACTGTATGAGAAGCTGAGTCTGGAACTAAACTAAAGTTGGACTTAAGATCATTTGTAAAAGCGTTCAAAGTTGTCTCCAAATACAATAGATTGCATTTTTCTGTTTTTTTTCTATGTAAATTGTTTTTTTTCATGTATGTATGTGTTTGTATGTGCACAGTTCTGTCCCATATTTGTCCTGAATCTGTGCATGTGTGCTGAGCACTGATGTGTGTTTGTGTTTGTATGTCAGTCCCCTGCAGCCAACCTTGAGAAGCATGGAGAGCACCTCCCTCGAGGAGACCATCGGCCAGGAGGGAGCCGTCGCAGACACAACTCCTCTGATGGCTTCTTCAACAATGACCCGCTCCGTGCTCCCGCAGGTGCATACAGACACACAAGCACACACACACACGCTCTTACTGTGAGAGCTATCTCAATAATAACCCTCCTCAATCTGAGACATGCACACTTCCTTATCTGACAGATTCTGCCACCTTCTCCCTATCCTGACACACACACATATGTGTCCATATGCAGTCACTCATTCACATGATGCCCTCTTGCCTGCAGACCTCTCTGCATCATCTCCTGCAAACATGCACGCACAAATGGATTTGCATGCCCTTTTCATATTTGTAGGTTGTGTATTAACCCCAGTGTGTGTGGCTGGATAGTGGCCACTTCATGTCTCTATGTAATTTATGTCTTGAATATTATATAAGTGTTTCCTTTGAGAAGTGCTGCAGTTTTTTCTTCCTTTCTTTGCTTTCGATTGCTAGATTTCAACTAAAAATATTGGGTGTGTCAGTACCAACTTTTGGACACTTTTTTTGACTAAGAGTAATTCACAAAGAAATTTAGTGCTAAAAGTAGCACCTCCGTCTGGGACAGCTTAGAAGTAGTCCCGAGGACTCCTAACTCACTGAGATCAGTTCATAAAATATCAGAAGGCAGGAGTTTGTATGTACCACGTCCATAATCTTGCGGATCTCGCGGAAATGCGGAGTTGCATATTCGAGGTATCCATCATCAGGGGAAAAATATGCAGCTTGCAAGGAATGCATTAATGTCACCAAAACCCTTGTTGAAGTATATGTGCACTTTATTCGTTATCACATTCAATTGACCCTTCCTAAGCCTCACCCCCTTTTAGTTACTGTTGTCTTGTCAGTTGGTCATAACTGAGTTAAGACTGTTTTTTAGATCAAATATTGTTGTGTCATTATAGTAATCAAACATTCTAGAGTGCTCCAGTCTAGAGTCTTAGATAGTAACAGTACTACTGGATTACTGATTAGCAGATTTCCCCTGTCCAGCCTGCAAGGCCAAGGACCTTAGCAACGGTTGCTATATGTAGTATTGGTCAGTTGCCGTGTATTGGGAGGTGCATAGGTAGGGTCAGTTGGTTTACTTCCTGTCTGTGCAAATGTGTCATCATAAATGCATTTAAAAACGGTGCCAAGATACTTTGTCAGTCCGCAGTGCATCCTGTTACCATTTAATTTGTAGCCTGTGATCTCCGAGACCTCAAAAACAGTCTTAACTTTTAAGAAGAAGTCTCAACTGACATTAAAGGATATGCAATCTGAAAAGCAAAAGTTGTTCACCTGCAGTTTGTTCTTTTCTAGCAGGAGGAATGTGTGCTTTGTACTCTTACCTGAGTAGTACCTGTTCACCTGTTCACTGCTCATGTTTTTTACTGACTCTTGTTCCTCAGGCGATGGGTGGCAGCAGCCTTCTCTGCTGAGGCATGATTCGGTGGACTCAGGTGTGGCAAAGGGTTCTGGCGGCGGCCTGGGGAGTGGGCAGGGGTGGAAGGAGCCGGCCGGCTGGCAGCACCATCACCAAGGGCGGCATGGCAAGCGCGGAGGGGGAGGAGGTGGTGAGCGTGAGCGACAGGGAGGGGGCCACAGGCAGCGCAATGGAAACTTCCACCCTCCACGCAAAGCCGGGCCCTACCAGGACCGCTACTCTGACGAGGAGCGCAACGAGGACAAACTGAAGTTTGTGGAAGAGGACTTTGTGAGTGTGCTCTACATACCTCTACGTATCATAAATATTGGCAGACTTATATGCCCCACAGTGTCTTTGCACTTAAAGTGCATACACACAAACCTAGTGCTGGGCAAGATGATAAATATTGTTCAGCCATGCCAGCAAAGTTTGTTCTGTTCCTGAATTCTGTAGGCACTTAGATTGTAGATTGAAGATTGTATCTTCAAATGAGGTGTCATAGTTTATGGATATCCTATTGCTCAACACACCTGTTGCTGACATTGGCCATGTCTGTGGTCTTGGTTTGACCACTCTGTGGAAGAAAAAATATTTATAAGGATTTTGCTATTTCAATTACAAGGTTGTCAGCTTTTTCTTTTCAACAGTTTACTTAAAACAATTTACAATTGTCTCACAGTTCCAGCATCTTAAGAGGTTGTAGATTTATAGATATTGCTTGTATGATGATCTAAGTTGTGTGCAAAGAAATTTGCCTTAAAGGAGAAATCCTCCAGCACTCAGTGTCTCGAACAACAGGAATAGTGATTGATTTACACAGGGTTTCCCCTTTAAGCCAGGTGTTAATTGAAGCATTTGACTATAGCAGATTGATTTCTTTAGCACAGACCCTTCTGTCTGACTGAAGGCACATAGGACCCAGAGTGTTTCTGCAGAGTTCAGGATGAAAGGTTGTTGCACCATACACAGCGCAAGTGAAAGTTTAACTGTTTGTTTGTTTGTTAGTCAGCATAGTCATAACTAGTAAGCTGATGCCTCGTATGGTTTCGTTGTTGAGGCTTCATGCTGTATCATAATAAACAGACAACAAGAAATTGTTTGTGTCTGTGCTTTTGACTGTGTTGTCTGAATCCAATCAAATCACTGCACAAAGCACTCTGGTGATCTGATCAGCGATCATGTGTTTAGTTCTTGCTTCCTTTATGCTGGTAATAAACAGTGGTTTGGAGCTAAAAGCAGAAGTGTCACTTGAGGCAGTGTTTGGTTGTTGGTCAAGTGTGCTGCAGCTATCTCCGTTGTTATCCACATTCCTGTGATTTCAGACACATCACACTCCTAATAGACTGCTGAAATATTGCCAAGGCTGAAGCAAAGGAGCATGGCAAAGAAACTATGCAGACAAATTCAAGGCCAGTTCAACTAACCACTGTGTGTGTGTGTGTGTGTGTGTGTGTGTGTGTGTGTTTTTTCACACCATAGCCCTCCCTAAACCCGGAGACAACTGGAAAGCCAGTGAGCCAGGCTCGTGCTGTGGGGACCCCTGCCGGAGTTTGGGGTAAGGAGCCCCAGGCTGCTCTAATTGACCTATTTAGTGAATGGTCAAAATTGTGTTAGTCTCAAACATTGTTAGTAGTGGCATGATTGCAGCCCATTAAAGTGGTATTGGGTTTTGTTGACAGAGAACCCCCCCAGTGCCAACAAGCAGGTGTCTAAGATGCTGGTCATTAAGAAGGTATCTAAGGAGGACCCCAGTGCTGCCTTCTCAGCTGGTTTTGCCAGTGCTGGCCCACTGCCCACCAATGGCACCAAAGTGTCCATCGCTGGACCCAGTGTCTACAAGAACCTGGTGCCCAAGCCTGCCACCGCTCCCAGCAAGGTAGGCATGCCTGAGACTCAGGAGCCACACACGGCTGTCAGGGGGCAGTTCAACATGTAGGAATATTAGTGCGATTTAAGAGGGGGTTTGACTTTTGTATTTAAGCAAGTATTAAGCCACATTGTTTTTAACACACCTGGTACCATTCCAGATGTGGTACCCGTTCTTTAGGATGCTCTTGAAAACTGAATAAGTCATCCTGCTGTTTGGTGCAGGTGGGGCTGTTGATCTCACCCCACACACTGCAGCTTCTTATGTGTATTTGAGTGGCACGGATGCAGGGCC
Organism: Tenualosa ilisha; assembly: GCA_015244755.2. Classification (NCBI taxonomy): domain Eukaryota; kingdom Metazoa; phylum Chordata; class Actinopteri; order Clupeiformes; family Clupeidae; genus Tenualosa; species Tenualosa ilisha. Next base: position 5,736,991 of record PYXC01000407.1, read on the forward strand.
TCTATAGGCCCCCACTGGAATGAAGACATACTTTTCAGTCATCTTTAGCTTAACCGCCATGTTGCCTATGCCCCAGCAGACTGGTCCCTGGAAGCCCAATGGAAGGGAAGCTAAAACGGGTTTGCATTTCTCTGGCCGGGACTCCGCCTTCTCAAGCCCCGCCTCTGTGACCAAACCTCTGGCTCCTGTCAGCGCCCCAGTGCACGCCACCCCAAAGGAGGTGAGGAGGGGAGGGGCATCACCCACGTTTGATCTTGGCACTACAGTATGATATGTTTATCTGAAAGTGATAGTTCAGAGTTACTCCAGTCGGAGCCCTGTTTGTACGAGCTTGCCGAACGCTGTCGGCAGGAAGGAGAACGAAAGAATTTGGAACAATGTTGGCCAAAGCGCAGACTGGCAGTGAATGCTAACTGAATGGTACCGTGAGTAACAAAAGTGAAAGTGAGCTTATGGTGGCATTCAGTCAGCGTAAGCCGTCGTTCTCCTTCCTGCTGACAGTGCTTGGCAAGCTCCTTCATCAGGGCTATGATTGGAATTACTCCAATCTATCGGTTTAACTTTGATATGGCAAAGATCCATTGCCTTATCAGAAATCATAAGATAAGATTGGCCAGATTTTGTGGCTGTTATTAACCAATTGTCATTAGTTTCTGTGTTGTTTCCGACATGCTGTCAACTGGCATGGTAGTGTGAGAACTGTGTGAAGGTAGAAACTGAATATGCTGTTCAATTCAGTCATGTGATGGTCTGTTAAGGAACAAGGCTACAGTTTGTTGGGCCCAGTGATGCTAATTGACTGCTGCTGCTTTAAACTAGGTGATGACCTCTGAAAACTTGCTTTAATTCAAAACTTGGTGAATGAAATTCTATGACAATAGAATAGAAATAGCCAATCTTCTGGTTTTCTGTGGGTTTGAGTTGGAAGGTGCTTTTTTGTGTAGTGCAGCAAGGCACAGTTGAGTGGATCTGGGCTTAGCTGATGGTGGAACCCTAAGCCTGGGGTGAGTGAGTTAAGCCCAGTGTCCCGCAAGTCTAGCGCTCTCTCTCTCTGTCTCCGTCTCTCCCGAAAACAAGAAGATTTTGAAAGGAAGGACTCTTCATGTGTACTGACCTGAGTGTGCTGGTCATGATATGGGTACATACTCCTGACCCAAGGCTTTCCTGAACCAAATTTCTACTGCCTTCCCAGGCATGTTGGGAGTGTTTGCACTATAGCCAATGTACGCAGCTTTTTCATTGAGAAAGCAGCCAGACCAGAGATTAGTGTGGGTTTCATGTTCCCCCCCCTTTCTTTCCTTTCATTCACTCTTTGTGTGTGTGTGTGTGTGTGTGTGTCTCTGTGTCTGTGTCTGTGTTTTGTGTTGGCCCTCAGCCTCCCTCCAGCACCACTCCTCCCATAGACATCACCCCTCCCCGCCTGAAGCTGATGCGCCGCAGCACAGACCGCAAGAGTGAGTTCCTGCGCGGCCTCAAGGATGAGCGTAACGGAGAAGTGGGTGGCAGCCACAGCCCTGGAGTGCCCATCGAGGTCAGACACACACACACACACACACATACTTATTTGGGATCTTTTTGCCTTGTTTGGTATATAGTGTAGAATAGATAAATAGATGATATTCTAGTTAAGTATAGATTCTCAACAGTGGCAGTCTCATCTCCCTAAGGCAGTGTGCCGTGCCAGACAGCAACAAATCTGAGGCGTGTTGCAGGCCTGTTGTTTGGCCTCAGGTTCTTTGAGCTATTTCTGGAAGCTGTTGAACAATAGCGAGAGGTGTGGCATCCCTGCTGTTTGCTGGAGGAGTGTTTAGGGAAGGGTTTGAGCTTGTACCTGTCCTGTAAGCTGTCATTGCTGTGGCCTGCAGGGAGAGGGCAGCACCCCAGAGCCCAAGGAATACGGAGAAGGACACGAGAACGGCATCTCTCACTCACTCAGTGACTCGGATACTGAACACCTGTCCAGCTCCCTGGAGGCAGAACATCGGTGAGGAATGCAGACAGATAGACATAAACTCAAATGCAAACACACACAGACACACACAAAGATGCGTAGTGCGTAGTTGTTGTTGCGTAGTGTCAGTATATTACATTCATAAAGTGATCTGTTAACTTTATTTGTAATTTCAAAATGCTTAGGTTTGACATTGAGTACTTATTGGTTAATTGCTGTTTCTATGCATATTGTTGCAGATTTGTACACTGTTGCATTTTAGTTGCAGTTGGAGTCAAATGTGTTGTACATATTCCTTCATACAGAGAATTTATCGAACGTTAGGGGGAAGAAAATAGATATTTAGTAGCACACATGGTAGTCCTAAATGCACATAAAAGTTGCTGGCTGGTTTTACATTGCTGCCATCTGTGCTCTCTGTGCTCTGATAGGCTGCTGAAGGCCATGGGCTGGCAGGAACACCCAGAGAATGATGACAACTTCCTGCCTCTGACTGAAGATGAACTGAAGGAGTTTCAGGCTAAAACTGAACAGGTACCCCAAAGCTTTCCTCTTTCACAGTTGAAGAAGATGCTATTAAACAAGCAAGCCTGCTGCAGTTCTGTGTGTATGTATGCATATATATATATGTATGTATGTATGTATGTACACACACACACACACACACACACACACACACACACACACACACACACACACACACACATATATATATATAAAATAAAACCTTTCAGCCTGCCATTTCTCCTCACCGTGTGCCCAATAAAGCTTCAGCTTGGAGTTGCCAGGGATGAGTGGTCTTGACTATGTGTTTGTGTGTTTGTGCAGCTGAAGAAGAATGGACTGGGCCGTAACGGGATGCTGGTGAGGCCGCGGGGCATTGCCATGCCGCTGGCCTGGCGGAGCCCAGTGGAGACGGGCTTAGAGGAGGGCTCCGAGTCGGAGACGAGTAGCAGCAGCCAGACGTCTGACGACGAGGGCACCTAAAGGAGGGAAGCACCTCTTCCACGCCCTTCCTCCCACTGACACACCACCTGAACAAGCCCCCATCCCGCTCCTCCAGTCTCACACTCTCTTCCATTCTCACTGTTTTATTTAAAGAAAAGAGAGAAACGTGGATTTAAAAAAAAGAAACAACAAAACTAGATCTCATGCACAAGAGACATCAGTCATATCCCAGCTAGAAACGAATAACATGCCATGAGTCATTCACTCATGAGGGCAATTTTTGTTTTCTTTTTTCATCTCTCTCCCTTTCCTCTTGCCCGTTTTCTCCTTTTGTTGTCCCATTTTCCAGGAACTTAAAAATATGAAAGAGAAAAAAAACAATGTTTATGAAAAGTCACACATCTGATTTTTTTTTCTTGCTTGGGGAAAACAAAGACTAACTCACAAATAACAGCAACTATAATCCTGATTTAACATGAAACAACTTCATCAGAATGTTCTTTTAAGAAAAAAAAAAAGAATAAATAAAAAATGGCTTTGACACCTTTTTTTGGCGAAAGCAATTCGTAGTGTTAGTGTTGATAAAACAATCATTGTGAGCCGTTGCCATCAACGAAGCTCCCAGTCCCTCAAGGAACACAAGTGTGTTACCATCCACAGCAGTCATCAGCTACCAATCCCCTCAGACATACACACTTACACACACAGTGCACTGTCTTATGTTGCACGGCAGCTAGTGAATGAAAAAAAAGGGTGTACGCTCTAAGTCCTGGTCCTGAAGGACCCCTCTTGAAGCCGGTTTTCACAGCAGGTAGTCTACCACAAACCTAGCTGGCCATGGCACTTAGAGGTGATGGCTGCTGAGAGAGTTGGGAGGTGGTGGTGGTGGTGGTGCTTTGAAAACCAGCTCTGTGTGAGGTGTACCTCAGAGCCTGGCTTCAGATGGAGGAAGGCTGATGCTTAATATTTAACTGGAACATGAACTGTTCGGTGGAGGAGTGTCCCTCTGATGATGTGCTGTTTACTTCAACATTGTTTGGTTTTTAACGTCTCATAATTAAAAGGCGCGCAACATGTTCTTTTCTCGTCTTTGTTAGAGAAGTCTGTTTTCACTAGAATTACTTTAGCACCATGAAAATGATCTCCTGTAATCTTCTGTTTACAGCTGGTCCTTTCCATCTGATCCGAAAACAATTCTCAAGCAAGCACACAGATCCTTACATTGTTTGAATGTAGCCAGTAAGGGCTTAAGAGAGTGACAGTGCAAATGCTTCATCTTCAAAAGCTCCCAGGTTGGTCTGTGCAGGTGAAACATGACCTCTCATGTTTTGATTTTTGGCATTAATGATTTTCTGATGGTCTGCCTCAGGCTTAGCGGAATACTGGCTCGATGCTTTGGAGAGTGACTCAAAGTGTTTACTTGATGCCCGACGACTAAAGAAAAACGAGCGAAGGCTCTGAATTTTCTGACTCAACCCCATGCCCAAACAAGTTCCCCTACTGCTGTTTTAAAAGGTGTAGCACCATCTTTCTCTAGTTTCATGAGGGACTGCTGTTGTAAATTATGGTTCAACAGATTTCTGCTTTTGTTTTGGTACCTCTTGATTTCCGCTGATAGGGCATAAACGGCCTGTCACACACTTAAGGTTCTTTGTTTTTGGTTTTTATTTTGGTACAGCTGTATAAAATTCCCACATTTACTAGTTTTTGTTTGCATTATTTTGTTCCTGCAGCCTTGATATTCAGGGTGGATTGTAAAAAAATATAAGAATAAAAATTGTGAGTTTTGGAAGATTATTTTGATAACATTATTTGCAGATTTGAGAGGATGATGAAGGTTATCTGTGTGGTTATCTGTGTGAGACGAATACAAACACAAACTACTGCATCTTGGAGAAAAGACAGAAGAAAATTGTAATAAATATTTTGCATCAGTTTGCCAAACATGTCTACCCTTTCGTTGAATTTCAAAGAATAATACTAATAATGGCCTTTGTATAGGTTTCATTAATGCAAGCAATACATATCTCTGTTGCCTAAGCTCCCTTGAGTGGTGTGGGGGGGCTTTTATGACTATAGTTCCATATGGTTGTCTCCCCACCCCTAGACGTGTTTGCAGTGTTACCTGGACAGGGTGACCTAAACATAGTGACTGTAACTAACAAACTAACTGTCACCCTTAGCAAGCGATGTCAACAGAGCGAAAGCAGCACATGAGTAAAGGTAAGCGGGGATCTTGGCAGTATTTTGAACCAGCACAGATCTTAAACACAGCTCTACCTTTTCCTCTCAAATGAATGGTTTCATTCAAGCCTGAGATCTCCAGTCCACATCTGTGTGATAGGGAAGAAGAGGGATGTCTCATGTAGTTAATTAGGGGGCTCACAGAAAGCGTATAGATGTGGGATTCACAAGAGTTGAGTTGCCGTGACTGCCACATGGTGTTCCGCTCGGGGGGGCTCCTGGATAAGCACAAAGCTCGCTTCTGCCTGGGGAGTGATATCGGAGACCCAAGCCTGCTCAGGCGAGGTCGTGTGGAGTTCGCCAAACCCGAGAGGAGCACCTGGAGGGGGCCAGGACCCTGCCGGACTAGCACCCCTGACCTTATCAGTGTGAGAATCCCTCAATTCTCTATGCTTTTCTCTCCTCTAGCACACACACACAGTCTAATTCTCTCACTTCATCTAATTCACCATACCACTCCTCTCCCTCTGTCCTCTGTGTGACTGAGGTGGTTGAGTTGAAATTACGCTGCTTTGGGAGATCTCATGTTACAGTGGTTAAGCTCATTCTTTGCTGGCAAATCAAGCCTGAAGTGTGTGTGTCTGTGTGTGTCTACACACATTCATGCCGACCATCCAGTTGGACATGACACAGTTGTTATATAAGTCAGTTCCCATTTGTCAAATTAGCCAACACAGCTCATGCTTTGAGGCTGGGTTCATCACCTCCATGTCCTGTTGTGCAGCTGAGAGATATGGGAGTGGAGCGGACCAGGCGGAGTCAGGCAGGGGGTGACACCCAGACAGAGGGCGACCCCCAAGGCAGCACGTCTGACAGCGTCGCTCTGAGGAGACTCACCAGTGAGGTAAAGTGAGAGGCGCTAACTCGGTGTCCACACTGGGAAAACCTCTGAGCAGGCCATCCCTCCATTAGTACAAGTATCAGCAACTCAGGACTGCTTTAGGTCAACAGGTAGCTGTCCACATTTTGGAGCAGTATGCCTGGGGAAACGTCTTGGGAAATGTTGTTTCAGTTTTTAGAGTTTAGACATCCTGATATTTACAGTTGGCGCCACATGAGAACTTATTAAACTTAAAGTCAAGCAATAGTTTGAACTGCAACTCGTAAAAAATCTTGTGTATGTCATGTCAGTCAATTTAAAATAGGATAAATGTAAGAGCAACACAGTGTATTCTCAACTTTTTCAGTTTGTCAAGTTAAGGATGTCCATTCAGGAGAGCATGAGCAGCCTGCCTCAGCAGCAAATGTCAGAGGTGGGACCATTACCTCATTCCTGCTAGGAAACCTACCTTACCTAAACAAACTTCAGCCACACATGAGATCACCATATCTTTCCTTGTACAGAACTAATAAAGTCCCAAGATGGCTTGGACTTAGCCTGCTATTATTCTTATCTAAATAAACCTCAGCCATCCCCGCTGAAAAAAAATACAGCTTGACCAGCTTATGATGGTTTGCTGGTTTTAGCAGGTCTTAACTGTGTTTTTTTTTACCAGCTCTTGCTGGCCTTTGCTGGTCTCACTGGTTGGGCCACCACATGGGTGTGCTGCCGTGACCATCTTAGGAAGCTGGTCATGTTGGTCAGACAAGCTAGTCATATGTGAGTGTGTTGGTTTGTGTTGGCCATGCTGGTGACCAGCCTATCAAACTTACATTGATGGTTTAAGATGGTCATGGGGGGGGGACTGGCCCTGAACAATTGATAGCTGACAAGTTGTAAGTCGCTTTGGATAAAAGCGTCTGCTAAATGCATAAATGTAAATGTAAAACCATCATAAGCTGGGTCAACCAACTTAATCAGCAAAACACTTGCAAAAACGCAGCTTCAGCTGGTCAACCATCAGAAGATATTCAAACAAGCTCAATAAGCGAAAACATAGCTTAAATCAGAAAACCATCACAAGTTGGTCAAGCTGTTTTTTTCAGCAGGGATATGAGACCATTCTTGTATCCTTCCTTATATAGCCAATAAAGTTCCAAAATCACATATATAGTCTTATCCTCATAATGACAAAGGTACATAGTTGCACTTCTATAAACTGTTTATGGATCTATGGATGGGTACAGTATATGGAAGACATGAGAATATTACTCAGAAAACTCAGTTTGTCTTTTGCATGGCAATCGTGTTAAAAGCCAAAGCCTTTTGTGAGTGTTTGAGATGTGTGTTAGAGTGTTTCAGCTGTCCCAGAGGCGTCACAGGTGGCCCACAGCGAGAGGCTGAGAGAGATGTGTGAGCTGCACCAGCAGCAGCAGGCTGAGATCAGGGCCCACGCTGAGCACCTGCTGCAGCAGAAGAAGGGTGAGTGAGGGGCCTTGTCTGTTCAGACCAGTCTATGGACCACTTGAGACTGTACGCTATGGCACGTAGCACTGCTCATTTATACCTCCGTTGAAAAGTCAGCAAAAATAAAGTTCCAGTGTCCATGTCACGTTCAGCACCAACCCCGGTTCAAAACTGTATGTGTGTGTGTGTGTTTGTGTGTGTGTATTTCTTAGAGATTGAACGGCGATTGGCTGCATTGGCTGGAGTGAGCAGTACAGCCCATCTGGAGAGTTTACTGCAGGAGCTGAGGGAACAGGAAGAGAGGAATGAGGAGGCCTTGCAACACCTCAGGACACAGATCAGCATTCTGCAGGCACAACAAGGGTGAGATAAGAGGGAGAGATAGAGAGAAAGAAAGACAGAGAGAGAGAGAGAGGAATGGAAGACAAATGAGGACTGTATAAAAAATGTAGTGCATAAGGTAACAGAGAATTAAATGTAGCCTCATGTGACTGCTAGCTCATTTGTAAAGAAGGACGAGGGACAGAGCAGAGAAGGAAGTGAGTAACTAGCTGCCAGTCCTCCTGTGTTCTCTCAGAGCCAAAGATGCAGACGCTCCTCCAGACTCCCCTGAAGACAAGAGGACACAGCATGTTACCTTTGACCTCATATCCGCTGTGGATGGACCGCTCTCCAACCAAATAAGGTCAGCAGCTTGCTATACAAACAGCCATCACCGGTTCATCAAGCTGTTGGCCAGGATCCCCTCTCCAATCTCTGTATGAAAAACAGCCAAGTCACCACACACCAAAATCCCTGTCTGTGCTGAAGTGAACACTCTGCTTATCAGATTTCAGTTTCAGGTTTAAAGTCTTCAACCCAGCACACCATGGCCTGCTTGAACTCTCTTGATTAAAACCAGGCCTGTAAAAGAGTCTTCATAACGAGATAGGATTTTTTACTTTGATTCTTTTATATTTTCTGCCTCAGTCTGAGTTGGTTAACTGCATGCATTTGCTTCCGGGAGCTCTATGTATCTCACTGTGTAACAATGGAGAATCAGGCCCTCATCCTGCTTGGCTGTGTTCTTGCTTTTGGTGTGTCTGCTGTGATGCCAGGACTCTGAGGCTAGCTTACATGCAGTCTGGTGGGTCTGACCCAGAGATCTTGGCTCAGATGCATGATCTGCAGGCAGAGGCTCACACACTGGAGCAAAGCCAAGTCAAACAGGAGCACAAGAACCGCAAGAAGAGTGAGTGTCTGGGAGTACATATACATACATACAACCTGCATCCAGATGCATCCATATTTATGTACATGCACACTTCAGCTTGTCTGTGTCTATTCTTGTCTGTGTCTCTAGTTTTAAGGATTATTGGTCATTTCCATTCAGTTCTAGGGGGTGTTTCCCAAAACCATAGTTTCTAACAAGTTAGCAGCTTAGTTCGTTGGCAATTGTAAACTTAGCTGGCTAACTAAGTTAGCAACTATGGTTTTGGGAAACGCTCCTCTGTTCAATTCATTAACTTGTCGTGTGAAGTTCTTGAGTGAAACCCAATGTCTCCCACAAGCCCTAAGACATGAATCCTCTAAGACGTCACTGGTTTTGGATTTCATGACTGGCTGATTCATGCAAGTGAAGTCTTTAATGGTTCAGTTGGGGCTTAGGGTTAAGGCTGGAACAGTGATATCCAGCCATTGTTTCACCCACACCTCCTAAAGTGTACCTATAATCAGTTGGCAAACAGCTTTTAAGCTGATAACAGTGATGTTGGAGCCGTTGCTTTAATCAGAGTCCTTACTCCCTCTCTCCATCCCTGCACACTCATGTGTCACTGCAGGAGTGAAGGCCCGGCCCCAGGCTGCGGATTCAGAGCTGACCTCACTGCAGCTGGACAACCAGCAGCTGGAGCAGGAGATCCTCCGGATCCAGTGGCTGAAGCAGAGGCAGCGTGGGGAGGAAGGTACCAGCTGCTCTGCCTGTCACAGCTTGGGCTTCCCAGTCACACAGTGGGCTTGGGAGAGGTGTATTGTAAAGTTGTTTCCAAAGTTTTAGCTACACTGTGTATAAAGTGCAGCACAATATTTTTGGCAAATGAAAAAATGCATTGACCTCACCCAACAGTGGCCAAACAATGAACAATGTCGGGATGTGTTTCTGTTTTCCTTAGTAGGATAAATACTGTCTGTTGTCTCCCCTGCGATTGTGGGAGCTGCTATAAAAATTTCCAGACTGATGCTTAGTGGGCAGGTCAGCTGAGGCTCTGAGTCTGACATCATCAACCCTTCACTAACACAATGACAGTGAAGGAGATGAAAGCATCTGTAGGCCTGCAGGTATCTCTGTCACTGCTCTCTGCCATGCCAACCCCTGGGGCAGGTGCAGAGTTCCAGCTGATGCAGAGGCAGCAGCTGGCAGGCCTGCAGGGGGAGATAGAGAGCCTGCGCCGTGAGGTTGAAAGGACCAGGACACAGCGCCAAGCCCCTCCGCCCCCTCCCCCACCACCACCTCTCTTTCCTGGAGGAGCAAGGGCTCAGCTCCAGGCCTCCACGTCTCTGGTGAGGGATTACTCCTAATCCCAGAGAGATTGGCTTTAATGAGAACAGTGAATCCCAAAGTTCCACACAAAGTGGCAGAGAAATGCATGTTTCTTTCTGTGACTCAGTCTTTTCACTCATTTAGTGCATAAATACTTCATCCAAACTTGTATACAATTGAGGTCAGAATAAACCAAATACAATAGTCATAAATAATAGGTATGGTTAATGGTGTATTGATAATCTCTATTGGTGTGCTAAGGAGCAGCGGAAGACACAGACCTCCCTGCTAAGTAGACGTTTCCTGGACCCCCGTGACACATTGGGGCCTGCTCCATATGATCCTGTGTAAGTAATCTTTTAGAAACAGCACACAGACAGATCTACACACACACACACACACAAACAAAACTGTGCTCATTCATTTCTTTATTTCAGGAATCTGTATGCAATGTTCATGAGTCTAATGTCCCTGTGTATGTGTGTGAAGTGGCAAGATGGTATTGACGCGTCTTTGTGCCCTCATGAGGTGTCTTAACATGTGGGTGTCTGTGTGTATGATTTTTGCAGTGCTGGCTTTGTGATTTTCTATGACATGCTGGTTGGCGTGGATGCCCCCCTCACAGCGTTGCGTGTGGTGGTAGGGCTCTTCTCTCTGAGCCTGGAGCTGGGCCATCCCACCCCCCTGCCTGCCGTGCAGTGCCAACCTGCTGGGGCTCTGCCCTACCCTTACAGCCTGCCCACTGGCAACTATGCCATCCTATCTGCCAAACAGCCAGTACCCAGGTCAGAATAATCATTTGTTTCATTTGAAATGTAATTGCTTTAATAAATTAGTTTGGTGTTTGGTAAGTTTGAACATTTGAAAATGCATGCAAGTCCAGCCCAAAATCTACTCAGCTGAAATCCATCATAAATCACTGTATTAAATATAAACACAGACAGTAAGTCAATAACTAAGTAAATGCTAATAATCAGACTCACGTGTTTGCTCAGTCATAAATGTGTCTAATATCATTCTCAATGTGCCTGAAGGATCCAGCCATCCCCTTCCCTCTCTCTGCTGGTGGAGGTTCAGGCAGCGGGAGGTGTGGACCCAGCTGGCCAGGAGATCCAGGAGTTGGAGTCCCGTGGCTGGACGCGGCTGCAGCTCTTTGACCAGCACAACCAGGTGCTGAGTGGCTACTGGAGGATTCCCTTTAGGGTCCTCCCTGTGAAACCAGCCCTATCATCAGGACAGCTCAACTCAGTGCCTCAGGTGAGCAGGGCTGTTTGACACTGTGTAAGTCCCCTGACATCACAGCGCTCATCGCTGGGCATATGTTGTGTATTTGTTCCTCTCTCCCCCCTTGGGTCTGACTTGAACTGACAGATAGTTAGATTGACACAGTCACACCTAGAAACTACCTCACCCAACCCGGCATGAATTTGTGTCAACTCATATCCCTCGGCTGTGCAATGCAATCTTCTGCTCATGGTATCACAAGCATCAGCTGTCTGTTTTGTCAGTGAAGCTCTTGTGTTCTCCACCTTTCATTTGATTTAAATGGCCATTTGTTTATCGTTGTACAGCTGGGTAATATGGAGTTATGCCTGAGAGTGGCAAATGCACGTGATGGTGAAGTTCTGTCCCTGGCTAAAATTGATCCAAGTGACATCACCCATTATAAGTACCCTGCTGTGGTAAGAACCATTCACTCAAACAAACACTGATTTATTCCATTTTGATTGCACCCAGATGTGTGACAGTCAGTGTTTGTGTTGCTTTGGCAGGTGTGTGGGCCCTGTGGAGGGAGTCTTCACCCAGCAGCACTGCAGCCCTCCTCCAATTCTGCTCTTTCTGCCCCCTCTTCTCTTGATCAGGTGGACCCTCCCACTGTGGGGGAGTCCAGTCAAAGGTGAGAAAGAGATCCTGCCCCAACCCTCATGTTCCACACTAATCCAAATGATTTTCCTTGTAGTTTTATAGTTTAAAACAATTTCATTCTCTTTGGCTGGTCCTTGTGCCATCTGGCCTTGTCTCATTTGAGTGAACTCTGGGTTGGGGCCACTTTCTCACCTTTGTCAGTGATGATTAAACTTCTGTTGTGTGCGGCTGATTCATGCATCATTATTTACAATTAAAATGACTGCCAAGTTTCCTTGCTTGTTTTGAGTCTTTTTATGTGTCTTATTATGTTTCCATACCAGGGATGAATGCATGGTCTTAACATTTCTATGTAACCCAGCAACGTTTTTGTTTACTTGATTTTTCTTTTCCCTTGGTTACCTATATATATGATTCTTTTTGAATAAGGGTGTTGGTCACCCCTATAGCTATTAAATAACCCAATTAACTCAAAATTATAAACATTCTTGTAATTTTCTGCATCACCATCCTGTGGCTGCTGACTGAGCAATGGACTAGTAATAGGTAACACTTAGCAACAACTTTAACTCAGATTGCCTCTTAGCACTAAGGAGAAATTAACACTGCACAACAGTTTAACCCAGTGCTGATAGATTGGTAGAATTACTGGATCATGTGTGAGTGATTAGTCTGGTCATGCTGATTTCTGCTGATTCTTGTGTTGGCCTGTAGTGCTGTAGAATCAGTGAGAGGAGAGGAGGGGGAGATGGAGACAGAGGGCTTTGGAGTCCTCATAGATAGGGTGAAGGGAGCCCCATCAGGCCAAGGCAGTCTGAGAGTCACTGGCTACAGTCTCAAATCTGGACAGGTTGGTTCAGCTCGGAATCTATGACACCATTATACAATATATCCAATGTATATCATTTACATACATATTTTTTGTTTTTCAAAAGACACAACACATATCAATGATTGTGTCGGATAGACAACATTCACATTTACAACTGTCATTCATGGGCTCAGGACAAAGTACACCTTAAGTAGATAATAAGTACACACACACACACACACACACACATACAAACAGACAAACAGCCTAAAAAGTTCAGAGGTGACTGATCATTTGCCCGATAGGCTAATCTTGGGGCTCATCTACTCACGCTATTTGTCCCCTTCTCTTTGTAGGTCATCATGTGTGGGATGTGTGCTGTGCATTGCAGTACATCTACAGTGTCTTCCTCTATCCTCCATGGACACTTCATTTATGGAGAACAGCAGGTACCTCTTCTCCTACAGCACAGACACGCACACTACAGCTATGCATCACCATCATCATCATTATCATCCCACAATACAACATTGTTACACTGCTGCTTACAAAAAAAAGTATTAAATTGTTGAAGTATTTTTTTCTGGGCTGCTCAGCCATCAGTGTCATGGTTTGGTATGTGCCTTGTCTGTGTGAATTGGATGCAGACATTTCCATAGGGAGGAAATAACTCAATGAGTTTGACTGTCCCATCAGGCCTGCTTTCGTACTGTCCAGCCAAGAGAAGACATGATCCTAATTCTGCGCTTCTACCACTTGCCTGCGAATGGCGCTGTGCTCCACAGGAGCCTCCTGCGCCAGAGAGACGGGCCACCCTGGGAGTCTGGGATGCTGGCAGGAAACCTGACTAAACAGGAGGAGTGTGTGGTGGCCTGGGGCGCCGTCAGACTCACTAGGTCTGAGTCTGCATGTGAGTTCCTACAAAGACGGAGGCACTTGCGTGTTCCTGGCAGCTGTAGAATATCAATGGGTAGCTATACCATGGGTGTGCTGAAGTCATCTATGTGTTTCTGTGTCCATTAACTCCTAAGCTCAGGGATCCAGTGGAGATGGGGGTGAGATTGTGTGGAATGCAGGAGCTCACCTGGTCCCACTGTACTGCACGCCCGTCCCTCCTGTGCTCTCTCTCATCCCACTGGTAGGCAGACATAATGTAGTTTCTCCCACTGCCCCAACACCAGCCAACTCAATCATATTCTGCATTATTTATTTCTGCTGGCATGGATATTTGTGTGTGTGTGTGTGTGTGTGTGTGTGTGTGTGACAGCCAGATGACTGCTTGATGAAGCCTTTCAAGCCTTATGGTGCTGCTGAGATCAAACTGCATATCTACAGCGGTCAGGCCCCTCCCTTCCCTTTCCCTCCTGAGGGTCCAGTTGCTAATGCTGACCCAGAGCCACCTACACACAGCTCTCAGGTCTGCACTAACTCTATGGCTATAGAGACTGCATACCAAATATACATTAGTCTTAACTGTCATAGTAATTAATGAATTCCACAGAGGTTTACAGCCCAGTAGAAATGTGCTGTACTGTTTTTCTTGCACATTTTAATTCAAGAGTATCATTTGCTTGTGCTCTGATGTGGCCAGGCAGGATTCCTCCTCTGTGAGAGAGTCAACCCTCCACTGAAGCCCTTTTGCCAAGGCGATGTGATCATTCTTCACATTGATGGAGCCCGCTTCCTTCCAGACTGCTCCACCATCAGTAGGGTCATGGGGGGAGTCTTTGATCACCATTACAACCAGTGAGCCATATGAGATGATTAAATTTTCACATGGCTGTATTAGAGCCTCACTCACTCACTTAGGCTTCTTTGACCACCACAACATACATGAATGTATATAGGGAAGAATCTGCAGTGTATTGAATGTAAAAATGTGGAACAGAAATGTGTAAAATGTCTATATATGTTCAGAGTGGGCCCTGACATAGCCACAGGCATTGACTTGGACAGCAGCATCTTTGAGCCCCGCTACAACTTCCAACTGGAGCTACGATGCCCAACTCTCCCACCTTCTTCCACCATTCTGCTGAAGGTAAAGCTAAGGCTGTTAAAGACTATAATGCTGAATACAGTAACTTCCTCTGCCTTTGTTTTTAAAAGGTTTACACACTGGATCGGTTTAGCCGCAAAACAGTGATCATTGGCTGGGCAGCTCTTGGACTGTTTGTGAAGTCTGGCACAGAAACACAAGCCAGTATAGACACCAGTCCACAGCAGGTAACAACAGCCCATTCACAGCCCCTTCAACCTGATTCTCATCTACCGTCTACACTCATACTGTTTCCTCTGAGTTCCCACTCTTGTGTGACTCACTTCAGCTAAGACCTCACTGAACAAATGAATGTATTTTTTATTCCACACGTTCCACTTGCATGTCCTCTGCTTGTGACAGGTGAGTCTAAATGAGGGGGCTCACCAGATCAGACTGTACCACCAGTGCCCGGCTGCAGGCAAGCCCCTCTCCTCACAGGGCCTGGTCAGCTCCAGCAGGTACAGGGACAGTAGACACTAGGGTGCCAATGCATGCCAGTGTTTTTTTTAATTTATCTTGCATTTATTTGCAGGTAATCAGATTTGAAATTGTAATACATTTTAATTTTGAAAAAATAAGATGAGAAAAAAAACATAAAAAATCCAGCAAGTCCTTCCTTTAACTCATTTAACTCTTGCTAACCCTCAGGATGTCTGCATGTCTCCATAGGGTGGTTCCCTGCGCCACAGTGCTGATTAGAGTGTCCAGAGCTCCAGCTGATGAGGCTGGTCCCACAGAGCCCCAGGGCCAGAGGCCGGAGCTGGAGCTGCTCTCCCCGAGACTGCACTATTCTGACAGGGCGTACTACTCCAGCTCTGCCAGGCCCACTCCTGGAGAAACACGGCTACTGTCTGCCATGATGCGCAGGTCACATGAACCCCTTAACCTGTTCTTAAGATACGCATCAGCAACTAGCATAAGCAAAGGCAGCAGCAGCATACAGTGTTGCCCTTGGCTGAAAATGTTATCTTTTTCATTTCATCTACAGTTTTTGCACCACCTCTTGACTGTAGGTCATGACAAATTGGATATCTTCATAAACTAAAAAATCAATAATACCATTATGGAATCTCCTACAGGTTATCTGTTACTGTCCGAGAGACTGCCCACGTTATCGCTGCGGACTCGCAGGGTCCAGACCCCAAATCAGACCTGGAGATTGGTGACTGGATATTACACAAACTGAGCCATGCAAGCTACATTTGGCCACAGCCATTTAACCTTAACTTAGTGTCCCACTACTCAAGGTCTGAGGGCTTCAAAGTGAGTGAGAGACACAAAGACATTTTGTTGCCCATTTTCTCCCTTGAGTGTGGGTGGAGAAGAGTGATGGTGTGGTGTGTGGATGATATGCTCTGTCAATGTAGGTGTGTGTTGAGAGAGCTGTAAACCTGCCCTGGTCTGCCTTCCCCATGGGGATATGCACTCTCTGCCCTCCGGCTGCTGCTTATCAGGGCTCTCCCTGGCTGGCCTATGACCATTGCAACTTTATCCAGTGCCTGGATCTTAACAGTAGCCACAGTGCCCCCCAGTGGTCAGATGGATACATGGTGTTTATTTTATCTCACTGTATTTATTCATTCATATTACATTTTTTTATTACATTTCTGTTTTCATTTTCTTCCTATATTTATTATTTATTTATGTTCCCTTTTCTTAGACTGGTGACATGCTCTTAGACAATAAAATGAAACTGATCTTCCCTTGCAGTCTTTCCATGAGCGTGTGTACCACCAGTACATGACAGCCATCGTCCACCTCTATGCAGTGTCTGTGATTCTCAACGAGGCGTCTGAACACATGCATGATGGAAATGATGGTCAGGGAATGGGACTTAGTGTGAACCTTGGGCAGCAGTGTTGGGCGGCTGTGCCCATCTTTACTCATGGATATTGCAACACAGCCTGCTACCAGCTCCCACTCTTCCGTGGTCCCCCATCACAGGTTGGTGTTTAAAATGTAGAACAGCAGGATTGTTTGCCTTTTACCCAAACTTATTCATTACATTTATTAGACTTTCACACATGAAAATGGTGACATTTTAAGTCTCTGCTTTTCACTCTTCTCCTAGAAAGTACTCAGTGCACTAAAGAAGGGGAAATGCAAACATATTCTAAAGGATTTGCTGCAGATGAATGAGGTAGGAAGCCTTGTGGTAAGCAGTAAAAAACACCTGATCTGAAGACAGTAAGCATGATTGAAGGCCTTCTTTCCTCTGGCAGGTGGAGCTGCTCCCAGGCGCCAGTGTATTGGTGAGGGTGGCAGATGGGCGCAGATACCAGGAGCTGGAACAACTGACAGCAAAGGTGTTTTTTTTGTCTTTCTTAGCAGTGATGGAAGATCAGACCTGGTTGAGGTCCTGAGCAGAATACATCTCTTGATATCAATGGCCACATCTTTAGACCCACAGCAGAGGTATTAGCAGGTACTTGGATGTACAACTGAGGTTTTGATTTCCATTAGGATGCAAAGAGATCATTGGTGAGTTTCCTAAGAGCGGAAAAGACCCAGCAGATGAAGCCCACGCCTCCCCTTCATCAGCTCATACCAGGGAGGCTCCAAAACCAGCAACAGGTTTTCTCCAGGCTGCTGGCCAAACACTTCAGACAGGCAAGTCATTTGGTAGGTCTTATACACAGGATTAGACTGCTTAGCCTGAAACATCTAAATGCTCCCCTCCCATTACCAGGCAGTGCACCAAGACCTGAGATACCATTCTCCAAAGAGAGGAGCCCTCAAACCAATGGATTCAGTCACACCACAGTGATGATCTGCCTTCAGCCCAGTTTAGGCGCAATCTGGACAAATTCATTTTACAGATGACCCAATACCCCTAGAATTCACCAGCTGTTATATACCTGCCAAAAACATTGAAATGCAATAAACAGAAACCAGGAAACCTGAATTTGCCTTGCAAATATTCTTTAATGATTTTTTACTACAATTATACAAAAATTGGACAAGGAAGAAAAGGTCGTAGTGACAAAAAGAGGGACTTATTTACAACACAGAAGTTTTTAATTTGAAGAGGGGGGGCATGCTCTGCTGGTAAAGTGGATCACTGGTCAGTCACCAAGGAAACGCATTCACGCCGATGCCTATGGGGAGACAGAGAGAGAAGACCCAACATTAATATACACACCCACCGGCATCAAAGGACATGATCAGAGCAGGGAAAACCCTTGACAAGGCCAGGGGGGAATCACACAAGCTGCCGCCTCCTTTCCTCCCTCTATTACATAAAGTGACTGGGTGCACACTCAATGCAGTAAGAACTGGTTATGGCCAGGGCCTCTGGACTGCTCATCTACAGAGGGGCAGAGGGGAGAGGTCTAGTAATCCTATCAAAACTCGCCTCCTGTTCCATTTTCTCCTGAACTCCATTTCCGTTGCTTGCGGAGTCTCCGCTGCCATTTACTGTAGTCTCCTGTTTGACCTTTTTAGCTTCACTGTCCTGCTTTGGGCTCTCCTCCTCTGGTTTCCTCTGTTCAGGAACACAAAGCGGGACAAGACACATGGGTTTGGGTGCAACCGCTGCCAAGGCACCACACCTCACCCCCTCCACTTACTCTACTCCCTCCACACCTACACCACACAACACAGCAACCAAGCAGCAAGCCAGAGAGCAAGCACAGGACTGCACCGACTACCACAGCTTAACTAGTCACAGCACGAAGGCAAGCACCACCAGCTCACAACCAAACAGTCAATCGGCAAAGAATGCAATTTACGCATGCCACAGAAATGAAAGGGGAAGGGGGTGGCATGTGATGTGCCCTAGAGCTGATTAGATGGGGAGCCAGTAGTTGCCCACTTAGCATACAGGGAAAAAAATGAACACAGGAGTAGGAGGAAGGAAATGATTGACCTCATTATGGATTGTAGACAAGCATGCCATTTGCTCCCCGTTGAGGGGGGAGGCTGAAAGTTCACTCACCTTTTTCCTCACCAGGTGGGAGATGTCTGATGCAGATTTGGAGGGCGCGGCGCTCTCTGCTGCCGGCTTCACTGGAATCTGAGGCAGATGCACATCAGTGATTATTCAGGCCCAATAAGGTGGCAACGCAGAGGAGGATGGACTCTGAGCTTACCTGGTTTATGACTGTGGAAGAGGAAGACGAAGCTCCACCGTTCTCTGCTGCTGGAAATGCAGATGATGTCGAGGCCCCACCCTGATCACATCAGTGGCAGAGCGGTAGGGAAAAATAAATAAGCATGTCAAAACTTCAGACATTTAGACTGGGGGATCGCTAGGGCAGGACAGAAGTGAAGTAGCGTGGAGGCAGCTCACCATTGTCTGCTGAATGGCAACCGAGGCAGCTGCAGCGGTGCGCTGGCTCTCCTTGGCGTCCTCCACCTTCTCCTTGATCTCCGGCAGCAGCTGCTTCAGTTCCTCCAGCTCCGTCTGGTTCTCCTTGACAGCCTCCTCTTCTGCCTCAGCCTTGTCAATCACCTCCTGGAGCATGGCTGCCACGCCACACACAGCAACCAATCACAGATCAGAACCAAGTGTCAAGATCAGGAATGGCCATTTCACATCTGTTAGCTCCCTTATAACACAGGGATTAGGCTCTTGTGAGCAGCATGCGATTTCATGCAATACAAAGGGCACCCTAATCCAGACAAATGATCGTTGGCCATCATGGCCATCTTTTAAGAGAACATAATGCAGGATTCCCACTGCAAGCCAAACTTAATTCCCTGACTTTTAAAAAAAAAAAAAAATAAAAAAATAAAAATTCCATGACCTTCACTACAATTAGCAATGAGCATTAAGAGGGCATTCTATATTATGTGTATAGGTGTTAGGCAGGAAGTAAGCAGAACAAATTGATAATTTTTGGTCAACAATTCCTGGCATACTGAAACACTAGGTCAAGTAAAACTCAGTGGGCATGTAGATCCATTTGAGTTTTAACTTGCAATAAGTTCTGGTTCCAAGTTAGTTAATCCCAAGCAAGGCATGAGAAATTCATACTCAATAAAGACCAAGGAAGAAGCATAGATATAAATAGATCGCATGCCATCAAAATTCCCCTGACACTAACTGTCCAAAAAATATGAAGTTTCCCTGACTTTCCATGTCTGGAACAGGCTGTAATGAAATTCTATGATTTTCCAGAAATTCCCTGATCCATGGGAACCCTGATAATGAACACTTACCCACTCTGGTCTCAATCACTTTAATGGAGCTGTTGAAGTGGTCAATGGCTTGTCTGAACTCGTTTGTGAAGCTGAAGGTGATGCCCAACTGGTAGTGGGTCTCTGCCAGCAGGCGACTGTGGGGTGGCAGGTGTTTGAGCTGCAAGGCCAAGCACTCCTGGAAGTCCTCAACCGCCTGACCATAGTTCCCTAAAGACAAAGACAAGTGCAGTAGAACAGTAAACCACTGAAGCCCAGAAGGGGGGGGGGGTGGACAGACATTTTTTTTTTTTTTTAAAACACCAATTAGGGTATGAGGCCAACATACCAGATTCAGTGCCAACTTCTCCCAACTTCAAGAAGATCTGGGCCATCATCAATTGGTCCTCCTTGCCCTCCTTCCTGTGAGGATGGGGGGGGAAGAAAACACCACCTCTTATTCCTGACTATCTATTCAAAGATGGAGGCACATGCACAAATACCTTCCCTTACCTTGTGTAGATAACTTTAGCCACCTCCAACATCTCCCAAGCCAACTGAAGGTTGCCCACTTCATCTTCACTCTCCTGAGAGCATGAAAGTAGTCCAACATTCATACTTAAGCTACAAAAGCAGCTGATTACATGCATATTTAAGCCATAAAACTAACTGATTACATTTCAGAGTCTGAGCAGTGTTAAAGATTCAACCACTGAACAAAGCACACCTTATCCTCTGCATTTCCTTCTTCATCTTCACCATCATCTTCATCGTCATCATCATTGTCGTCGTCATCTGAAAAACAAAGGGAGGTGAGTGTATGGAAGCAAAAACAGGACAGCAGAAGGATTACGGATTTGGGGGGGGGGGGGACAAGGTGTAGTCACAGTGAAGGGGGAGAACAGTGGCCACTGTGTACCGAGAATCTGTGCAAAGACAACTTCCACCAAGCCCACACCCAATCCCCAGTGTTGTCATTTCCCAAGCAGCTCTCCATTCTACCTCCTTCCTCCATCTTTTCATCCTCAGTAGTCTTGGCCTCATGATCATTTTCTTCAGTATTCTCCACACCATTCTCCACTTTGACAGGCTCAGAGTCAGTTGTTTCTACTTCACCCTTGGCAGGAGAGTGCGTCGCACCACTCTCCATCTTGGCAGGTTCAGAGTCAGTCATTACAACTTCATTCTTTGAAGAGCCCACCACACCTTTCTTCATCTCAGCAGGCTCAGAGTCAGTCATTTCAACTTCATCCTTTGCAGAGCCCTTCACACCTTTCTCCACCTCTGCAGGCTCAGAGGCTCAGAAGGAGAGACCTTGGCACCATTTGCACCATTCTTCAAGGGAGACTTAGAGGCAGACACATCACCTTCCTTTTTTGGAAGACTTTCATCCCCTGGCTTCTCTTTGGCATTCATTTCCTCGGCATCTTTTTCTGGGACATCTGTGGGCTGTTCAGGCTTGTCAGTTGGCTTTTCCTCCACGGTCGACTCCATTGCTAGTTTCTCCTCCACCACCGGGTCCTCAGCCAGCTTTTTTTCCTCCATAGGCTTACCCTGATCCTTTGGCTTCTCTTCAGCCTCACTTACAGAAACTTCTTTAGGCACTTCAGGTGTTTCCACCACCATTTCCTCCGACTTATCTGTACCCTCCTTCACATTCTCTTTAGACTCCTCTGCAGTTTTGTCTTGGGTCCCCTCAGTTTTCTCAGCATCACCACTCACATTTTCCTTCTCAGCCATAGCATCATAAACCTGCTCTCGAAGCTCTTCCCTTGTTTTCTCTACATGGCCACAAATATGTATATTAGTTCTGGCATTTCCCTAGTTTTCACCATTTGCATTAAATTGCAAAGGAAACAAGATTAGATGCTGCTACATTTATGCATTAAGCAGCAACTTTTATCCAAAGATGCATACAAAGACCTCAATATTGTATGATATTCAATATTAACATTCAAGCGACAACAATTAAAAAACTTAACAGTACAACTTGCTAACTGGAAATTGGCAATTCACAATCTAATCCACCTCCAAACCAGATATCTAAAGCATGCTAAGGTATAAATAACCATTTGACACCAACCATCTAGGTTCTCTGCACTTTCAATCTTTGAGTCATTCTGCTTTTCACCCTCCTCAGAAGACTCCTCTGGAACTCCATCCAAAGCATTGCCGAGAACAGTATTCTCCATCCTGCAAAACCACACAAAAATAAATATCCACACCCCACACAAACAGCAATTGGTCAATTATAAGCAAACTTACAACACCTAAGCATTTAACATTCAAGAACATATCACACTGCCCTTACCTGGCAAGTTCCAGCAAGGCTTTTCCACAAAGGAAGAAAGCTTCGCCACATTCATCAGCAGTATCACCATACTTCTCAGCCCTAAACAAAGTGACCTCATGTTAGAAGGGTGAACAGTTAGTTCAGGACAAGAATCCAAACATGCAACTCTTACTCACAGCATTCCACATGCCTCCTGGAACACACTGACGGCTGAGACCACATCCCCCATGACCATGTGCCTGTTCCCAGTGCCAATCAGTTTCTTGGCCTCTTCCAGTACATCCTCCAGGCTGAGAGCGTAACAGCAACATATATTTAATCAAATCAAAAAAAAAAAAAAATCAAAGTATGTAACATGTACACAACTTACCCATCCGCTGCAGCAGCGGCATTTGATGAACAGGGTTTCTCATCCATGCTGAAAAACACAACACGAGATATACATCATTTCGAACAGAAAAACTCTGCAATCGCCTCCATCGCCGTTGTCGAGCAGCTGCAATTAGATGCAGGTGATGCAAGTTCAAATCCATTGGACCCGGCTTGTTTAGGCATGTTAAGACGTAATGGGTATAAAGTAGGCGACGCTTTCACGAATACACAGACTGATCTCAGTTTACAGGGGACATTCAGATACCGCCTAAGAGTTAAGCATCTACGTAACTTTGGTTAAGTTGCTTTGTCAATCTAAAGTTAACGTGAACAATTTGCATAAGACGCTTAAAAAGGTTTCTGCACAAAAAAAAAAACGCAAAAATAATTCAATTCAACTTAACAGTCCAACTAAATGCAACTACGTTTCACAAGCATGCCTTTTAGCCGTCTGTGTTTAGTTTGCCACACGAACGGTGACGTTTGCTGTCGTCCCGAGAACACAAGCTAATCAGCAACCAAGTTAGCAAAAAGGCTAGTTAGGACAGACAAGCAAATGTACTTGCGCCTGCCTTGGGATTCCTGGTTGGTGAAAATTCCGCAGCGTTTGTTTGTGAAAAGAAACAGAATGCCATATCGTTTGCGCAAAACGATGACGGAACTACTTCGTTAGCTCTTGTGTTACAGCAAGTCTCCCGCCAATTGAAAGTTGACTTCCCACCACGCTATCCAACTCCATGCACAACAACTAGCAGCAACAAGGAAATTCAATAACGTTATCCACACGCCATTCTCCCGCGGACGCTCACTCGCGTCTCCGTCACGCTAGCAGGCTAGCCAAGAAACAAAAAGAAAAAAACACACTAAGGACATAGCCCACAACGAGGCAAACAAGCTAACGTTACGGATTAAACCAACTTTCAATTTTACTCTTACCTTGCGGCACTGGAAGAAGCTGCGGTTTCCTCTGGCATGTTTTAACCGTTAGGAACACTGACACGGCGGACTATGGCAATTCGGGACAGAAAATTTTTCAATGTATGGCAATCTGCGAAAAGATGGCAGGTTTACGTGCCTTGTTTCTTCACTTCTTCTTTGTTGGCGCCTTTAAATACAGATCCAATCCTCACTTCCGCTGAACTTTCACCCTACGACAAAACGCGGGAGAATTAAATTAAAGGGAACGCTTCAGAATTTTAGTTCTACCCCTTTGGAGTAGACTCCAAAACTACATTTTGTTAGCGTGGCATGATTTTGTTGTTGTCATACATAGTCATGTATTTGTATGAAAAGTTAATGAATGCTTCCCTTACCAGTGTCACCTCTCATCAGTAATTGATTTGCTTCTGCAAGGGTGCTGTCTCTGTAAGCTCATTCTTCCAAAGTCTGACACGAGGAAAGGAGAATTTAAAATATTTTGTCTGGCCAACTACTTTCAGCTCATCTAACAATATTAAAAGGCAACTTCTTTGCCCCTCACTGCACTGTGCTTTTGTTTGACATTTCCCCTGGATGATATTTCAAACTAACAGCTAGTAGTCTTCAAGTTCATTTATTTTTAGTGAGACAGTGAATTTGATATATAGTTTCTTCACTCTGTTGCTGGCGTCAGAAGTACTTCATTGCTACACCCAACTTCAAATTCCACTTCAATTAACCACTTCCTAGAGTTAGGTTCAGATTAATTGCCTTGCATTGTTGCAAGGTAAGAACGCAGTCTGAGATCATCCCAAAACAACACAATAAAACCATGCTGACTGGACAGAGTAAAAACTTTATTTTGTGTAGTACATCTGAGGAAGAAGGGAGGCAGGAGGACAGGATATAGGTTGTTTTCAAGGCACAGAAGCTATCAGCAGAGGATCTCAGTATGGGTCACTGAAAGGATAATGGGGATGTCCTGCATCCCTCGGTACGGGCTTCCCATCCACCTGAAAGACAATGTATACAAATGTAACAAAATGCAGATATGGATGTAGATATGCCAAAGTGGTTTACTACAGATACTCTGCATGTTAGGGATGTGTGGGTACATGGAACTTACTGTTATTGTTGGAACAATGTAGCGCCAGTTTCTATTCAGTGCTGTGATATTGCTCATCTCTTCTGTTTCAAGAGTGAAGTCAAACACCTGCCCACAAACAATTAAGCCTTTATCATCACTACACCATACATAAAATTCTCAGGTATTGCCCTGGATAGACAGTAAGAAATATTTACACATCACAAACATAATTTGTGTGCATATTCACCTGAATATTTTCTTTGATTCGTGATTCAGTCACACTCTTAGGAATAGTAACAACTCCTCTTTGGGTCTGCCATCTGAGGATTTTAAGCAATGTATTATTATCTCTCATATACTGGAGGAGCCAACCCAGTCCAGTGGGCAGCTGTGAACATTTCCTTTCCATACGTACTCATTTAGGCGAAAGCGGATAAGTGTGAATTAGCAGGCTTACCTGATAATGATTTGTGCAGGTGTTTTGTTGTATTTCTTGGCTAAAATTGCAATACTGGGTTCCTCTAGCAACACAGGTTCATCTGGGTGTTTCCAGGCTCGATCAGGTGACCCAAGGGGGCTGTAAGCAGTCATCACTAATCCTCTGTCCTTGCAATGTGCAAGCAGCTCTACCTGAGCCAAGTATGGGTGGCCTTCAACCTGTGGGGTGTAACATTTACAAAGTATCAAACCGGACTCTCAGCAGATGGCTTCCCTACCAATGACCTTATTACTCTATTTTACTAATGAAGAATAAAGAATGAAGAATCAAGACAAAAAGGAGTAGGTTATAGAAGTGCAAATGGCTAAGATGCTTATGAAACAGAGTTAAGGATTGACTTCACGTCATGAAGTCTCACCTGCAGCACAGTGGGTTTGATGTTGGCCACAGAAAGGATGTCATCAATCTGGCGGCTGTTGAAGTTGGAGAGCCCTATGGCCCTCACCAGACCTTTCCCCACCAGTTTCTCCATAGCAGCCCAAGTAAGCTTGTAGTCGATATCATCATAGAGAATGGTGCCATCCTCTTTCTTAGGAAATGGAGTGTCCCCCCGTCTGATCGTAGAAGTTAGAATGTTCAGTGTTAGCATTTTTTATTTTTAAGGACCCTAGATCCTTAATAAGACAGGTGAACCATTTGCATTTCAGCAAGTGTTATTTTGTGTATTGAAATTGTGCTGAACTAGATTAGTTTAGGAAGTTGATGTGAAATGTTTCATTCAGTGTGTTTTACGAAATATTTTGCCATATTTTGTCAAAGAAAGATAAAGGATTATTATCATGTTGGAGAAGTGACTCACTGAAATGCATAGGGCCAGTGGATGAGATAGAGGTCCAGGTACTCCAGCCTCAGGTCCTTGAGGGTTTTCAACAAAGATGGCTCCACATCCTCAGGGTGGTGCCGTGTGTTCCACAGTTTGGATGTGATAAACACATCTTCCCTTCTCAGGCCCTACGGTATAATTTCATTAAAAGGGCACTATAAACAGCTTGGCATTTCATATACTGTAGTGTTGTAAGATTATAACCATGTCTACACCAGGTTTTTTATTATTATTAAGCTACTGTAGGCACTAGCAGAAATAGTTGGTGCTGGACAATTTTTAAAGTACAACACCAATTTATACAGAACCTTCAACATTACACTACATTTAATTTCAGTAAAAGCTAAGGTCGTAGTTAAATACAATGAATTGTGCCAACTCACTTTGTCAGGTCCAAGGGACTCTTGCAAAGCTTCTCCAATCTCAGACTCATTGCCATAGATTGACGCGCAATCAATATGTCGGTAACCAGACTGCAAAGCCCAGATTACAGCTTGTTTCACCTACAAAAAATGTAATAAAACATACAGTCTGTTATATAAGGTCATGCATTTTAAATGTAGGGTTGGCAAATTCAATGATTTTTATCACTGGTCAATATCAATGGTCCTCAGCCTTCAAACAATAACGAAACCTTGTGTGTTCACTCAGGGAAAGCTGATAGGAGGGGGGAATTACAGTACCTCTCTGGTGTGTTTTGACTGGAATTAAGACATGCTTAGCGAAGGCATTTGCTATGAAACATGCAAGTCATTCAACCTTGTGCACCCAGAGGTACCTCCATACAAGTAGCACGTGTTTAATCTAAAAAAGTGTTTGGATCTTCAAAGGTACTTCAATGACCCACCTTTCCAGGTTCACTCTTCCATGTCCCAAGTCCCAGGAGGGGCATCTTCCTTCCTGTGTTCAAAACTGCAAAGTCGTTCATCCTGGCCTGGTGAGCCTGAGAGTAAGACAACAGAGGCATATTGTGCAGTCTACAATTGAATTCAAGTTGATTACATTTCCTACTGCCAATGCATGCCATAGACAAGAGGGCAAGCTTGTACCGACTGAGAATCATAAAGAGACTACACCTCCCACAGATGATGACGAATAGCGAAACTTAGATTCCAGTCAGCTGATTCCAAAAGTGTCTGCCAACTCATACTATCCAGACAAACCGTATCACATAGCTACCTTTGCACAATGTTGACCTACACAAAATATAGAAATGGACACTATCCACAACCATCTACATTTTACTGAGCCTATTTAAAGTCCAAAAATAAACCTACAATCTGTCTTGTAGTAGTAAGCTAAGTTACCTCAATCACGTTCTGCCATAACTGACAATGCGTTGGTATAACTGATCGGATCTTGCGGTTTACTAATTTCTGAATTTATATTTAGAATACAACAGCGGTGGAAAAAATAGCATTAAGACACTTGATGCAGAGAATATGACAGCGGTTAACAGGAAATACCAGATTTTGTCAGTTTCGATTGTCCCTGTCATCGTATTGTATGGCCGCACTGTTTATTTCAGTTATCAGCTTTGTTATTGCCACTTTATGATCGATGTAAATGGCAATTAACTTACCAGTCTTTGACAAGGAAACTTATGTGCACGGACAAAAGAAAGACAAGTGAATACACGCTGCATTTTGACTGACGCTACCTCTAATCCGATTGGCTAACATGTGATAAGAGCAATTACTTTAAATACTTTATACTTACAGCTCTGGCAAAGGAAAACGGTTGCACGCGCACGCCTCAGTCCAGCTGTGTGCTTTGGGGAAATATTTTATTCATTTTTGAGTACTACATTTTTTTATATTTCCGCTTCCGGTCTTGTGATTCCCTCTCTTGAACGCACATAATTGTGATAGGCTATGTGATACGCTAGTAAACATGTGTGCAATCCAGTTGATACGTAAATCAGTGCATGGTCATGAGACAGACGTAGGCCATGAATATTCTCATATGGGCCAGGCCTAGATAAAAACAGATAGCCAACTAGATAAATGGATTGGAAGATGGTTGTTTACTAATGAACTATAATACTATTACTATTATTCTTACTACATTAGAGCTAGGTCTGATAACCTATCTTACTGCACAGCCTATTAGGTCAATACACAGCCTATGTCCATTTTGCAAATACACTTATAAAATGCGCAGATTATTGCAGTCTTTTATCCACATTTTGTCCCCCCACTTACAAAGTTTTCAGACTTAGGATTGTATGACACTCAGTATCTTTACTACAAGCATATTCATTTATCGTCATCTGAAGTTGACGCCAGCAACACACCAAAACCAAAGGCTGGAAATGTATAATGTAATGAAAACACAAGGACGAACATTTCACAACTAAGATAACTGCCACCACGTTTGAGTATAAAAAAGAACATCCCAGACAAGTAGAATTAGTAAAAGTGTGTGAAAAGCTGTGTGCACAAATAATTTCACAACAGAAAGGTATTTAATGTTCCTCAACAGGACATTGTGGAGAACAAGGGGAATCAATCATCTATCAGATATTAAACCCAGAGAAATCCTTGTAAACAAGGGACAGTGAACAACAATATGGCTAATGTTGGTGCCTCAGGTGACATGGCATTTAAAGAGTTCTGGAATGACGAACACAAAACCCCTCTCTGAAAATGCTTGGGGGAGACCGGGAACAGTTACAACACTTTCTGCATTTCACTCTTACACTACTTACATCTGTCTAATATTCAAAACCATTTACAGATTTAAGCATTTAAGTGT
Source organism: Tenualosa ilisha (assembly GCA_015244755.2). Classification (NCBI taxonomy): domain Eukaryota; kingdom Metazoa; phylum Chordata; class Actinopteri; order Clupeiformes; family Clupeidae; genus Tenualosa; species Tenualosa ilisha. Next base: position 5,765,524 of record PYXC01000407.1, read on the forward strand.
CAGGAGACAACCACCCCTTGCAGCAACTGTCCCTGGTCTCCATACATTATGGTGTATATTTTTAAATAATTTGATATACAGATAGTTTTTACAATGATATGACATGGGATGACGACTTGGTAATAAAGGATGAATAAATTAATTATTGATAAAATATTAAAATATTATTAATGTTTTATGTAGCCTATGTATTCTGAGGCCATCCATTTCCCGCTGCCATCGCTCTCTGAACTGCGGATAAGTTTGGTCCCCACTTTGGCCATTCACCTATTTCTCCTACACATGACATACTTTACCGTTCCAATATGCATCTTGCACACTGTTTTTGCAGGGGTCGTCTTACATTCGCGGACTGGACAAAAATATTGAAAAAAACGTTTTTTGTGTTAGGCCTAAATGAACCGGCAGACAACTGCCACGCAGATGGAGAGACAGATGGTGAGAAATTTTCTTGAACAAATTCAAAATTAGCCTCGAGTGGTGTAAAAGAATGACTGGGTTTACATGCATTCACTCATACGGATAGGCAATGCTGAGCAAACATTGATTTTCGACATGCCAACATGTGTTACTGTTGCAAAGAAAGGTTGAAAATCGGTTATGGAAACGAGAGAAGCGAATCACCGTTATGTTTGAGTGCTTCGCAGTCGGGGCAAACTCCAACGCAAGCCCTCTATTTGTTGACACGCAAGGTGTCTATTTGTTGAATGTATAGAGAGTTAACCCCAACAGAAGTCAAATTTCTTAATAAAACTTAATAAAACTGATTCTGATTCTGATTTCACCGTTTATATAAGCCTTTTCTTGTTGTCCAAGCATAAACCTTTCCCGTTATGACTTGCATCACCTTTGGCCTGGGAAAGTCCGATTTTGCAATAGAGGATTCTGGCAAAACATCCTGCTCGCAGAGACCATGTCAGACATTCATTTAAAAATATAAAGGAAGTAGGATTTGTGAAAGCACAGACGTCAGGCTATCGTGTGCACTTTTACTTGTTACTTTGACAATCTCAGTCATTTCAGTGCGACCTTCCTCACCAATCCCTCACAAACATTATCAGGATTTTTTTTCCAGGTAAAGCGCATGCAAGACAAACAGTACTAAGGAATGTTGCTTCTTAAAATAGCTCTTCTCATACTGGTCAGTGGATTTGAAGGTAAGCCATGTGTTTTTCTTTAAAATTAGATCATTGTGACATCATGATAATACTCTTACAGGGATTTCGCCCAAATTAACATGTAGAAAATGAACAGACAATTGACCAAGAGGAGTCTTCATATAGATCTGAGTTCAGCAAAGCCCCAATATGTATTTTAAAATAATTTATTTGTATTCTGCGAGCAAGCCTTTTTGGAGAAGTGTCTTGAATTTGCAAATTCAGTCACTCCATGCATGTGTGCATGTGTAGTACTGAACTGCTAGTTCCTGAAATTGGGCAACTTTTGATGATTTGGTCACATTCAGAATGTTAATCACGCCTGTTGTTTTATGCTGTTTCAAACAGCATGTGAGAATATCTTCCTGCCTTTTATGCATCCTGACTAGTCAATCCCTGCATTGTCATCATGTCTAGGTGCAAACAGCCTCTGGACTGTCTCCAAGGTGGCAGTGCAGAACGGGGGTTCTATCACTATCCCATGTCACTACCATGGCATGTACCGCACCAATGCAAAGTACTGGTGCAAGGGTCGTGCATGGGGCTTCTGTAGAGAGATTGTCCGCACCACCACAAAACCCAGAACAGAGGGGGTGTTCATTACAGACTACCCATCTGAGCAGGTCTTCACCATAACAATGACAAACCTCCAAGTGAAAGATGCTGACCGCTACTGGTGTGCTGTGAAAATGATTGGCTTTAAGCCCACAATTAGAACGTCTCTGGAACTTCAGGTGACTGAAGGTATGTGCAATTTAACCTGCCTCAGTAAGGCTAATAAGGATTGTGGTCAAAGGAAAGACAAAGATGGATATTTAGAAGAAGTAAGTTTGGGGTAGCAACTGATTCACTGTTTGTTAACACTATAGGGACAATGGAGATGAAATGCATGTTTGGTATTCTGTGCTAAATGGGTCATTTGGTGTAGTTATGAAGAATTGGTACATTTAATGATCCTGCCATATAACCCGAGCAAAAGCATGTGAAATACATTTTGTGTGGGGGGTTAGAACAAATGTCCCTGGAACAATTCTGGTCCCTACAGTAAATTCCTTTGGCCCCATCACAAGAGAATGTTACTGTAGTACAGTTCCATGTGCTTTCCTCTCCCACTTCAGATCCTCCAGACTTGTCTGTGACGGAAGACAGGGTGTCTGTTGAAGAGGGAGGCAATGTGAGCATCCCCTGTTTGTACCATGACAAACTGAAGAGCGCAGAGAAGAAGTGGTGCGAGAGCGGAAATCTCCACTCTTGTATCTCAGCCCTGACCATGGCGCCACCACAGCAGCCCTCTGTCACAATCGTTGATGACGGCAGTGGGGTTTTTACCGTTACTCTGATGAAACTGGAGAGGAAGGATACAGGCTGGTACTGGTGTTCAGCTGGTGGCCTCCAGGTCCCCATTCATATTAATGTCACAGAGAGACTGGACGCATTTCACAATAGTACAGGTGAGGACATTGATTTCTCCTGGCCTGATTTTCTTACTTTTCACTTGTGATGTGGTAGAATGTTTGCCTCTGACCTTGATAGAAATTTTTAATCTCCTTCCTGATAGTGTCATAAAATATATGTTTTTTTGGTTATGTAGAGAAAAACATTCCAGTTTATCCTATCTTTCCTGCCAGTAATATTTTGACAACAATTTTCTTTGTGACTAGTAGCTACTGGTGTTTTGTGTTTAATGACCATGACCCAATGTCATGAGAATGGACTTTAACTTGGCACTCTGCCAACACAGTGTATTGTTTAAAATCACAAACAATATCACAAAATGGCCAAATAAATCTGGCACAGTGCTGTGTGATGATTTGGCACCTGACTGAATCTTCCTTTTTGAACAGCCACAACTCCTGGTGGGGTTTCGGTTTCTTCATTGACCCCCGGAGAACAAACGACCCTTGTGCCAACATCAGAAATAGCACACAGAATCTCTTCAGCTTTACCATCCCTTCAGCCCACCAAAACTTCCCAGGGCACCCCCACTGCCCCACAGACAACTTCTCCCTCCCTACTGACGCATACTCCACCAGTAAAGACATCGGCAGCAGTCACTGTCACAACTTCGGAACACTCAACCACAAAGGACATTGCATCATCTGTAGTTTTCACCAGCCTAGCCTCAACAACTTCAGCAAGTGTGCAGTCAAGTACAGGAACAACAGGCACATATTCAACTTCAGTACCACAGAAGACAATATGTACATGTAATAGCACCTGCACCTCTGTACCTTCTAACAACACTGATTGCACTGCAGGCCACCACAGGTATGACAACTTGTTTCGTCTTTATAGAATGTTTTTCAAGAGTTCTGAATATGTCTGCAGTTCCTTAAATGTTCTTGACTGTCTTTCAGACACCTGATTTGGCAGTCAGCTGTGATTGCCGTTGGCATAGTCATGGCATTGGCTATTATTGTTGGGGCCTCCATGAAGTGTTGGCATAATCACAGTGAGTTCATGTGTTTACATGCAGTATCACAGAAAGCATACATGTTTATGTCACATGAAGGTATATGAAATTGTTGTCTTTTGACTTATTTTGGAAACACAAACAAAAAAAAAATGTAACGATTCTTTTATGCAGAGCATGATCACGTCAGGATAGCACTGGATGACATGACACAAGAACTTCATGTGAGTGTGAGTATTGATTTTTAACATACCAGTATCAGAATTCATCTTCAATGAATTAAAATACATTTAAAATATGGAGTGGAGTTAATGCAAAATGCAAATTACAAAAGGTTAGGGTAACATAGAATGAAGTCTTTGGCGAAGGCCCTGTCAATGATTCATGCCTAGGAATGAGTGACCTTTCTCTTGGTGTCTTCCAGATGGAAGATGATTTGGAGGAGGACATTACAAACGACTGGCCACACTCCTGTTTGCTATACCACACCGAGGCCCCTGAAAATGAACGGGTGTTGTAGCTGAAAACAGTCCGTCTGTTCTTTATTTGTGTGTAACTTATTTATCATGTAATGTTATTTTGCAAATAAATACATGTGTTTGAGCCTGTGGCTAGAAGTGCACATCTGATTAGTGCGGTCTGGTGAACATGGCAAGCATGTTCTCCTAGGATTCCCTGGCAAAACAATGGTTTATCTCAGTGCGCCTGGCTTTCATAATAACAGCCTTGACTAAATCAGATACGACACAGCAAACAGATATGAGGACAAACAGGTTTATTATTAAGTTGTGTCAGGTCGTTATTGTACAGAAAAGAGCATTAGAATTAACATGGGTAATGCAAAGCCCACAGGTGAGTGTTTGAAACTATCACGTGACAGCAGAGCAGGGAAGATGGCCTTGAGTCCAGCCCTGCCGTCAGTAGCATGTGCAGCCCACACTGCATCGGCACTCAATAGTCCTTCATCACGATGGCTTCATCGCACTTGACACAAACGTTCAAAGTGAAACACGTACATGAAAAGATTGTGATCATTTTGAAGTACAATTTTCTCCTCCTTTTTTAAGACAACAGTATAAACGAAGCATAAAATAGTGTTGACGCCACGGAGGTGATGTTAGTGTACACAAGGCCATGCAGTTAGGATCAAACAGGACATTGAAAAAAGTCTGCTCTGTACACTGAATGTACTGTATCTCTCTGCCAAAGGAGCACAGAAGTTTCAGAATATTTGTTAGAAACAGGCAAACGCAACGTCCCTTCCTAGTGTTCCCACCCATCCAGACTAAGTGGACATGGCATCAATTGGCATGAGTTTACCAGCTAGACAATCTGCACTTGTGCTGATGTATAGTTCATAACATCTGGAGAGTCATGGAAGGGGAAGAGCTGAGTGAAGAGGTCTTGGCACGATCCTGGACACCCTAATCTCACTAACTCATCCACTCATCAAGGGAAACTTTTGCAGGCAGGACAACACTTGAATGATGAGATATTACAGAAATCTTCTATACCAATATGGTTAATCTGTGATTTAAACACACACACACACACACACACACACACACACACACACACACACGTACACACACACAACCATCCAACTGGCCAGAGTGTTTCTTGGATTTGATGGTGGACTGGTATGTAACTTGGATTATGGGAATGACACTGAATGTCGGAATGTCACTTGGCACGTCCAATTTTCCAGTCTGGACTGAACATGACACACTGTGCTTTTGGGTGGATGACATGTTGCAAAGACAACATTCAACTTGAAAATAGTAAAAAATAATAAAGCACTTCCTCCAATTTTAACTGTACAAGATTAAAAAAGATCAACATTTAGTTAAACACATTTAAAAGACAGAACAATTATACTTTATTATACCTATTTAGAAAACACAAGGAAACTTAATTTTGTCAAATGCAGTATCCCCTTCCATAAAGCATAAGTGAGATTACTGTGCTCTACACATTAATACTCCTGCTGTCAAGGGGCAACTGAAACTGCTTAACTGTTGTTATCATTATGCTTCTCACTGGGGAGAGAGGGAGAGATAGAGAAAGAAAGATAGGCTATCTGCAGTGAACGTACATGTAGCATCATTTCAAAGTAGCAGTGCAGGCTTGGTGGAGCGGAACTGCAGGTTACCAGTGCTCACTTTAAAACCTCAAAAAACTAGCCAGCATGCTAAAAGGAGCCGCCGTGTCCTCAGCTAGCCTCCAGTGTCGTAAAACAACTGCCCTGGCGTTTCCTGTAGGGGTCGGTCCTGATTCAGTGTTGCTAATGAGTCTGCCCAAAGCCCTGGTGCCCTGGTGAGGCCCAATGTGGCCACAAGACTGCACTGCTGCACACTGCACCATGTGCGAAGCAACAAGGCCTCTACTGCTCAAAGCCTGTGGGTCTGATTGGCCTGGGAAAACAAAGTTCTTCCTCACAATGTTCGTCACACCGTGATGACATGAACTGATATGGCTGCAATGGCTTCCCTTTGCACAGGCACTCAGAGAGAGACAGAGAGAGAGAGAGAGAGAGAGAGAGAGATAGAGAGAGTGAGATAGAGAGAGAGAGAGAGGGAGGGAGGGAAGGAGGGAGAGAGAGAGAGGAGACAGAAAGAAAGAGAGAGAATAATCAATGGGGGTGATGAGCGCGAGATGATGCTGCCTTTTAAGGCACTACCTCCAATGTTGCCCCCACCCCAATGCATGTGCCCATAACCAAATCTCCCATAGGTTTGCAAAGTGCCATTCCTGTGCAGTGCCACTAGAGGGGGCTCTAGCCAAACCACTGCTCACTGAGACACAGCCCTGGATGAGAGGCCTCCATCCCATCAGCTGGAGAGGGAATACTGCATTTCCAGCAGAGTGATGGTGATGGTGATGGTGATGGTGGTGGTGGTGGTGGGAGAGGTTGCCAATGGATGTGGTGTTGGTGAGATTCTTCCGTGTGCCCCCCACCCAACCCAACCCAACCCCAGGCCTCTCACAGCAGCCTTCTCTCCCCATGGCTGGACTGAGCCCCCCCACCCACTCCCACCCCTCCCCCTGCTAGCCCTCTTTGGGGGAAGAAGGGGTCTGGTTGCTGGAGGAGGAGGAAGAGGAGGAAGTCTTCAGAGAGCCCAAGGTTTTGCTGAACCAGGAGTTCTTGGCTGCTTGCACCTCAGTCATCAGGACCCCTCTCTGATGCTCCAGCTCCTGAGGAAACAGAGAGAGAGAGAGAGAGAGAGGATGAAAAAAAGAGGAAGAGAAGATTAAATGTTAATAACTATGCGGATCTCTGCTTATAATGACAGCCTTGATGTATTAATCTCATTTGTTCAGCCCCATGATGCTAAGTAAGTGTACGTCAGTTCATCCCTGTGACCTATGAGCCACTGCTCACATATTTACTGGGCGTGCTTGAAATGTCACCAGCAACAAACCCTGACATACTGAAGCAATGACAAATATCTCACATCTCAAATACAACATAGAAATAGTGATCTTGTCTGTTCATATAAATATTTTTGTGATAGAATATCTATTTTCTCTTCTAAGGAAGTGAGGAACCTTTCCAGTTGGTAGCACTAATGGAGCAGGAAAGAATAACAACCCAAAAAGACAAGAACCCAAAAAAGAGTGAGTGAATGAGTGAAGGGAAAAGAGAGAGGAGAGGAGAGGAGAGGAGAGGAGAGTGTGCCAGTGTGAGGCCTGACCTGGATCTTGCACTTGGCCTCCACCAGCTGCAGTTTGGTCTGGGCCAGCTCCAGCTCCAGCTCCCTCAGCTGGGCCCGCAGCGAGTCCTTCTCCTCGTCCTGCTCCGACGGGCCACTCTCCCCCGACACCGTCGGCATCTGCAGCGGCCCATCCTTACTGAACACCTCCCGACAGCGCTCGCACGACATCACCTTACTCTACACAGACACAGACGCACAGACACACGTACACACACCAACAGAACACAGCATTTACACTCTAGCTTTAGCACTCATTAACCAGCAGTACTGATTTAGGCCACTGGCAAAAAGATCTGTCATACGGTCCAGCTGAAAGCCACTGGAATATCACTACCAGAGAGGTGATAGGCTCAAGGTTTTTTTTTTTTAGACAGGAATGTCACATGTTCAACAGCAACCCTATATGCCCTTGGGAATACTGCACGTTAAAAGAGACTGTGGTGTTGTGTTGAGTTGTAATGTTTCCCACCTTCACAATGTCCAGCTCCTCTTTAGTGGCTGCCTGTTGCTTCTCCAGTCGGGTACTAAGCTGAGAGCAGATCTACAGCAGAAGACAAGAAGAAGAAGAAGAAGAGGAAGAGTCTGTTCAGCTCGAGTGCCATGACACTTCTCCTGAGAACACTGAGAGCCTCAAACACAAGGCCCATGGCTGAACACTGAGAATAATGACACAGGGGGAGTTCATTATATTTTTTATTTTTACATAGTGTTGTGCAGTGAGTGGGAATGAGGTAGCACCTGCTTATACTCAGCGATAATGGCGGTGGTCTTCTTGATCTCAGACTCAGCCTTCTCCAGTTCTCTCCTGAACACCTCCTTCAGCTGAGCACCACACAAAAACAAAGATTTAGTTACATCTAACAAACACCAGTACAGACCTTTTCGTATCAGCCTAAGGGGATGTTGGAATGACCCAAGATTCATGGCGCAATACTGTTGACCTAAGAGTCGCCTTGGCACAACATCCTAAATGTGAACACATCCCAAGGCCCTGAGAATGACGGTGTGTCTGTCTGTCTCTTACCTGTGCCGTCTCCTCCTCCTGTCTCCTCTTCTCCTCCTCTGTCTCCACCAGACGCTGTTTGGTGTTCAGCAGCTCTTTGTTCAGAGCGTCTGCTTTGTCCTCTGCCTGGAGACACAGGACACACAGCATCAACACACGCAGCACTCACAGAAAACATCAATACACAGCGCTAACACAAACAGAACTAACACACAGCGCTAATACACACAAAGCATAAACACACCCAACATTAACACACACAGCACCAACACACACACACTATCAACACACACATAGCACTAACACACACACAGCATCAACAAACACATAGCACTGGCTCGGTCGTGCCGTTTTTCCCTATTCAACATAAGGAAGATCAGGCCGTACCTAACCCAACATGCAACCCAGCTCCTGGTTCAGACCCTGGTTATCTCTCGTCTTGACTACTGCAATGTCCTCCTATCAGGCCTTCCAGCCTGTGCAGTGAGACCGCTACAGATGATCCAGAATGCAGCTGCACGTCTGGTCTTTAACCAGCCAAAAAGGGCACATGTCACACCTCTGTTCATTGAACTTCACTGGCTGCCCTTGGCTGCTCGCATTAAATTCAAGGCACTTATGTTGGCCTACAGGGTGAATGATGGCTCTGCTCCCATCTACTTGAATTCTCTTCTGAAGCCCTATGTCACCCGACGACCACTACGCTCCTCTAAGGAACGTTTTCTAGCACGGCCAACACCTTGTGCAGGTCGGTCCAGACTCTTCTCATATCTGGTTCCGCGCTGGTGGAATGACCTCCCAAGTGCTACCAGATCAACTGATACCCTCTCCACCTTCAAGAAACTCGTGAAGACTAAGCTCTTCCAAGAATATCTCCTGGCGTAAACTTTGAGAATGCACTTAATAATTTAATTTCTCTACATTGTGTTACACTATTGCACTTTCAACTTAAAACAGCGCAGATTCTATGTTAGCAATATGCACTCCTTGTTAGTTCATTGTGTTGTAGCTTGAATGTTATCCTCTTTTGTAAGTCGCTTTGGATAAAAGCGTCTGCTAAATGCCTAAATGTAAATGTAGCACTGACACGCACACACACATAATTACACACACACACAGCATTGACACACAGACACAGCATCAACACACACCTGGTCCAGGTCATTCCTCAAGGCAATCTTACTGGTGACCAGCTCATGTGCCAGGTCATCGTTCTCCTGTTCCAAACGCATGCTAGCCTCCTGCAATCTGCGATTCTCCCTCTGCGGGGACAAAAAAAGCAAAGAGACGTACAGAGATGTACACACACACACACACACACACACAAGACGTACATGCACACACAAGCACACAGAAAACAGAGCATATAGTTAAAATAGTGACATACAATAACATGACAGGCAGTAATGATGCTTAACAAATAGTAACTGTAATATACAGAGAGAGGATGCATTGCTTAGTAAGCCGGCTTTGCAAAAGCTGCTAATGTTTACTGTCTCTCTAAGACACACAAACATTATCGCACACAGAAAATAATCAAGTATCTAATATCTTGCATTGCCCTCTCTCACTCAGTCTCCCAGGGGATATTAACATAATGCTAAATTTAGCAATTCAACACTTTTTTTTACCATTTGATTTACCTATTTTACTTCACATCAAAGACCAAATCATGTTTATAAACAGCACATATAATTAATTATTCATGGTTCAACAGACCCACCAATACAGCCTTTTAGAGTGCAAGGATGAAGTAATGAATGCAATTCAGCCCAAATTGAGGAAAGAACAAAACAATGCTTTATATCGGCTTCCCAGCCACAGCAAACGAGTAAATCTAACAGCATCCCAATGCGTGTTGGCTACTAGCAGTGAATGTTTCCTCATGGCAGTCACAGTGAGGTCAATTAAACTACAGGCCCAATAACAAGTTCTCCAATTCTGGACAGCCATCTGCAGATAGGACACAGGTATCAGCAGAACAGTCCTAAGAGCATTAGGAGTAATTGTCAGTATGTGCTGTGGGAACACTGAGGTGGGTAAAGTGTCTTACTGGCTTTGCTAGCTACACGGTCACTGGGTTCAGAATGTCTGGCTCCCAGATCCCTGGCTGTGTGCTCAGGCAGTGGGTCTTGTGACAAGGAGGTTTCCTCAGATACTAATGGTCTCACATGACACACAACCTCTCCCAGTCAGGAAGAGGAAAAGCCAGGTCATCTGACTCCCATTTTCCTGACAACCACACCCCCCTCCTCCCACCCATCTTCCCCCCTGGTGGGGAGACCCCTGCTTATGTAACACACGCTCACGCCTGTTTGGAAATAGTAGTAATAGTAACAGAGGGCATAAAGCTCAGATGTAGCCTTGGCTTCACCGACAGGCGGCCATGACTAGAGGCCTAAAGCCCCAGTGCTATGAGCCAGCCTGCTCCTAGAGGACAGAGCAAACACCTGCTGGGCTAATGTCACACCACAGAGCAGCGCACGCAGCAAGCTAAACAAACACACACACACACATAGAGAGAGAGAGAGAGAGAGAGAGAGAGAGAGAGAGAGAGAGAGAGATAGAAGACAGAGGACAGAGGAGAGTGATCCCAGCAAGAAGCATGGCTGTAGAGATACTAAGAATCTGTCTTACCTCCTAGACTGACAGCTATTATCACCTGTAGACCAACTCTCTCTCTCCCTTTTGCCTTTTCCCAGACGCACAAACATGTACAAACACACATTCACTCTCCCGCTCCAGTCCGCTAGAGTAGGGAGCCCTGCCCCGGATCAACCCCGCCAACCTTGCTCCTGTCACACTCAACTGTAAACACGTCCTCTGCCCATCTAGCATTCTGATTGGTCAAATGAGAGGGGTTGGGAGGTGGGATGAGGGGAGGAAATGGCTCACAGAGGAAGTGATTGAGTACAGAGTCTGTGTAAGACAGGAAGTCATCTGCTTAGTGCAGTGGCCAGCATAGCTTGTGCAACAAGAGGTGTTTACATTTTCAGGAGATGTCTTGAGACCTTTGCCTATACCTCCTCAGACTCAAACACACTCTTCTGTAGAAAACACTATATGTGTGAAGTATGGGTATGGGTATAGGTAAACACATAAGGTCATATCTACATAACAAGATTTTCCTTTACAAATCATTTTCATAGCACAACACAACTTCAACTTTATAGCAGCTGCATTGAAATGAAAGTGTGACAGTGAGCAAGTCCTGAATATTCTATCTGAACCATAAAGAAGCCTTCTTCATTACAAGCCAAAATGTAACTTAAATATAAGTGATTCAATAAGTTCCAACTGCAATAAAATCTACCTACAGAAGAGGTATGCTTGAAAATGAGCTTTATTTTAAAAAATTATAAGACTGAAATAAATATCAAAGCATGAAAGAAAACAGTGTAAAACATGCCATAAACACAATGCTAATTTCCATAGTAATAGCATAAAAAATAATTAAACGTAGTACAAAAATGATAAAAACAAAACAAGAATATTCACATCAACTTAAAAAAAAGAAATTTAACCTTAGTTCCTCAGCTGCTCTTTGAAGTTCAACTTTAGCTTATGAATCAGAAACAAGACTCATCAGAAACATCATGCATTCACTACCTCAGCTCACACAACTTAAAAAACAACAGAGGCAAATATCACAGCGGACATTATGAGGTATGCATCGACACTTCAGTTTATCTATGTCCGCTACATAATAATAACTCAACGAAAACATGGTTTTCAGGCATGTTCACGCCTCCTCTGATAAGACATATGTCACATCAGGACATGATCTCTGTTCCATTACTGTAAGATCACGCGCTCTGCTCCTTTACCACAAGGTCATGACCTCTGATGTCGAATTGTGAGGTCCTAATGTGTGACCTTGACTAGAGCAGGCCTCGGTCTTGTACTCTCTTTTTCCTTTGAGAGCATGCTGGAGCGGGGGGGTGGAGAGCTCTACACAGACCTGAACTGGGACAGGACAACAAGATGGAGGTGAATGGCAGGGTAGGAGTGCGGTTGGATGGGTGACGGGGAGTGTGTGTGTGTGTGTGTGTGTGTGTGTGTGTGTGTGTGGGGTTGGGGTGGTGTGGGTTAGACTGTATCAAAAAGGGGGGTTGGGGAGGTGCGGGTGGGTGGGTGACTCACCTGGTACCTGTCGATGGGATCCTCCTGCTGCAGCTGGCTCTCTCGCAGAGACTGGTACTCCTTCTCAAACTTCTTCAGCTTCTTGGTTGGTACCTGAAAAAGAGGGCATACATGAGGGACAGCAATGTGTGTGTGTGTGTGTGTTTGTGTGTGTGTGTGTGGAACCTACGCCATTACAAGCTAATATGGGTTTTGAATGTAAATGTATAACAAGGTCAGTGTGTGGAAGAGTTTTCAATACTCTTTAAATTATCTCACATGTTCCTGCAACCTGCCAACACCTGACCCAGAGCAATGAAATTTGCACGGAAATTAGAGGGATTTGGAGTTTTGAATGCATTTGGATTTAATGTAATGTTTGTCAAAGCAAGTGTCAACCTTTCCAGTGTCCCACAGAAGTGTGTCCCTGCTGTGGGGCCTTAAAGCCTATGAGGGCAGCCCTGATGCTGTGGAGCCCAAAAGCCTACGATGGAAGCCCTGATGCTGTGTGGCTGTGTAGCCCTAGAGCCTATGAGGGCAGCCCTGATGCTGTGGGGCCCTAAAGCCTATAAGGGCAGCCCTGATGCTGTGTGGCTGTGTAGCCCTAGAGCCTATGAGGGCAGCCCTGATGCTGTGGGGCCCAAAAGCCTACGATGGCAGCCCTGATGCTGTGTGGCTGTGTAGCCCTAGAGCCTATGAGGGCAGCCCTGATGCTGTGGGGCTGTGGGGCCCTAGAGCCTATGAGAGCAGCCCTGATGCTGTGGGGCCCTAAGGCCTATGAGGGCAGCCCTGATGCTGTGTGGCTATGGGACCCTAAAGCCTATGAGAGCAGCCCTGACGCTGTGTGGCTGTGGGCCCTAGAGCCTAAGAGAGCAGCCCTGATGCTGTGTGGCTGTGGGGCCCTAGAGCCTAAGAGAGCAGCCCTGATGCTGTGTGGCTGTGAGGCCCTAAAGCCTATGAGAGCAGCCCTGACGCTGTGTGGCTGTGGGGCCCTAGAGCCTAAGAGAGCAGCCCTGATGCTGTGTGGCTGTGGGGCCCTAGAGCCTAAGAGAGCAGCCCTGATGCTGTGTGGCTGTGGGGCCCTAGAGCCTAAGAGAGCAGCCCTGATGCTGTGTGGCTGTGGGGCCCTAGAGCCTAAGAGAGCAGCCCTGATGCTGTGGGGCCCTAGAGCCTAAGAGAGCAGCCCTGATGCTGTGGGGCCCTAGAGCCTAAGAGAGCAGCCCTGACGCTGTGCTGAAAGAAAAGGAGAAATGACAGGAAACATATAAGTGCTGCTACCGCCTGATAACTAACTGCACTGCAGCAACTAACTGGTGACACTAACTGCACTGAGTAGAGCCTCGTCATGCTGGGCTTCCTTGTTATGGATTAGATAACCCAGAACCGGATGACAGTGTGTGTGTCTGTGTGTGTGTGTTGGCTACTTGCTTCTTAATCTAATGATGCTTTATGAGGCCCTTTCATGAATCTATTAGCAGAAGCATGAGGGAAAGCCCCGGCCAAAGCCCTTGTGTGTGTGTGTGTGTGTGTGTGTGTGTGTGTGTGTGTGTGTGTGTGTGTGTGTGTGGAGAGTGTGTTGGACACACGTGTATATGAAGTGTGTTGGGCACATGTGTCTATGAAGAGTGTGTTGGGCACACACGTGTGTGTACGGAGAGTATGTTAGGCACATATGTTTGTATGGAGTGTGTTGGGCACATGTGTATGGAGAGTGTGTTGGGCACACACACGTGTGTGTGTATGGAGAGTGTGTTGGGCACACAGGTGCGCGCGTGTGTGTATGGAGAATGTGTTGGGCACACAGGTGTGTTTGTGTGTATGGAGAGTATGTTAGGCACACAGGTGCGTGTGTGTGTGTGTATAGAGAGTGTGTTGGGCACACGCTTGGCTACTCCTCCATTGTTCGTTCGCTATCAGGGATCAGTGACGGGTGGGGCAGTGCTGCTGTAAGTACACATCTTATGAAACACACAGGCCCTGATCCCAGAAAGGCTGACAGAACCAGGTTAAGCCAGACTGGGTGTGACCCTGTATTACAATGACTAAATCCATTCACTCTAGCTTTCCCACTTCAGTCAAATGAGCTGAAGAAAACAAGTGAGCCCATGATGACAAGCATATCTATACACTACAGGGATCACTGTATATCTATTTTCCATAAGGACAGGCAGATCGGCCACTCAGACACACACACTAAACACATCTGTCACACACAAGCGTAAAAAAACCTAACCCGTCTGATGGGCAAAAGCCCTGGCCCAAACCCCTCCCCTGGCTACTGAGCAGGAAGGAGGCACTGTCGCTGCTGTTGCCATGGCAGCAGAGCAGTTGCCGAGGTGAGCGAGGCTGCTCGTCTCCTCTCTGCGGCTGACAGCAAGTCATGGAGGCAACCAATCACACCCAATCAGCCTGCAGATGATTCTCTCCAAGACTGGGTGTCAAGACACAGTCAAGACCAATGCAAGGACACACTCGTGCTTATGCGCGCATGCATGCACATGCACACATACATGCACGCACGCACGCACGCACGCACGCACGCACGCACGCACGCACACACACACACACACAGGCATACAAATGCCTTCTTCTCAGACAACTGTACTGGATGTAATGTAATCCCTGATGGGAACTCTGTGAACACCTGAGAAACATACATAATGCTTAGCCACGCTAACGATGACCTCATCTGTGTTTAAGAAGACTGGAGTGTTTCAGCACTGCTCTGCCTATGTACAGTTTATGCACCAGTATGTGTGTAACTGTCCACATGCGCACCTGCACGCACTGACGCACGCACGCACGCACACACAAAGGTCCAAACCCCCTGAGTTCAGCTCCTCCATCAGCCATAAGCACTAGCCCAGTTTGGCTTTAGAGCCATGTTCCCTTACAGGAAGCTCCCCTTCAGCACAGAGAAAGACTCCAGGCCCACGCAGCATGGCTACAGCAGCATGGCTATAGTACGTGTACAAAGATCTCTGCCCTTACTGTCTGCCGAAAAACACACGCTATTTCCCTTCTTTTTACTTCCTATTGACTAAACCTGAGGATCAGCTGACTTGATCACTTGATGCACTTGATGTCCACGCCTCTCACGTTATATATGCGTGATGTCCACAACATGCTTGCAACGGGTTGGTCAAATGAATCAAGCGCTGAGGACATGAAACTACTGATGGGAAATGACAGTGTCATGATGATGTCATCAGAGGAAGAATGCTGGACAGTCATTCAACTCTCTGTGCCTGAAGAAGAAAAAAAAATGGTGCTGCTCTTCAGAGTCAAACAGGCATGGACGTGCACGATGTGAAAAAAAAAAACAGAAGTAAGACATGGAATGGCAAGCGTAACCAAATGTAGCAACTGATATGGTCAAATTAAGGGACTGTGGTGCTTTGAATACTGATACCATTGCTTGTCAATGTTTCCTAACTTCCAACTTTTGACCGCGGTCTGGATTGCACCTGCTTTGTAAAGAAATACTGAAACACAAAACAGGCATCCATTGTCACAAGCAGCTTTCATACACAGAGAAGTAATCTAGCCCTATGCTATATATTTGAAGTTGTGTGTCTGAAACGTAACCTAATCTGATGAAGGCCTTTGGCCAAGATGTTATCAACTTTTATTAAATCTGTTTTGCATTTGGGAACTCGGAGTGTGCAGCACCATTTTTCTTTATTCTTTGAACTCATTTGCTGGAAGCCAGCGACTCTTTTTTTGATGTGTGTTACCCCTTTCCTCCATAAAGCTTTCATACATACTACAGAATATCCAATCGATAGCACTAAACGCTACTGCACCCATTTGGCTGTGTAAAACTACATTTCCTCTGCCCTTCCCATGAATGCACATGCATGAGTGAGACAAGTAAATCCTGCAAAGGAGGCGAGTTGTTGCTTTATCCATGGTTTATCCATATCTTGCCAGGTGGTAATAAGATTTAATGCCTAGAAAACACGCAAACGTTTTTGTCCATCTGGCCCTCAGTGATCAAAGAACACAAAAGGGGATTGTCTCTCTACACCCCCTCTCCTCCTAACCTGAATGTCCACACCTCCCTCAGAATGCTACCTAGGTTTGGCAATGTGTGTGTGTGTGTGTGTGTTTGGGAGGGGATGTTCCCATGGAGATGGCCCTATCTGGGGCAACCCTAATGAGAACCTCTGGGATATCGTTTTCTATTTTCAAAGTCACCTGCTCTACATGTCCACATACGTGCTTGTGTGACTTTGACACAACACGTTTGACAGTGCACAAAACATTGCTGTATTCTGTTACGTTTCCAGTGCAACTTGAAACTTTGCTGCTGTAGATGTCACTTCTCTCTCTCTCTGTGATGTGCTCAGTGTCGTGAGACAGTGTTGGAGTGTGCTTGTGTGCATGGAGCCGTGCAGTGGGCGCATTCAGGTGAGAGACAATAAGTGGCATTCTGGAGACATAGAAGAGACGAAGGATCAACTATTAGTGCACAGACTGTACCTCTGCCCACGTCCTCTACTTTTTCCACAGCCTCATCATAAATGCCACTGCACGCATATGCATGTGTGTGTGTATGTGTTTGTGTACAAATACAGTACAGAGAGTGCTGCTGGTTCATTTCTTTGGAATAGAACAAAATGTAAGCAAGAAAGAGAGAGACAGTGAGGGAGAATAAGGGAATGTTCAGTTCTCAGAAGATCTACTGATAAGGAAAAAGTCCACCCAGCATTGTAAAATCTGACAAAAAAATACTTTGTTCCAAACAGAGCTCCTCGGCCACATGGGCACTTGATACGGAGCCTCCAAGAGGTCCATCATGAGAACATCACATTTTTGCGGTTTGGACAAAACAGCCCTTATTAGCCAGTGTTCTGCGCCCCTCTCCTGGCCTACCTGGGAGACTCTAGGCCAGTGCTCCCTTACCTGCAGCTCCACACTCTTCTGCTGCTCTAAAATAGACTGCAACTTCAGATGTGTGTGCGGGTGTGTGTGTGTGTGTGTGTGTTGGTGTTAGTTTGTGTGTCTGTGTGTCAAACTGTGAAACACGCTCACTCATGTTACAGGAAATAGTGTGCAATCACATACAGATGCACTTTGGGGGTGGAGGGTTGTGAGTGTCAACAGTCACTCCAACAAAGCCACAGACATGTTAACAGAGCAAGTGAAACTGGCTCCTAGTGCTGCACGACACTAGTGTCAGAAGACAAGTCTGTATTTCATCTCCATCCTGCTCTTCCAAGACCAGAATAGATCACTACAGAGCAGTCAAGAGAAGTCAAAACTATCTCATCTTGTTTTTATCATCTCTCAGCTCCACAACCTTCAAAGCTAATGCCAGAGACAGTTTGCTAACAACCCCCCCCAACTCCACACACTAGAAACCCAAAGCATCACCACTTCCTACTTTGTGGCTTCTCAAGCTGTAGGTGGCAAACGTCATTCTGTTAGTAGTTTTCATCAACTTTTCCATCTCATTGTGGGACTGAATGTACAGAACATTCTAGACTGGTTAATTAAAATACTGAGGTGCTGAACATACAGAGCAAAATTTCATTTTTCTTATTTTTCATTTCAAATTTCAAAACATGCTATTTCTAGAACACATTACACATGTACAACACTATGACACTTTTCACCATATATTTTACATTTTTCACTACATTTTCACTGCAGTCATTCCATGTCAAGTCACTCAATTTGAGCAAAATCTCACAGGTCACCCTCTCAGGAAAAAAATCCGGAAAGCAATCACAAGTGCTGTATGAAATGTATGAGGAATTCCGAAATATCATGTCCGCATTAGTAATGGTTTTGAAACTACAGTCTAATCCCTTCCCTAAGTTTGAGATTGTGTAAAGCATTTTGGTGAACAAGCCCTTTGGTTCAAATTCCAAGACTCATGGCTCCCTTTATATGGTCCAACTTAGAAATGTAACCAGATCAGATGCACTTTCTCTCTGCCAAGCCCATTTGGAAATGGCCATCATTTCCAAACATAAAAAAACACCTTCTCTTTTGAGAGCTTCTTATTGAAACCGCATGCAAACCAAATCCCTCACCTGAGATTTTTTTTTTCTAAGAGGGTCTCCTATGAGCCTCTGGGACCTTTAAGATGGAATGAATCCACATTACTGACTGTCAAATGCAAGAAATGTGTGTGTGTGTGTGTGTGTGTGTGGGGAGGTGTTAACTGCTATTGAGGGTGAGAATGAACTTCCTTGGATTCCAAACTCTGCTGCTACAAGTTCAATGCAACAAGCTGAACTGGTATCAGAATAAACTCCAGCAATGAGCAAGGTGAATCAATGACATTCCTAAAATGGTCTGCTAATATTTCTGTAACATTCTAGTAAATCTGATACTATTGGACTCAGCCTTCTCTCAGGGCATCATCAGAAATACACCTTACTTGTCTGGAACAACATTACAAAGCAGATAATTCACATTAAAGTATATGTTCGCCTGATAACCAAAGGGAAACTACGCTACCACAGATACACAAAAAATTGTAAGTCCATGTGTGTAATGTGTGCTAATGTGTGGAGAGTATGTGTGTGTTTGGCCACTTCGGTCGGCAGTCTCTCAGTAAGGTGACTCCAGGGTGCTGTGACTGGTCTCAAGTGCAGCTGGCTTCCACTCCAAGTAGAGTTTGAATATTGAAATGAAAAGACTGAAAAAAACTGCCCAGTTCAGGAGCAGCTGGGAGCCAACATGCAGAATGCCATTCCAGTCTGAAGGGCATCTTGACACAAGCACTGGCACACACCCACCCAGACTCAGACTCAAGCATAGAGATCCCTTTGAGTCAAGACTAAGGGATAATTGAAAAAAACTGACAGCATGTAATGATATTACTCTGCACACGGTTTGCTGACTGCAAGGAGAGAGAGAAAGGGAAAAGTACTTGTGTACTACACAGGAACTTCTCTGTGCAGCCTCACTCACTCTCACACACACACACACACACACGCACACTCACAGATTAGAGCATACACAAAGACACACACATACACGCATACAAGGCAGTTGACGAGGTTCTACATCTGTGCCGCTTAAGACAGTGCTACTACTGAATTCACCTAAACCACAAGTCTGTGACACCTTTCAGCTTCCCGTGACCATGGAAACGAAACGCAGCCCTTACCACACATCGGGGCTTGGAGTCGGCCACCAGGCTGGCCAGGAAGTCCTCATCACAGATCTGGTTGATGACATGAGCGTCGTACGCCACCGTGATGGACACTTCCTCCATCATTTTGCCAAGAGTCCGAGTGAGAGTGAGTGAGCAAGCGAGACGGCTACTCCCAGAGTGAGGGACACAGAACGAGAGAGAGAGAGAGAGAGAGAGAGAGAGAGAGAGCGGCTGAATCTCAAAGCACAGAGAGAAACTACACTGGCTACACTCTCTCGTGAGACAGGCCACACCCCCTTTGGAGGCGGGAAGAAAGCAAGCAGGAGAGCCTTAAGGGACGGACACACACACACACACACACACACACACTTGTGTGCTGGCTCCCACAAACACACCTGCTATTGTGTGTGGTGTGCTCTCTCAGGTGTGTAGTGCTGAGGAGCTGAGGATCAGGTGTTCCACCCTCACTGGACCTCTGTGTCCTACAACACTAGGTGTACTTGAGAGGAAAAGAGGCCAGCTCTCTGTCTCCACTTTCTCACTCTTTCACTTAGTTTCTCTCTCTCACACTCACTCACACACACACACACACACACACACACACACACACACACAAACACACACGTCCTTCTCTTTTGTCTCTGTTCTCTGCGCTCGCTGACGTTTGTCCTCACTCAGTTTGCACAGCGCATTCCTTGCGGTCCTCCACTGATAAGTTCTGTTAGCCCCACGTGTACTCACACACACACACAAACACACACACACACACACACACACACACCCTTGTACACACCGACCCAGAACATTGTGAGTGGCGGGTGGCAGAGGGAAGTGTGTGCTCCTGTCTGACGAGCAGCAATGACTCAGTCTTTCTTACGGAACACTGGGAGCTCTGAGGGTCTGTGTGACACTCTCCTTTCCTCTCCTCTGCTCTGCTTTTCTCTCCAGTCCAGCGCACTCAGCCCGGATCCTCCCCACCTCCTCAGGGCTAAGTGGGAGGAGTGGGCTGCTTTATCTGCCCTCATATCAGCATGGAGGGGTGGTGTGTGTGTGTGTGTGTATGTGGTGGTTGGTGGGGGTGTAGAGAGGCACAGTGTCCTCCCCTCCTTCCAGCTCTTACCATCCTGCTGCTGCTGTGTCTCTCAGCTGTGCCTCTTGGAATCTAGTTGGTGGTCTGTTTCCACATTTTGCCATTTCCTACCTCTCTTATCTCCTGTTCCTCGGCAGTGGAGGGGGTTAAATGCTAACAGGGTTTTATTGTGAAGCTGACTGCAGGTAGGCGCACACGCACACACACACACACACACACACACACACACACACACACACCCAGCCCAGTTTAATCACATGCACACCCGGGAAGTCGTCTCCCTGTTTGCCTCGGCTTTGAAGTGCGCTCGTCCTAAACCCCTTCAACGTTTCGGGGTCGCCTCGGAATGCTAAGTCTCCTCTTCACTACTTTTTTCCGGGGGTGGTGAAAATTCAAATAGCTTCCCATAATCCCCCCCGAGTGGAGCGAGCTGGGCGGCAGCAGATGCAGGTTATTGCTAACTCACACCGAGACTCTGCCCTTTTTCACCACGAGCAGGTGCCAGTGAATACCAGTGCGTAGTAAGCTGATTATCGGCAGGGCTGAGCCTCTTGAAAATGTACACAAAAATCAAAGCAAGACTCCATGGCCTCCCTGCCTCCCTCTCTGACTGCTCTGAAGTGGGGCAGGAGCTTGGGTGTGCGGGAGAATGCAAAGGCACAGACTAATGACGAGCTGCTGGCTCCTCTGGCAGTGAAAATTATGAGCACTGGGTCGGCCTGTACCCTCTGGCATGTATGTGTGGTGTGTGTGTGTGTGTGTGTGTGTGTGTGTGTGTGTGTGTTCATAAAGTCCACATATGAGGGAGATGGAGCTGGGTTTACTCCGAGTTCTCCTCATCCGTTTCTAATAGAACTTGCCCTCCTCAGAGAACCAATCACACAACAACAAATACACACACAAAATACACACACACACACACAGAAACATAAGCTTGCATCTAGCATACAAAAACATACTGAGATTGACATAAGATACACAACACATACATACAGAAACAGATAGCTTGCATACAAAGACATACTATGATTCACACAACACACAGACAGGCAGGGCAGAACTGCACAGGCTTTTCATGAGCAGCAGAAACATCCAGAAAAAGAGACGGGGGTCAAATCTGTGTTGCTAAATTTTACCGAGCCAACAATTTATGCAAATATAAACGCTGGGGGAAAAAAGGGAGTTCTGAGCCAGACTGACACCTCAAAGAGTGCGAGACTCTCTAAATCCCATGACATCACACAGTCTCCTCATCCCACATCACAATCGGCTCACTAACACACTCCTCACACTCCTCTTCCAAGCCTCTCTTCAGCACGCTCATCCTCCTACAAACGCTCAAACTCTACAAACTGCTCCATCCAAAACCTTCCCAACAGTGAACTCAAAGCTACCCTCCCCATAATGTCTACTCCTATGTGCCATTCTTCTCCCCTTCCTCTGTGCTTCCTGGGTAGGGAAATGAACGAGATATAATGCTATAGGCCACAACACTGACAGTGCAAACAATAAAAGCAGACACCATATCCACAAGCACCACAAACATCAGCCAAAATCCATACGTGGCCATGATGGAAATCTGTCTCATGCAAAGATCAATTATCTTCCGATTGATTTGTCTTCAGACATGCTTTCAGTGCCCTTTGAGAATGACTGAGACTTATGTGAAGTCTAATTATGGGCTGGACTAGAGTTCCAGAGTTTGTCTGGAGCTCTGGTTAGGAATGCTGTTTGTCTAAAATAATTGTCCTTAATTTTCTTCTGGATGAATACAGTATCTCTTTCTCTCTCTATCTATCTATCTCAACAGTTTTTCCAGAAGTGCTCCAGCAGTCCCCTCTCACAGACCCTCAGTGCAACACTCTAGTAAACATGCAGTCATCTCAAGAGCCAAACTCTTACATTTTGTCTGCTTGTCTCTACCACCAGCTCAGTCTGACTGCTACACTGGTTGTAGTGCTTGCAGGAATAGAACAGCGTTATATAAATGCAGCCCATTTCACTCTTAGTTTGCATGGAAAACACCTCTGCTCTGAACACACGCTGGGTCATTTGTAAGTCATCTTCGATTGCTTAATACCTGCCAATACAACTCTGGACTACTTCAACATAGTAACTCATTTACATTTATGCATTTAGCAGTATTTTGAGATGAAAGTGCAGGAGTGTAATAAACGTGCAGTAGGGAGAGAGAGTGGGAGGTGCATTGTAAGTGCATTCCTGGAATGCAGTAATTTTAAGCCAGGATAAATTCTTGGAAGAGCTGGCTCTTCAAGAATTTCTTGAAGGTTGTGAGGGTATCTATTGTTCTGGTAGCACTTGCAAGGTCATTCCACCAGCGTGGAACAGCAGATGAGAATAGTCTAGATAGTCAAGACGAGAGATAACCAGGGTCTGTACCAGGAGCTGGGTTACATGTTGGGTTAGGTACGGCCTGATCTTCATGATGTTGAATAGAGGAAAAACAGCATGACCGAGCTACAGAGGCAATGTGACCAGCAAAGGTCAGTTGGTCATCAATCATGACTCCTACAATTCCCACAATGGCTGAACACTGCTTTAAATGTAAGCACAATATCAATGTCTTATCAGTATTCTATACTGACATTACTTCTGAGCCTCTACAAATGTCAATGTACACAAGATGGTTAATCAGGGTCAGACAGAGAAACAAAACATGGAAATAGAACAGAACAACAAGCTGTGGTAGGTTTGTAGAATAAGTTTTTCCAGTAACACATTGCTGGTAAGCAGTGGTGTGAGCTGGAAAATCAGGGGGAAAGGCAAGTAAGCATTTATGACAGAAAGCGAGAGAGAGAGAGAGTGTTAGGAAGAAAGAGAGAGTGGGAGGATCTATGTGAGAGAGAAAGAGTAAAATGCACCACAGCTGCGGTTGTGTGACGGTGGTTGAGCTATCTTGCTTCAAATCACGCAAACTCCTCTCTCTTCCTTCCTGAGTCCTGTGAGCCTCTTTTACCTCTTTCACCACAAGTATAGACATAGACACAAGGCCAAAGGACAAAACACACACACACACACACACACACATACACACACACGCTAACACCATGGCAATGTTTATGAGATAAACTGCTGCGGTGGCAGCTTTCTGCTGATCCTCTGGAACTCCCCTGGTCATATTGGCTGGTGTGCAGTATCCTGTAGACACACACACTGTGCATGACCTCAGGCCTCCCAGGAGAGCCAAACAACTAAGTGATAACACCGATGCAACTGCCCAACGGGCCATAACAACACATCAAGTCCACCTCTTTTTAACTCCTCATTTCAACATGGCATCTGGTGAAAACAACCATAAAGAGTGTGGCTGCTCCTTTCTTTTGTGCTTTTAAAAGGCACATTACACACAGGTGGGGGAAATTATTGACCATCAAGCCATCAAGTTCACTTCTATTTGATTCCTCATCTCAAAATGCCATTTGCTGAAAACAACCCTAAAGAGTGGAGTGGAGTTGATTGGAATTAAAGCTACTTCGACAGCATACTGAGGATAGACTTCACACACATCACACACACACACATTATATCCACATTCAATCCCTCTCCACTGCCATTTTAGCTGACTCTGGATCAGGTCTGTTAGAGAACTGACCTTTCCTGCACTGCCCTTGGCAACCCAACATCTGCAAATCTGAGATGGCATCTCCATAAAAGACTACAGACACACACACGCCTTTCCAAAAAGGGACTGGGTGTAGCTGTTCCCCCTCAGGGATGTGTATGATAAAGGTGTGTGTGTGTGTGAGTGAGAGTGTGTGTGTGTGCAGGGCTCAGCACCTACCTTGATGTTGCAGGCCTGCTCCATGAGGCGTCTGGCGTTCTCAGCCGCGCGGTAGCGCTTGGGCAGCTGCACCCGGAAGAACTTGAGGGCGCCCTCAAAATCAGCCTGCAGCAGGTCCTCCTTGGAGGTCTGAGAGAGGACAGAGGAGACCCACACATGATGGCATGCACGAACTGGGAGGAGTGATGGGCACTAAGGTATCATGCTCTACTCCCACTTCACTCATTAAGTTAATTAAGTCAGACTCACTGATTACTTGGATCTATTAGCTGACAATCATAATTGATTGCAATAAAACAGCACCACCTTCTGGTAAAAAAAAACAACTTTATCCTCTTTTACTATTTAAATGAGAATTTTAATTGGGCTGAATTATACCATCACTGCTTTTTGCTAATGCTCAGCCTCATTCAAACCCTCGATGCAACACTAATTCAAGACTCTAATTGTCTTTCATATCTGACAGACCAGCACCAACTTAAGCACCGTAATAGAGATTCTTCATTGCTTCTTAAGAAAATTGATCTGATGTGTCTCTCTCTCCCTCCCTCCCTCTGTGAACCTCTGCCTCCTCTCACCGCCAGGAGTCGGGGCACAAAGAGACGGTGGCCCATCCCCAGTAGCCCAAGGACTCGGGTCGTTGGGTCTGCGCCCATTCCCACACCCTCCCCGATGTGGTCTTGCCCAGGAGGCCCATCTTCCAGGGTCCGACACACGGCCGGGGGCAGCGTGGTGGGCAGCTCCTTGTCTGGGGTGACGTCCTGGGTCGGCTCATGCGAGGTCCCTTTCTCACCCTCTGAGTCCCCAGGACGGGACGTGAGGTTGGGCTTGGAAGAGTCACTGGGGTCACGGCTCTCGTCGGCCATTTTTGTTTTAGTTTGTTGCTTTCACTAATGCTCTTTTTGGCTTGCTTTGAAAAGAAAATGAAATGGGCTCAAGGGCAGTTTTGCTGTGTTAGAAGTACAAAGGCTTTCGAGCGGTCAAAAGGTCCATGCTCGTCCGGCCCTGTCACCGCACTGTGAGGTGTCTCCGGAGAGCTCTCCCAACTGGCCTGGCACAGGATCCAGAGTCTAGGGCGGAAATGCAGCAATGAGCAGGGTGAGCGCCAGGAGACAGGCTGACCATCACCATGCCTCCACTTGCTCCACGTCACCTTAGCACCAAACAGAAGAAAAACGCCCCCGCCAAACTCTCCGTAATCAGGGATACAGATGGCTTCAGAAAGATCTGGCAGTGACTACATTATGGCAGGCCGGTGTTTTTTTCGGGTCCAAACGCTGGAAGCCACTGTGGGTCATATAGTCCTGTTCAGCATGCCGGGATGGTCGCTCCTCAGGCCTGTTTATCCTCCCGATGACTGTGCCTTCCGCGCAAACCTGTCAAATTAGTGCACAGTTGCCTGGCAACAGCCAGGGTGGGTGTACGGGATCTGTGAAACAGACGCCAAGCAATACATCGTATACATCCTGATTTTTCTTCCAAAGGGAGAAGCCCTCCTCTATATGGGGGGGTTGAGAGAGGGGGGGTTAACACATGAGATGGAGAGGGAGAGAAAGAGTTAGAGAGAGAGAGAGAGAGAGAGAGAGAGTGAAAAAAAGATGGCAGTCAGATGAGAGTAAGTGTGGAAAGGCCACAGAGGAGAGGAGACTGAGGGATTCCAAGTTTGTTTCAGCTGAATGCCTCTATTCTAGCGCCGACAGAAAAGAGAACTATCAAAACACTGCACTTCAAACAGGCGCATCTCTTTTCTCCTCCCAGCTTCCTGTCCCAGAGAGAGGCTGAGAGAAGAGGCAAAATGGAGGCTGTTTGTTTAGTCTCGCTCAGTGAGCATCGCACACAGATGGTCCACTTCCCTGCCCACTGCTGTGGCCAAGTTTCGAACACGTTTCACAGCGAGGCCAAGAAAGAGCTAAAAGAATTTCTGAGGTAAGTTTGCATGATTGTAGAGGGGGGTCCTTCTTATTCGTTCCCACTTCACCATCCAGTAGGGCATTAGTTTTAGGGAGTTTCCAGAACTGTGCTCCTAGTTCAGCTACTCCAAGCAGAGTTTCTTTTCAGCGTGGTGGAGAAAGCAGACTTGGAGAGACCAAGATCAACGATCTGATCCAAAGCACGGAGTAGAGGAGGAATGAGAAGAGAAAGAGAGAGAGAGAGAATCTTGCTGACTGAGTCAGGTGGGCAACATGCACAGGCAGCGCTCTGATGAGAGTGGCTACTGGTCAGTCACCACCCTATTGCACACATCCATACAGCTGAACGCATCCACTCCTTCGTCTGGTCCTTCCAGTCCGGAGCGACAACCAAGCTGTCCCCCCCCCCACCACTCTGCTGCGGAGGCGCCGAGCTGACCGCAGAGACCGATGAGGCGAAGAGGAGGCGAGCACGAAAGCAGAGTAAGAGCTGCCGGAGACGCCACCGATGCTAGAAGCGGCGGCCGAGAGGAGAGGAGCGAGAGAGCGCAGGAGCAGGAGGAGGGGGGTGTCGAGCGGAGGAGAGGAGGGGCTGATGCGGAGGCAGGGGTCCTGACGCAGGCAGGGTTGATGGCGAGCTGGTGGTCCTCATGGCTGGTAGAGACAGAGGCAGAGTGACAGCGCCCTTTTTTTTTCTCCCAACAGCACGCTGGCTTAGCTGCTGTTGCTAACTGCTAACGATGCTCAGCGCTAATGCTTCTGCTGATGCTGCTTTTGCACGCACGCGCTCGCTCTCTCTCTCTTTCTCTCTCTCTCTCCGTGATGGCAGTCAGGAGGGCACGTGAGCAAACGGAGCGAGAGGAAAAGAGAGAGAGCAGGGGGAGGAGGGAGAGAGAGCGAGAGAGAGATGGAGAAGAAAATAGATAGAGGTGGTTGGAGGGAGGGCAATGGGGAGCCTCCGGGGAGAATGCCGTAATAACTAGCCAATCAGAGTGAGACAGTGCAACCCCCTCAGTCACTCACCCCTCCCTTTTCTCCTCGTCCTCCCTCCTTCTCCAGCCTCCGACACACACATGCACTGCCTCCATCCTTCTCTCTCAAACACGCTTCAGTCTCCCACCACAAGCCATTTGGCACAGACAAAGCACAGACAGCACATCATGGAGAGCACAAATGGCTGCAGTCGTCGTAACATCGTGCATTAACATAATAAAGAACCAGCTCCAGTCTGACCAAAGATCTGTCTGTTTCAAGTGCTGTGGTGGGACTTTAATTCCCCCAGCTTAAACCGAGCCTATCCATCTCTCTCTCCCCACTGCTCTATTCATAAGCTGGGGAACACAGTGCATAGGGCCCGAGAGAAAGAGGAAGAGAGAGAAAGAAAGAGAAAGAGAGAGCAAGAAAGAGAGAGAGAGAGAGAGAGAGAGCAGTGCACTGAGAGATGGATGATTTGATCGTCTTTTAAATACCACCACATGCGTGTGGCTGCCCCCTGCAGGCATCCAGTGCGCATTGGAATAACAAAGCAGCAGAACATGTCTGATTAGTCACAGTGTAATTGCTGAATAGCCTAAGGTAAACCTTTATCCAGCTTGATGCAAAACAGTCCAGACCTGCATTCAGTACATTCAGATTATGCCATGGAGAAAAGATTTTCAATTAAATACATGGGATTCACTCAGCAGAAGAATCTGTTGTGCTGCACAAACTTACATGGAAACACAGCAAGCAGCATCTAGTGCATGCTCATATTATACCAATGTAGTTTTTGAAACATTATATAGCCTAATATGAAGCCAGCTGTGTAACCAAGGAAGAAAAACAAAAGTAAGAGTGTGAAAACACCACAAAACTGTGGAATAGGAGCCTCTTGTCTCAAGTGGAACCTGCTCTGACCTACTCGATCAGCAGCAATTGATAGCTTGTCATTGGGGGAGCCAAGCATATGCAACATGAACTCCAGGAGAATCAATGGACACAGACTCCTTTCTTGGCTGGATGATGGAGAACTCCATTAGGCTCCGCTCAAAACACCAGCACGCCTCCAGGAGCAGCCGCTCGATGGCCACCAGGCCCAATGGCACCGCAGCGCCCTCTAGCTTGCTATTACAGCGTCGCCTTTTCTGTCCTTGGTACTGACACATAAATACAGCTTGCTGTCACACAGCAAAGATGAAGTCAGCTAGAAATAAGGGATAGGATATTACTTGAGGACCTTAGTTCCCTTATTGTAATTTACTACCATGTATTTTAAGTGGACCACTAACTAACGGAACTGAGTATGAGTGGGCCTCGTGTGTTGGACCTTCAAAACAATCACTTCCACATTTCTGGACCAAGTACAACATCTCTGATTACAATTTCTACGGTCTGAAAGAACTCTTCTTGGCCATATGAACCGGTGCAATTCACTTATTCACAATTAGGCAATTTGGGCGATTCACTTATTCACAATTACTGTTAACTACTGTTAACTAAAATCCAAGCCCCAGCAACACATAGAAATGATTTTTGTAATATAATACAAATATACTTGTTTCACAGCTGAAGTGCTGGGTTCCTGTTTGCGCTGTCAAGACTTATTATCTGATTTTGAAAGTCAGACAACTCAATACCTCGCTCATTACAGTATATGGCTACCTGCCAAAATGAAAAATAGAAACTTCATGAGTCTTTTTAAAAGGAATATCTTATTGTTTTGTGACCTCCTCTGAGGAAGAACTTTAAAGTTTTACACATCATCATATTATTTGCTGACTTCATTCCCTAAAGTTTCAGCTCAAACTGAATGGACAACTTGCAGAACGATGTGGAATACAAATATATAATGAATCAGAAAAACTTACTGGATTTGACAAATATCAGCGCTTTACTACAAAAAATATATGACATAATGGCTTCAGTGGTTGAGTGCATTGCACCCAGGCAATGAATGGTGCTAAATATCAATGTCCATTGTCATAGTCAGGCCTCCAAGTGTCTGAGATTATACGAAAAAGTGGACTTTTGACCATTTCCTTGAAACTTTCTTCTCATATTTACTTTATGTTTATCTATTCATTCATGCATTCATACTAATCCCACTTACCTCACATGTTTAGATTGAATTTCAATCAGCCTAGAAACTGGCTATCTCTGCACAGTCACTGATAGCATTTTTCTTAGTACATATTGCGTAGAGTGCTTCCTTGAAATCTCTGTCAAATCCCATGTATGAATGTACTTACACTCAATGCACTTAACACACAAAACACTTAATGGGAGCGAAAGTAGTTGGGTGCTCTGGACTCGACCGTTGTATGAGTGAGCACATAGCTGCTATGTATTCAAACTGACTGTGTGCTAACTGAACCTAGATGAAATGTGTTGGTCAGTCTGATTGCCTTGCTTATGCTTATTAAAAATACATTTTTTCCAAGTTAAATTTTTGATGTTACTGATTCCCACGGCTACTCAAGAGCCCCTGCGCTACAGAGGAAAAGCTTGAGGATCCTAGTAGAGCTGCCCTCTGTTAATCTTATGAAATAACGGACCTCAGAAGATCTGCATAATTCTGAATTATATTATAATTATATTAAAGCAACCGTATTCCCTCAGAGAGAGTGTCACCAGGAAATAAACTGGATGGATTTGAACCCGGGTCCCTATGCACAAAACACACACACACACACACCTTTCTGTTTGTTATGTTTATGTTTAAGAATTTACTCCTTAATGTGAAAAAGCTAATATTAGTGCTCCAAATCACAGCTTTGGTCAAAAACTAAGTAGGTCTGGCCTGCCATTATGAAGAGCGCTAAGGCATGGGTTGTGGCAAACTGTTCAGAATAAATAACAGTCTGATATGGTGTGTGTCTTTCCCATAAAGACCAGCAGAGGGAGACACACACTACCCATTTAGCTGTGGAGGGCCAGTGTGGCCTAAGCTTGCACTCCAGTGTGCTGAGATGAGAAGAGCACAGCACTCTGCTCCTTCTGCTCCTCCTCTCACCTACTCCTCCAGGGGCATCTCATTGCCCCCCTCATTTCTGCAGTTCAACACTTCTACATCTCATAGGCTTCTTAATGCACCATGCCAAGCTATTTCAGAGTGCCCCACTCAGAGTACTGACAGGCATGGACTCAGACAGTTGTAATGTGTTCAGATAAAAACAGATGGCTAGCTTACCTTCAGCAGAGCCAGGGCCACATTGAAGATGATATTTAAACCCTAAGAACAAAGACAAAGGAGAAGAGATTTCAGAATATATGTGTGATCACACTGAGAGAGCGAGCATGCGCGAGCGCGCACAGACAAACACCCACCCACCCACACACACACACAGTCTCCAGGGGGCAGTAAGTATTCATATTCATATGCAGAGACAATGGGTCAACATAATTATCATGAGTGAATTGAGGGAATGAGGGAATTCAACAAGTAATAACAGAGCAGTGTGTGTTTCAGCAGCGCGACTCCTGCGACGGACGGCTATTTATGCAAACTAATGTGAAGAGCTGCCAATAAAACACCCACAGACTGACAGGGACGAGAGACGAGAGAGAAGGAGAAAGTCAAACAGGGCACAAGGGGGAAAGAAAGGAACGGGGAGGTTTATGGAGACTGGCAGCTAGGTGCTGGGCTCTTACTCTCTCGCTCACACACACACAGACATGCACTGACACACACAGACAGACACACACACACACACACACGTACACACACACACACACACACGTTGACACACACAGCTGCACTGACAGGAACACTAAGAGGCTGGGGCTGGTGGGCTGAGTGATAGAGGGATCAGTGACAGAGCTGGGAGAGGGGGGAGGAAGAAAGGGACAGAGGGGAGGAAGGAGAGGAGAAGAGCGGCTGAAAAGAAGTGAAGAGGGGGGGGGGGGGGGCTGAGCAGGTGGCATCTCAGCAACGCCGAGCCAGCCGGTGCTGAAGTCAGCTCCACATGGGAAGACCCATCTCCTCTGTCGCTCAGACAACCCGTTCACATGGCAACACAAAGCTAAAAATAGCTTCCCTGCTCTATTAATAACGGGGAGGGGAGGCTGGGAGGAAGGGGGGTGGGGGTGGGGGGTGCACCTCTCACAACATCCCCTAGATGGCACCGAGGGCCAAGACAGACAAACTGGCACTGTTTGGCCCAAAAGACGTGTGTGATTGTGTGTGTGTGTGTGTGTGCGCGCGCGCGAGAGGGGATGAGAGAGAGACAAAAGGAGAGAGAGAGAAAGAGAGTGAGAGTGAGAGTGAGAGAGAGGGAGAAAGACAGAGAAGTGGCTCTTTCATGTCACTGGCATGCTGCCAAGCATGTTCAAAGAAGCGTGGGTGAGAGAGGCTGCACCATCCCTGTCTCCCAATTAGCATCGCTTGCCCACCTGCAAACTAACACAGGTAACCATTCAAGCAGTCTTGTTCACGCTCACTCTCACTCTCTCTCTCTCTCTCTCTCACACACACACACACACCACACACACCACACACACACACACACACACACCACACACACACACCACACACCCACATTGAGTTTATATGCAAGGCTTGTCTAACAGAGTTCAATCTGTTGTGCCAAACCCTACTGTGTGTTCACGGGGACTCTTAAAAGCGAGGTGAAGACGAGAGAGAGAGGAGAGAGAGAGGAGAGAGAGAGAGAGCATTTCAAGAGGTGATGCAACGCAAGAAGAGAGATTTCAGAAGGATGACAGAAGGTGGCTTTATGAGGGGAGGATAAGAGATGCAGGTAGAACGAGAGAAAAGAGAGTGCAAATAGAGAGAGAGAGAGAGAGAGAGAGAGAGAGAGAGAGAAGCGGGGCGGCACAAAGGCAGTGAAAGAGAAGGAGATCATAAAACGGAGGGTTTTTAATAGATCTACATGCAGAGAAGAACTTTATCATGCAAGTCGCCGACTGAAATGAGCAAACTTTTAATTGTTCTGCCTCGGGGAAAAGCAGCACGGAAATGAAGTGTGTGAGGGTGTAACGTGTGTGTGTGTGTGTGTGTGTGTGTGTGTGTGTGTGTGTGAGAAGAGCAAGGGTAAGGTAAGACAATCTCAAAGGCCAGAAAGCATCGCTGTGTGGAAGATACAAACAAGTGCAAGGTCATACTCACAACACTTTAAGCAGCTGAGTGAGAGCGTCTACACACACACACACACACACACACACACACACACACACACACACACACACACTCTCACTTCTCAAGCTACTTTACAGCGCTCGCTCCATCTCCATGGCAACCTAATCGAAGCCCAAACAATTATCGCTCCTCCCTGGAGAAATCATCTTCATGGGCTTATTCTTCAGTCTAGCGCTCAAATAAACACAACGAGGCCCAGTGAAGTGGACCATGCCCTTGGGCAAGGAGATCTGCCACTTGTGTCAGGAGATGGCAGATAATCTCTCCACTCTGCATGACTGAGCGAGGTCAGAGAAACGGAGATGGGCCACGCTCACACTCACACACACACACACACATCTACTCACCCCCACGCTCACACACATCTACTCTCCACAGCACTGAAGGGGGACCACAGGGGTCTGGACACAGGGATAGGAGAGAAAGCAACGATTGTGTGTGTGTCTGGGTGTGTGTGTGTCTGGGTGTTTGCGTGTGTGTGTTGGCAGTTGGCAGTGATGCCTAAGCAAATGCAATGGGAAAGTACCCATGAAAATGACTACAAAGAGAAATCTGGGAGGAGGGTTGTACAGACGTGCATGTAACTGTAAGTGTGTGTGTGTGTGTGTGTGTGCGTGTGTGTGTGTGAGACGTACCTCACAGAGCAGCAGGTCAGTGATGTGGAAGACCATACAGAGGGGAAACTTGGCGGTGAAGAGCGTGAGGAACCACTGGGAGGCGTACATGTGGGCCTCCAGATTCAGCTCCTGGAAGTGAGACCACAGCTCCGGTAGCTGCTCCTACTCACCCACACCCACACCCACACACACACACACACACACACACACACACACACACGGGAGAGACAGAGAGACAGAGGCAGAGTGAGGAGGAGCAGGAGACACACGGAGGAGAGGAGGAGGTGCAGATAGAAAGGGAGAGAGTCATGAAAAATATGGGTCTCCAGTGCAGTGGAGTGCAGAGGAGGAGGGAGAAATGAGAGGGATGGACAGAGAGGACGAAAGGAAGACCCCCTGTCCATTCCTGCCTCTTCACTAACGGCTTGGGAAATCCACACACAACTACAGGTACAGCAAAGTCAGCAGAGCCAATCAGAATACGAGAGAAGCAAAAAGGTATGGATGGAGGGAAAAGAGAGAGAGAGAGTGAGTGAGAGAGTGAGTGAGAGAGAGAGAGAGAGAGAGAGAGAGAAGAGGAATTAAACACAAGGAGAGGTGGGAAGAGCAAAGCAGCGTGGGAAATAAACAGGGAAGGCAAAAGTGAAGAGGTGGCAAATGGAGTGTGACAGGAGACGTGAAGTTAGAGAGTGAGAGCAGGAGAGATGACGCATTGAGCACTGATGAAGCATTGCACCGAGTCCATTAAAAGCAGTGCAAATAGAACAGCAAGCAGAGGGAGAGAGGCCAGCAGGCCCCGGGGAGACTCTAAATGGACAGGTGAGTACATCAGGTCTCAGTCAGGGGCTGGAGAGAACACAGGGATGGAGAGAGAGAGAGAGAGAGAGAGAGAGAGCGAGAGAGAGAGAGAACAAGATGAGGGGGGATATATGGAGCAACCTGAGAAAGA
This sequence comes from Tenualosa ilisha, assembly GCA_015244755.2. Classification (NCBI taxonomy): domain Eukaryota; kingdom Metazoa; phylum Chordata; class Actinopteri; order Clupeiformes; family Clupeidae; genus Tenualosa; species Tenualosa ilisha. The sequence continues at coordinate 5,799,553 of PYXC01000407.1, forward strand.
CAGTGATGGGATAGACAGAGACAAGGAAAGAATGAGTGAGAAAGAGAGAGAAAGAGACGGAAAGATAGAGAGAGAGAGAGAGAGAGAGAGAGAGAGAGAGAGAAACAGAGAGAGACCAAGCAGACAGCTGTCGATATGAAGGGTGCTGAAAGAGTACTGAAATGGCAAATTAGATGGCAAATTAGCATCTTAACACGTCAGGCCCACCACAGCAGCAATAGCCAGAAATAGCAGAGAGGGAGAGCAATAGAAGAGAGAAAGAGAGAGAGAGAGAGAGAGAGAGAGAGAGAGAGAGAGAGAGAGAGAGAGAGAGAGAGAGAGAGAGAGAGAGGCAATGGCTGACTGGAGCCCAGCTCTCCACATTCATCTCCTGCATTGGAACCCGCTGAGGACTAAAGGCAAGTCATCAGGGCCAGAGAGGGAGGGAGAGAAGGAGGGAAAGAAGGGGATGGAATGATTAAGATGGATTCAGACAGAGGCAGAGAGAGAGAGAGGGAGAGAGAGAGATAGAGGGAGAAAGGGAGAGAGAGAGAGAGAGAGAGATAGGGAGAGAGAGGGAGAGAAGGAGAGAGAGAGAGTGTCAAGTGCTGGTAGCAGTCGATGTTAATCCTCTTGCGCTGCCGTCGTGGTCAATGCTAACAGGGTTGTGTGTAGCGGCCAATCAGGCCCACTTGAGCGCTAACTGGATTCCAGTGCTGGAATGAAAAGCCCATTTCCAGTGCATGTGGGTCTAAACACTCACACCCCACTGAGCCACAGCAGACCACCTGCGCGCACACACGCACACACACACACACTCACTCACACACACACACACACACACACCACACACACACACACACACTCACCAGGGACCAAAGGAAGTGTGAAGACACAGACAGCCACTTCTCACATACACACATACATACACACTAACCAGGGACTAAAAGGAGGTAGTGTGAACACATAGACAGTCACTTCTCATACACTTCTCTCACACACACACACACACAAATGCGCACACACTCGCAAACACAAACTGCTAATCAAACACACTCTCATCCACACTCCGGGTTCCATGACCTGGACACAAAGTGCAGGAACTTAGCACTCCCAACTCAATGCCATTAGCTTTCCGCTGCGCCTCAGGGATAACCATGGACAGTCCAAGTGCCCAGAGGTTCTGCCTCTGCACTATCCCAGACGCCATGCAGAAGTGATTACCTGCAGCAATCGCTCCAGCTGATAGAACTTGCAGTGCAGTTCCTCAAAGTTGTTCTTGTAGAGAGCTCTCAGTCCATACTCATACATGATCTTCACCAGGACACAGAAGGCCTGCTCCTCCGGCATCTACAGAGAGAGAGAGAGAGAGAGAGAGAGAGAGAGAGAGAGAGGGGGGCAGGAGAGGGGGAGAGAGGAAAAAAAGAGGTGAAGTGAGGGTGAGAGAGAAAAGGAGGAAGAGAGGGAACATGTGACAAAAGAAATCCTTTGGCTTTTCAGACTGACAGGGTTAAGCTCTTGTGAGCTGCAATGAAAGGTCCAATATAAAAAAAGAGTGGAAAGACCAGAGAGAGAGAGAGAGAGAGAGAAAGAGAGAGAGAGAGAGTACATATGCCTATCTATAGAGAAGAGGTACTCTCACGCAAAGAAATTGCAAGAAGGTAAGTCTGTACCCATCTATGCTTGTTAGTATGTGTAAAAGTAATGCTGAATTATGGATATATGACAGAATACATTCATGTGTCTGTGGTCTGTGGTGTGTGTGTGTGTGTGTGTGTGTGTGTGTGTGTGTGTGTGTGTCTGGGCAGTACAATGCCATCTGCACACTCATGTACATCTATAGTAAATAGGCTGTATATGCACTGTGTGTATGAGAGTTTGTGTATTTGTGTGTTTGGTGTGTAGAGGGTATTAAATGAAGGTAAGAGCGTGTATGCTTAAGTGTGTGTGTGTGCATGAGTGTGTGTGTGTGTGTGTGTCTGTGCTGAATAGGTTCCTGCAGGTAGATGTGTGACACCATTAATATTCCTGACAGCCTGTGCACCCTTAAGCATTCTGAAAGAGCTCTGCAGCCCTCCTCTGCCTATTCCTCTCTATCTGCTCATTTCTCTCTTCCCCATCCTCTCCCATCCCTCCTTTCACTGTCTGGAGGATCCACCTCTCTCTTTCATTTCATTCCCCCCTTTGTCATCCTACATTTCCTCTCCTCCTCCTCCTCTTTCCTCCTTTCTGTCTCACCAGTTGCTTTAGAATGTAGTCCACCTGTCTGCTCCCAGCCCCACAGTGAGTCTCTCCCTGGCCTCTTCCCACAATACCAGTAATCCGTTCTGAACATAAGGAAGTGATTTCACAAATTCATCTATTCATCTTGTTTTTACAGCATACAGGGTTATATACCCCAAGGCTCTGAAATAATTGTTAAGATAATTATTATATATCCATATTGCTGGTGAATGCACTCTCTCTATATATTGTATAGCCCACTGTACCGGATTCAAAAAGTATTGGGGAAGATTTGTATCCGATTAGTCAATCACTGGGTTAAACAGAAAAGGATGATGACGGGCTACCAGAGGCTGAATACCTGAAAATGGTCTCCTCAAACAAGTCTATAAAACAAACAAAATAAAACAAATTTTGATAATCACATCAGGCCTAGCCAAGACTATTTCTCAGAGTGTGTGATTAGATCACATACTTTTCATATGCTTTGAATGTTCTATTCCCGTTGAGATCTGGCGCTTTTGCATTACCAGGCACTGTTGCATTTAGTCCTATAAATAACACAAACCCTTTACTTTGGCTGTTGTTTTATTGTGATGTGTGTTGATTAGACCTATAAGTGGACCAGACCTAGACCTGGGCCAAAAGTGGCAGGAATATGCTGTTGCCAACAGAGCCACGAGTCTGCCCAGCTCTTATTAGTGGTGGAGAGGTATGATGTAGCGGTGTCCTTTTGGGGCATGCTGTCGTCCCCATTTGTCACCAAGTGCAGTGGCGCAGCTGAAGCTGTAGAGGTGCGGGAAGTTATTTTACACACGCAAAATGCCAAAAAATGCTGTTTTTGTCTGCAAACAGGAATTTTGTCAATATCAACACTGGTTTTAGTGTGTCTCACCACATATAAATTATTTTATTCAGTCAGCAGCTCTAAACACATATTTAGGGGTGCTGTTGCACATAAAAGTTTATTTGCCTTAAACTGCGCAAATTAGTATGTTTCCGTTTCAATGCTAATCTTACTTTTGCAAAATGTTTCAAATAAAATCATTTGCTAAATAAATGTACAGATGAGGACCAACATGAGAGAGAAGTGTAGTTCTATTTAGCAGTGGGGCTGGGCAACGATGCCTATTCAGGAAGGAAAAATGGAAAGTCACAATTTTTTTAGCTTGGTTGATTCTGCTCTGCGAATTTGCAGCTTTGCTTTCAGCATGTGCATACCCAGTTATACGGTCATACAGCTCTCCAGTCACTCCTCAAAAGCCTATTGACAAGGGTCAGTAGTTTCTTTTTGGGAAATCATTCCACTGGGGCTTATATATTTGAGGAGATTCTGCATCCATCAGTGGTCATAATAGCTTTTACTTCCTGGTTCCAGCTCTGGTAGCTTCAATACCAACATGAACTGCGCCATGGTTCAGGTGACCTGTAACCCAGAAGCCCATTTTACAGACGGGCACCAGTGCCTTGCTGTGCAGTTTGGCAAACAGCTTTCACTGTACCAATGCCCTAAACTCCAGACGCAAGTGCAGTAACACACCAGTGTGCAGCAACAGCTCTGGAGAGAATGCAGTCACCAACAATATGGTTATATCATAATTATCCTAATGATTATTTGCTTTGTCAGCCTCTCCTCTCCTCTCTCTGAGCCCTGGTCTTTTCACCTGCCCTTCTTCAAACTTTCCACCCAAGACCTTCAGGCTCCATTTCTCTGCCCACGTCCCTCACACACTCATCTCAAGCCCTCTTCTTGCACTCAACAGCTTTCATATTTGACTAAGTAGTGTGATTAACGTGTGTGTGTGTGAATGCATGTTGATTTCTTTCTCAGTTTATAATATGCTCAAACTTGTATTACGCGTGACTGTATATGTTTGCTTGGGCTTATTTCTGTGTCTAAGCCTCTAATGGGGCTATGTATACATGTGTGAGCGTGTGTGTGTATGTGTGTGTGAGCGTGTGTGTGATCTGCAGTACTTACATGAAGCAACAGCACTGCTGCCAGAAAGGACTGTCCCTGGCAATAGCCAATCTCCTCGTCGTAGACAGAGTAGGCCTGCACCAGAGGGAGTAGCTGAAGTTAGAGTCCCACAATCAACAGATTAAAGGATCGTTTTCAAGGGCTGGCTGTTAAATCAAGCAAAACCCACTTATCACCAATCTGTGAGCTTGAGCTCTGCTTGATTTGGTAAAACTGGCTCACGTTGTTTTGCTAATGCTGATCTCAGAGCAGAGACGAGAATATTTTCATGCTTATGGAACATTAGCTGGCATTAGAAATACATTTGCAAATCATAATACTGCTGAAAGACTATTTAAAGCATTCAAATCTGGGTGTTTATTTTGCCCAAATAAAACCAATGACAACAACAAATGATCCCTATTTACTGGTGCAGACTTTAACAGAGCTTGAGACATCTGCGCTGATTTCAATACTTTTTCATGTTACCATTCAATCATTCACCAACCTATAGCAGAAGTGAAAAACAAAGCAATGCAAAATACAGACACACAAACAAACAAACAAACAAACAAACACACACACACACACACACACACACACACACACACACACACACACACACACACACACACACACACACACACACACACACACACACTCAATCCCTGGGGCCAAACCTGGATAACACCTGGGGGTGGTGGTAGCGTAGTGGTTAAGGAACCTGGCTAGCGTGTAGCCTGAAAGTTGTGGGTTCGAATCCCTGCTGCCACTGTTGTGCCCTTGAGCAAGGCACTTAACCCTAAGTTGCTCTAGGGGAGACTGGCCCTGAACAATTGATAGTTGATGAGTTGTAAGTCGCTTTGGATAAAAGCGTCTGCTAAATGCATAAATGTAAATGTAACACAACCTAAAAATTTTAAAGTCAAACACAAGCAAAGTCATAGCCCACGCCATCACCCCGTTCCTTCCATGCCAACATTCCTTTCCCGTCTTGTGTCTGTTGACATAATCTATTGATAGGATCTGCAGTACCATGTCTATGTGTGCTTTAGTGGCTCTGTGCCTCACAATGGGTGCCGTCCCAGGCTGGGCACATGGGCAAATTGTCTCTGCTCTTGGCTAATATGAAAGCCTGACTGGCAATTTTTAGTCTTCTTTAATCTCCCAGTGCCAATCAGGAAATGGAGCGGTTCTTAAGCCCCGCTCAAAGACGCTTTAAACAAGAGAGATGAGAGACACACATCCACTCGTTCTCTCTCTCTCTCTCTCTCTCTCTCTCACACACACACACACAGCTTTGCTATATTCTTGACAGCAGTAGAGCGGAACCATTCACACCTCCAACAGCCTTGGAATTAGTAAGACATTTAAACAGTTCTAGTTCATACCCATGCAAAAAACACACACCTCGTCAAAGCCTCAGCTCAAAATGAAAGTGAGTGTGCTCAACCTTTCCCAGCTCCCAATGAAATGGCGTGGATGGCAGATTGTAGCTGCAGAGTCTGGGTGCCACAAAACTAAACTACCGCAGAAAGGAGTTGCAGCAGCATGAATTAAATGCTGCAAGACATTTCCAGCTGTTGAAGGCCATTTCAAAAGATTTCACATACCAAATCACAGCTGCCAGGTTTAAATCTGCTCTGCGTGGTTCTCGAGGAACACTTTCGGATTCCAGACGTCTTGAACACAGCTTTGCACTCACTCTGATTGAACTGTATACGTACATCCACCACACGTGATAGAATGTCATACTATAGGAAAGCTTGGTCAAAGCTAGTTTATTTGCATGCTAATGTCAGTGGATATCTGAACAACACGCCACTTGAGTTTTTAACATAACACCACTACAATTGTTTCTTTCCATTCTGTTGCTGTTTACAGGTAATTTTTGGCTATATTAACCTTGAAGTATTACACATAAGGTAAATGCATTTATGAGGTGGTCCCACTCAGCTCATCTTAGCAGAGGCGTCAGATCAGAGGTTTTGGCCAAAGGAGAGAGAGGGAATGTAATATCACCTCACTTTTACCCTGACTGTTGGCTAGGGGCTTTGTTGGTTAACTTTGATGGCTAGTCCTTTCAGCAACAGTTTTATTTTGTCATGTAATCTTGGTGTGAATTGGCCTGTTGGCAATGGGCTGACCTTGCAGATCTTGTAGAGGGAGTCCTGGCCATCACCATTGGAGTCCTTGAAGTAGTCATGAGCAGGGAAAGTGCGGTGGATGTCCCGGGTGATGACGCCCTCCTGGGCAGAGTCCTGAAAAAAGAGACACACACAAACACCAAGAGCTGAGAAAAGTAGCATTGGGGAACACACTTTCTTGTAAATACAAAGTTAACATTTAACAGCACAGAACTAAATCTGTCAAAAACACATGCTGCCTGCCATCCAAACAACAAACTCTAACAAACCCAATGCCAGCACAATTCAGCAAGAAGTTGGTGAAACAACACCACAAGACATTTCACAAGACCACAAGAATGGCCTGTCAAAGAGTTTGAATGAGAGATGTCACTGCCTCAGAGGTTGTGGGTTACTAATACTAACACAGCTTTAGAGCCCAACCAAGCCCTCAGGCCAGCTCACTGGTCTCTTCTCAGAGCAGTGCTTCTCAATGCTTGCATAGGACACTGCTGCAAACGCTTCCTGGAGGAAGGCTGTCAGCAGCACAGTGTTCTGGAGGACAAGTGTGTGAAGCAGATAAAACAGGCCTGTAAAACACACACACACACACACACACACACACACACACACACACCACACACACACACACACACACACACACACACACACACACACACACAGAGCTGAGCAGGGGGAGAAAAGACAGGGATGATGTAGGCTAAAAAAAAAGGAATGGAAACAAGATTGCGAAATACAAGAGGATAAAGGGGGGAAGAGAAATAGATGCATTAGTAGGAAATCAAAATGGCAGCAGAAAGCCTAGTGTGACACAGTTGTTTCTTTTTTCATGATTTGTGACAAGTGCCACAGACAGACAGACCTGCCAACAGTTACTTCTGCTAGCATCCCCTGGGAAACATCTGCAGCTAGAAGGGCCTGGAGAGCCTAGAAGAATAAGGACACTCTGCCAGGCTTCTCATGGAGTTTGAAGCAATCATTGTGGGCAGTGCAGTACCCTGTCCAATGTAGTCCAGTACCCTGTCCAGTGCAGTATTTTCAGACAAAAGAAAAACACTTTCCTAAAACATACCTCAAATATGACACTAAATACACATAACTTCATTTTACTTTGAGATCTACACCCTACTGCAACACTACAGAAAGACATATCGTTGAAAAGTCTAAGAGCATCAACGCCAGCCCAGGTAATGGGAGCACGCTCACTAGAGCCCGAGAACAGCCAATCAGGTGTCAACTAGACATCAGTGAGCGGCTAACGCTGCTATCAGGCACGAGCATCGAGGCGCTAATCCAATCGTCTAGGCCTTTCATTCCCTCCCATCTTCCTCTAGACTTCAAACAGCTCCCAGAAAGCCACGTGGCCTTGCCTGCCCTTCAGAGCAGTCTGCCACCCCGCTAAAGGTGCCCCCTCCTCCTGGTCCACAGCTGCTGAGGGGAGATTGGCTTTGAGGGAACCCAAACTCATGCCCATTCTCCTGGGCCTCAGGGCTCCTCTGTTTGTGATAGTACACGCCACTGGTAAAGCACAGCAGCCTCCCACTGGTCAAATAGCTGCCTGGCAGCCACTGGGTTCAGTGCTCCTGGCGTTGGAAGGTTAAATGGATTTCTTAAGCCTTGCGGGATGTGTGAACGGTTTTCTATTATCCCCCTGCCAAAGGCAGCAGGCTCACGCTACAAAGCTCCGAGCCAATCAGAGAAGCAGCGGTGGCCGCATCCAGTGATGCTGTGGATGGGCAGGTCATGGCTTTGGAGAGGTGAAGACAACACACAGACAAGTGGCTCAGGACTTGGGAGAAGTTACATTTCTGAATAGCATATTATGTAAGCAGTGTGACTAAGACCAATAACAGGTGAGCTACTGCATTCACACATAGTCCTCTGTATGAACTACTGTACTATGACGATGTTCTCTATGACTGTTTAAGAAGATTGCAAGAAAATGCAATGGTTCTATGGTTTCTATGGTTTTCTAGACTCACAACTAAATCATATCTGCATGATCAGTGCAATTCAAACAAACAGAAAAAAATGTCTGTTACATGAAGTCAAAGTCATTACGAACAAATCCAGCAGTCCAAACACTCTGTCTCGTTCTCAACTCCCTCCCAGAGAGGAGCCATGGCAACATCAGTAAGGGTCTGGAAATATCCTTTTGACAGGGTGAGTTGTAAACAGTTTGATTAAATTAACAGTGCGTGTCATTACAAATTAAAAGCATCATTACTCAACTAACACCACTTGGGAGAAGAGAATTGGCCTCTCTGGTCACCTGCACATCCATTTGCCTCCCCTCCTCCCCTGCTGCTTACAAACACACACACACACACACACACACACACACACACACACACACACACACACAACACACACACACACACACCCCCCTCAGGAGGGCAAAAGAGGCTCCTTAGCCAGGCTTTCAAATCACTAGAAGCCCTTAAGGCTTTTGCCACTAAAACACCTGGCTTTGATAAATGTTACTGTTAATGAACTTGTCACAGTTTTGTTTTGTCAAAATACTTGGCGCTGAGACAGTCCAACTGCTCTCTGCAAAGTGGCTGCATTTTAACCATCACCTCTTTGCAGGATTTGACACCACTGTAATGGGAAGCAGATGCCTTCAGTTCCACTGAGGCCAGTGGAACAGAGTGGCTCTTTCTCTTTTTTTGGCAGGGCTGATAGAGAGCCACCAGCAGTTTGTGTGAAATATACAAAATAGACAGACATTTCTTCTTCTCTCTCTCTCACTCACTCTCACACACACACACACACACATACTTCTATTTAGAGTTCTCTTTTAATGACTTCAGGCTTCTTAAAAATCAAGCCCGCAGCCTTTGTGTTCATTTGATGTGCAGCTAACACGCTTTTCTGCAGCAGTGGTCTTTGGTCTGGCAGATCCGTGGCAATTAAGGGTGAACAAGTAGCCCTCAGTGTGTGCACACACGGACAGCGCGCTCGTTAGGGGGGTCTGATGGAGGGACTCAGGTTGGGGGATGGAGGAGGAGGAGCAGGAGGAGGAGGAGGAGGAGGAGGGGTGGTTTGGCTCCCTCTCGTGACCCAATCCAAGAGCTACGAGTGGGGGGCAGATGGCAGGATAAGCATCACCATCCACCCCTGAGGCGTCTGGTGCCACTTGGAAAATTAGGCAACAGTTGTATAAATAGACTCTGCACTGATGTAGTGAGAAAGAGAGAAAGGAAGAGAGAGCAAGAAGAGAGGGAAAAAAAGAGAGAGGCAGAGAAGTGGAGGGTTGAAGTAGACGAAAAGAGGAAAATATTTAAATTTCTGCATATAAACCTTTGCCAGGTCAGATAAGGTGAAAAACTGGTGGATCAAAGACCATCTAAATCTTAAAAAAACAAATGAGATTTAAACTGCCTGTCAGAATTTGTCTAATCTGAGGATGTTTTTTTTCTAGGAATCTTACATCTGATGCAACATTTCCGCAATGTAACTCCCTGACACTGAATTATAGTCTGTTCACGAATGAACACACATGCACACACACGCCTAGAAATGTTTACAGCATTTTCTCCATCTAAGCTACTAGTAAGCCAATGTCAGAATAGCAGAATAGCGTTATTTGCACGCTCTACCCTTGCTACTGTCTGTGGTAACGCTAGCTTTTCCTTCCAGTGTAATCACTCCTCCTCTGCTACTCTCTCAAACTATGGAAGTGCTGCATGTTTCCTGATGCTTGCTGAAAGAGGCAAGCATGCTGTTCGCAGACATCCTAGTGAGAGATGGCCAACCGCCTGCTTCTTCTGACAGGGTATTTTTGCCCCTATTCTGCTACGCACTGTGGGGAGCTACGGAGCCTGGTGACTTTTCAGATGCACCGGTCTACTGTGGCTACACTGACCCAGTTTGTTCAAAAGATTTTGCCACAGATGTTCCTACTGGATGAGGGGTGAAGGGGGGGGGGTGACTGAGGTGTTTTCATGTTATTTCATCAAGGGCTACACACTGGAGCACATACAGCACAGGCCAGAACAGAGCTCCAAACTTCGCCAAGCTCTGCTCTGTATCGAGGGGAGGGGGGGGGGGCGGTGAGTGGGGGCTGGGTTTGGGGGGGTTGGGTGGGTGGGTCTGTGGGCAATGTAAGGGAATGCGCCATTCAAACCCATCAAGTCACTAATCATTAACTTTACAGTCATGTGCTTTCATGAGGGGGCCAGCAGGCTGAGATTTGGAGAGAGGCGGCTCTGACTGAGGGGGTTTGGACTAGACGTGTCAGGAGTGTGGCATGATGGCTGTGGCCCTGACATGGATGGGCAGATCGAAGACTAACTCCCCTGCAAAGCCATGAGCCTGAACCAGAGGGAGATTTGGGTGAGTGACAGAAGAGCAGAGGATGAAAGGCAAGAGTGACAGAGCGAGTGAACGAAAGACAAAGATGATTGTACAGACAGACAAAGAGCGAGGGGAGAAGGAGAGGGGAGAAGTGGTGGAGATAGAGAAGACAGCCTAGTCTGCGTGCTCATCGGGAAGAGAGCTAGGATGTGGAAAAACAGGGAAAAATAGAACAAATGGCAATCTAATGGCAGGGCACCAAACACGAGGGCTTCTGCTGGTTCAAATGAGAGATTTTATTTTCAGTGAGAATGGCAGGGAAGAACAACAAGCGTCCCAGATGGCGCACACACATGGTCAGGGGCTCATTAAAAATAGGAGGCTGAAATGCTCCAGCCTGCTTCCATTGCTCTCCTTCAGTCTCACTCACTTCTCCATCTCTCTCCCTCCATCTCCTTTTATCTCTCTCTATCCTCTCTCCTTCCATCCTCTCTTCTCCCACCGTCTCTCCTCACTCCATCTTCCATCCTCTCCTCACTCCATCTCTCCCTCCATCTCTCTCTCCCTCTCTGCATGTGTGTGGATCAGCCCATCATTTCCACACTAGCCTTCTAAACCCCAGGCTGCTTATGAATGCTATTCATAAATAAAGGAGGCAGTGGGGGGGCGACTCTGGCTGGTGATTTGGCTACAAACATCTGTGCTCCTCTCCTTGCCCTGGGCGGGCAGGCAGGCAGACAGGCAGACAGGCAGGCAGGGAGATAGAGAGGGAGGGAGGGGTGGATGGGACTCCTGAGGGTTGGGGTTGGGTGGGCGAGATGCTATGCAATCCAGCGCTAGCGTCTCTCCTGGAGTAATTTCACTGGTGTAATTACCGTGGCCCATCGTGTTATCGCCGTCCTCCTCCTCCACCACCTTCTCCTCCAGCCCAGCCACCGAGCCAGCCGCCCCTTGTGTGCAAACAACATCATGCTCCTGCTAGAAAAATTACCCACCCCACCACCACCGGCTCTGGGTGGACCCCTCCCCTCCTTTCCTCCCTCCTAAGCCACCAGGGGAAGATAAAACGGCTGACCTTCAGGCCCATTGATCTGAGGCTGCCTCACCTCCCAGCCTCCTGCTGAGTTCACTCAGAGCACAGAGCAGCAGGCCCCGCCCGCCCGCTGGGCCAGCTACATATGCTCACGTACACCTAGGCATACAGTACACACGCTTTGGACATGTCCACACGTGTGTGTGTGTGCCTGCCTCTCCTTTCACTCAGGTGCACACACTCACTCTCGCACACGTGCACGCGCACACACACGCACACACACACACACAATCTGCCCTCACCTTGCTGCCACCCACAGATTTAGCATCCAAAAGTCACAGGGAGAAAGGCTGGTGACAGCTGGTGAAAAATCTCAGTTGACATTATGGGTGATGACGTATCACTCTGCATTGCAGCTAAAGTCATTCTTTCTGAAGCACCCCCCCCCCCGCCCCTTACACAATCCATCTTGTTCTTGGGTCCTTTGTGGGGCTCCCGCTTACAGAACGAGCGGATGGCGTGAGCAGACTTGTGGGTCTAGCGCCAGCTGGCGGGTGGTGACCCCTGATGGTGTGTCCGAGTGGGTGCCTGGCCAGTAGGGTACTCCACAGCCCGGTCCAGGGCATGACAGCCTCACAGGGGGGTCCGTCTGCTCCTGCCTGACCCAAATCAGAGCAGACGTGTGGGAGCGCTCAACGCCGGGCTTAGAGGGAGCCACACACACTGGCATGGAGAAATACTAGCGCTTCAGAACGCCAGCGCGAAGCACAACTGGACAACTGCACCCTTTCGGGCTTCATGTACAGTGCTCTTAATTTTCAGGCTTGCTTGTGCTTTCCTTTTGGTGGATGTCCACATAAAAATGTGCCACTCAAATATTTTCCATCATCAAAAACACTACAGTGGATTTCCAAATGTGCCACTCAAATATTTTCCACCATCAAAAACACTACAGTGGATTCCCAAATGATGTGAAGCCCAAATGAACAATTCACACGCTTTGGGAATTTATAACCACAAGCTTGGCTGTAACAGATGTCTCAGTTATTTTTTTGCACTAGATTGCAAAACATGAAACATTCAAAGTCCTACAGTCATCTGCTTTCCAGTCAGTGCTGTAGAACTGTGGCCCGAGCGAGAGGGGAAAGTGGAAGTGCAAGTCAACTCAGACCTAATCACAAGCTCTGAACTAATCAATACCATGATCCTGCTCCTCAGTCAAAGCTCTGCAGATCTGCGTTCAGATGACTCCACAGATCAGCATCAAGCCTCCACACCCAAAAACGCACCAGACTGGGCTTGAGTTGGGATTTTGAATTCAGGGATGGCAGCCTGTTTTTCCACAAATGGCCAGTGTGCCGGGGGGCCAAGCGGAGAGACGAGCGTCAGGAGGGGAGGGGACTGTGCTTGACGGACAGGAGAGATATTACCACCTCCACTCCTCCCACGGGGAGAAATCGGGGGCTTCAAAAGAGGCCTAATTGAAATTGACAAACAGCTGCATTAGCCTCCTCATAAAGCTTCAGCCCACAAAGGAGCGACAGAAACAAGAGCAGGTGAGAAAGAGCTGGACAGATTGAAAGCAAGACAAAAGAGAGAGAGAGAGAGAGAGAGAGAGAGAGAGAGATAGAGAGGGAAGGGTAGGGAAATAAAGACAGCCAGGCTTTGCCAGGACAGATTAATCTGCATTATGCATTATGCATGCTTGCGCCGTGTGTGATCGTTCCGCCGCTACGTTATTAAAAGGCCATCACCGGGAGAAAATGTGCTCCAAATCAAAAAACAACACACACACACACACACACACACACACGCACACGCACACATAGATACACACGTCCAATGCTGTGAAGGTCTCCTACTGAACCCTACTGGGCATAATTAACATGGACACAATCCTGTCTTATATTTGATTAGGATAGTGTCGAATTAACTACTGCCCATAACGTTACCATACTGGTTACGTGAAAAGTAGCAGCTTTGTGTGGCACATAATTTGGTTTCAAGCCAAATCATTTCTCATCACAGAAGCAGCCATAAAATGTCTCTAAACAACAGACAATGCATCCATCCAAGGACAAGTTCCCAAAAAGGACACACAGCCCTTCACATTCAATCCCATCCTCCAAAGTAGCCTCCGTCCACAGCCTGTCTCCCCCAGGGCCTTGTCAGTTACAATGTACTGATAATACAATGAGAATGCAACGATAATACAATGAGAATGCACTGAAAATACACTGAGAATACACTGACATTGCACTGAGATTGCGGGGTGCTGCTGTCCAGTCAAACCAGTGGTTAACTGATTTACCTAGTTTATAAAACCGACATTTACTGGGAAGCGACAACCTCTAAACCATCGTAACATTATGGAGATGCATCAGCATAAAGAGAAGGCAGCTCAACTGATGAGCAGTTTACTTATTTTCTTTGACTTTGATGAGAATTCTTTCACAACAGGAATGGTCAGAAAGCTGTGGCTGAATATAGTTCTTGATGTCTGTCTGTCTCTCTCTCTCACGCCAGCTTTCTGTTCTACCACTTTCAGCCAGCCTATTTCCCCTGTCCAATCAGCCTTTGTTTCATGCCCTCTCCATCACTGCTTGTCTAACCTTATTCTCCTTGACTGCTCGCCAGCTCCAGAGAAGTTTTTGCCGCAACATCTCACCCCCCCCCCTTGTCTCCCTCCCTTCCTCCCTCTCTCTTCTCTCTGCTGTCTAATTGAGGCTGCGAAGGAGGAGGGTGACAATGCAGAGTGCTTCCACTGAGGGTGGATGACTGGCTGGCTGGCTGGTTGGATGGGGGGGGTTCCCATGGTGTTACATCGTTGCAGCAATCCCTCCTCCCCACCCCCGGCTCTGCACTCAAGAGATAGCTGACAGCTCACTGCGGTGACAGCTTTCCTCTCTGACCCGGTTGCTGCAGCGGGGCTTCCCATGCCACCGGCACGGCTCTCAACAAGTCAAAGGGCCACGTGAGCAAGAGACAGAGACAGAGAGGTGGGGGTGGCAGCAACACTCTGTCTCTGTCTCTCTCTCTTTCTCTCTCTCTGCTGAGAAGTTTACACTCCCCTCCCTTCTTGCCACAAAGGGAAAAGTTGTTGTAAACACTGTCACACCTGAAGGAGTGGGATAAGGAAGCCCGCAGGAGCTAAAAATGAATCCTTACATGGGGGGAGCGAGAGGAGCGCGGTGCAGGAGAGTCAGTAAACATAGCGGAGTCAGGCTCACATTAATTGAACACTATTTTTATACTTCAAACAAAACTCCAATGAAATCTTTCCTCCTCCCAGGTTCATTTTTTTTTGTTCCTGCAGTGTAGCTCCAGGTTGCCATAGTTACACCACCTCATTTAGGCTGGGGCTCGGGTGGAAACACTCGAACGCAGGTAAAGGCACGGCATCACTCAACCTGTGTGTTTGTTCCTGCAGACAAATCTGTCTCATCACCTCTCTGGCAATGTCATAGAAAGAAACATGAACGAACACGAACACACACACACACACACACACACACAGCCATCATATTCACACACATATAAGGTCAAAAACACACACACAGGAGTAGGAGATTACAGAAATACTGCTTCATCCTTTCCAATAATAACCATCACAATATGGAAAAAATCCATCTGCCCAAATAATGGGCCTCTTCTTTGCCATGCTGGCTGGAGGCAGACAATGCTTGTCGAGTCTTTCAGACCAATAGAACAGCTCTCTATTCAAACGGTCTCCACCACTGCAGAAGCGACATCATTAAAACACTCTTCTCAAGAGTGGGCTCCATGCTCATGCTCCATGCTCCATGCAAAAGGTTGTGTCAAAGAGCACATGCCCTGCAGTAGGCAGCAGAGGCAACAGCGAGGCGTGCACATACAAGCACACCACCATGTAGAAACATGCCACTAATCTCCAGCCAACACTCCCACTCCATGCATTACCGTACTTGTACTGTACATGAATATGCAAATCTATAGTCACTGGCATACGTGAAACATGCCACCATTACGTCTGTAGAAACTCTCACTGATACACACACAATACAGCACAAAGCAAATGCACAGTTTTAGCAGACATCACAGTCACACACACAGTGAGCGTTTGTGTGCAAAGGACTGTGTTCAATCGACAGGAAAAGTGGAAGTGAAGATTCTAGGCCAGGTCTGGCAGGAGGCACTGTCTCTTCTCAGAGAGGGGTATGTGTTTGTGTGTGTCTGTGTGTGTGTGTGTGTGTGTGTGTGCCACTATTTCCACCCTACCGGAGATGCCTGCGAGATCATTATTAATGTCTCGGATACAAACAGAAAATGCATCCAGGGATGTAAACATGCAACACAACATGGTAAAATCACAGAAGCCAGTGTTCGTCACCACTAGCCTCAAAGTCTTTCTCAAAGTCTGCTTCTGCTGTGTCTTTTTGGCATGCAACCACCACTACGCTACAAACGACAATTAGCCTAATTAATTAGACTACCATACAAGATGCAACAAATACAGGCTGTGTCACCTGTGTGTGCTGGTATAATAACACATGACCAAATCTCCCATGACACCCTGAGGTGTTCTGTGCTCCCTGATGAATCCACGTCTAAGAGGAGGGGGGGGGGGGGGGGGGGGGGGGGGGGGGGGGGGGGGGGGGGGGGGGGGGGGGGGGGGGGGGGTGAATCCACGTCTAAGGTGGAGCGCCGTTGCTTGTCTACCCTCCCAGCTTTGTTGTATGTATCTGTGTGTACAAAAATGTGTGTCTGTGTGTGCTTCGCTTGGTGTGTGTGTGTGTGTGTGTGTGTGTGTGTGTGTGTGTGTGTGTGTGTGTGTGTGTGTGTCAGAGAGAGAAAGAGAGAGAGAGGGAGAAGCGAAAAAGAGAGATGCGGGGCGCATGCGTATGCTTCTTTGTATGTGCATGAGCGTGGTGTGTTTTGCAACCTGCTTGTTCAGGCACTAATTGCATTAGTTGGTTATTCCATCTCCATTCTATTTTTAGCACTGAGACACATGATCCCTCAGCTGTGTTTTTCTGAGAAAACAATGGAGAGAGACTCAGATGACGTGGCCGCTGAGCGATTGCAGAATGGGCTTTTGGACAGAGATGGAGAGAGAGAGAGAGAGAGAGAGAGAGAGAGAGAGTGAAAGGGAAACAAATGAGAAGGGGCACAGAGTGAAAGACAAAGGAAAAGAGAGAAAGGAAAAATGTAAAAACAAGGGATGAAACTGTAGTAAAGAGAGAGAAAAAAAGAGAAAATGTGATGATGGAGAGGCAGTTGTTGAGAATGTCATCTGGAGGCGTAGCTGGCAATGGAAAGCAGCAAGCTATGTGTGCCTAATTAATTACCAATGATCAGATATGGAACATCACCGTTACAGATCATCCTCTTTGTTTCCATGACGATGTGAAGGAGCACCAATCAGTTTTTGCTGCATGCTCTGTCACATCCAAGTATTCAAAAGCAGCAACATGTGGACAGTTCATGACTTTGCATCTAGTTGTTGAAGCCCACGTGAGGATTTTGGACTGGTCACCAAATCCAAAACAGCAAGACAGAAAGTCATGGTGGAGACACCAAAAGAAAATGTAGCTGACACTTGTTATGATGGCAGACCAAAGTTTCTTTAGTCAAGTCTGCGCTCTCAACTCAAATAGACAGAAACCTTTTGGGCATCTCAGAGTGTGTTGTTGCAAACCCACACAGAAAAAGTCTGTCTAGAGTCTGTGTAGAGTGTCAGGATCACCAGACTGGTGTGTAAAATGGAGTTCACAGTCTACACAAAGAAACATACAAACAAGAGTAGTACAAAAGTTGGGTGTTGTCTGTTCTTGGCAACAAACAGTTTTCACATCCCTTTAAATAACATTTTTGTGTTTTTGGATTTCGAAAGCATCCCAAGGAAGCAAATGACAGCTGACCATGGCAGCAAATGTCAGCTGGCCACACAAACAACCTGGCTCTTCACTCCTGAGGACAACTTCACACATTCTCTTGCACAGACGCCTCTCAGACTCTCAAAGGAGGCAAACAGCCATGGGCCTGCACGCCTGCGGTTGGACCATTGGTATTCATGGTGGCTAAATGGCATGGCAGTGGCCCGGGCTGCAGGCAGCGGCACAAGGGACCGCCATGTTCTCATGTGTGCAGTCTGCCGTCCTCACTGAAAGTTCAGGAAATACCAGCCAGCAGGCCTTGGGGTCCTGACTCAATCCTAATGGCATTTAACTCAAAATGAAGGCCCTGTAGAAGGCCCTGGAGACAAACAGACTACGTGGGCCACCAACAAACTCACCTGTGTGCTTACAGAGAGAGAGAGAAAGAGTGAGAAAGGGTGTGGATGGGGCATATAGAAAAAAGAGCACAAAGGGTCAGAGAAGGGAGAGAGTGATGGAGCAGAGGGTGGAGAGACTAAAAGAGGGTGAACCATAAGAGTGGGAGCCACAGGCATGAGCATGCTGGAGTAGGGAGATGGAGCTGAGTAAGAGATGGAGGGGAAGAGCAAGGGAGAGGGAAGAGTACAGAGCGAGGGATAAAAGAAGGACCACAGCGGCGATGGATAAAGTGGTGTTCAAGGCATCAAGGGATTTGAAAAGGGAAAACGCGGAGCCATCACTTGGCAGTGGACTAGCTCTAAAAGCTTTGTCTCTACAACAGGAATTCCAAAAAAGCTTTGAAAAAATTCTCTAGGGAATATCAACAGTGTCTTGATCAACTCTACTTGTGACAGGATCCTGGCCATTATGACTATATTCTATACATCTTAAATCATTTATCATTAAAGGACAAGCTCACTTTTTGACACTTAAAGCCCTGTTTTCTGACCATGTATGATGAAATACAATGGCTAAGACTTAAATTTTGACAAATGCTTCTGTTCTGAGAATTTTCAGTTTGTTGTGGTAGCACCCCCATCCCCCTACCTTCAGAATGACTGTATAGCTGCAGTTGTGCAATCTTTCTTAAAACTTTCTTGTTAAGACATGAAACTCACTGCAGTGGTCACAAAAATCGCTGCAAAGTATAGTTTCCAACAGGTTTTTGACTATTCGTTCTCAACTGTGGACCTATTTTTTCAAACCTGCCACAGACTGAGAGTTCAAAGCAGATTAGTAAAGTATCAGTGGACTCCACTGACCACTCGGTGAGTTTCACATCTTTACAAATTAAAGTCTAATGTGTCTTGGTAAAGACTGAACCCATGCAGCCATTCTGTAGGTGGGGTGGACGCTACTGCAACAACCAAAAATTCTGAAAACGGGCATTAGTCAAAAATTTTTAACCATTGAATTTCACCATACGATCAGAAAACTGAGCTTGAAGTGTAAAAAAGTGAATTTGTCATTTAAGTAGAAGCCAGGGAAACATTAAGCAATCTTGAATGAAACTGAACCAGCTGATTTTATCAAACAATTTCCATCACGTTACAAAGGAGGCCATTTTCTGTGATACAGGTGTGTGATATACAGTAGATCAATCACAGGGCCGAGCTGCCCAGCCATTCTCACGAGAATGAAGAGGATATTCTTTTCTCAACGACTGCAAAAACAAATCAAAGCCTCACAAGAAAACATAGAGACAGATGATGATGTTGCATTTAGTCTATGGACAACAATCCAACACCACAATACATAGCAGGACCTACACAACATTTAAAGGATTCTGAACTCAACAAAACCAGCTTCAGAAACCAAGCCAAGCCTGTGTGCAGATCAGTGTCTTGTGTCTTGCAGCTGCACATCTGTACACCTGTGTGTCACAGGTTCTCCTGCATCTTCAGCGTGGTGTTGTGCAATCACCGACAGATGGCAACGTCTTAGCCACGGCAAGCCAGCAGCCTTGTGGCAGAGAGTGGGCAGAGAATGGACAGCTGTCTGCAAGTGTCAGCATCAACAGACCGCAGGCCATACATCTGCTCTCCTCAAGCAACCAGAGCACAGAGTGGGTGGCACAGACAAACAGACAGACAGTGGAAGAGCTACTGACTACAACAGAGCTGCATGCACACTCCAGCACTCTGCTCTTGCAGGTTGCACTTACCTGCGGCTCCTCACACAGGCAGGGACAACTCAACCTAGGGTATTACCTGAGGCTGCAGGTGCTTAATTATTTACCTTGGACACTAAAAGCACTCAGCTCATGGCAGGTGTGCATGCACACATATAGCTGTGGTGTACACCATTCTGGGGACTACTGCACCCATGTCTTAAGCCACACAGAGGTACTGATGTATGGAGAATCACACACACATTCAGGTTCTGGATGCAGGCTGCAGGCAATGCAGACAGAGAGAACCTGCTACAGTGATAATTCATTATCATCATGGACACATCTGACTACATAGAAATAAAGGTTCACATGTATAGACCAGTCTAATCATTAATCATTATAATTCATTATAAATCACCGTAATCATTAAATCATTTTTCTTTTCTGGTGCTATCTAATTCATAACCAGTGCTTATACCAAACATTTTGTACAAACATTCTATGCTTTGTGGTATAAAATATCACCAATTCATAAATATGTCTAAAACCTGAGCAGCAGTGGGCCAGAGGAAGCATGATTTCAAGCCAAAAAACACACCTTGCCTCAATGTGGGTGCGTGTATGTGAGCTGCTGACCTCCTCCAAGAGCAGAAGTCAGAGAAGGGGCAAATGTTCCTACATATTGTGTTGTGGAAACCAGAGGCAGTGGCCAGGGTGTGGGGGAAGACAGCAGTTATTGAGGGCTTGTGTAGCTGCACCGATTAATATTGAACGGCGCTGATGACACGGGTGCAGCGTGGAGAAGATTTTCATCCATATTCAACAGCCGCGAAACTGTAAGCTCCACTCGGCTGCACTCATGAATATGGATGACGCACTGGGAGGAAGTACAAATATCTAACAGTACAGAGCCAGGAGAGAATGAGAGAGGACGGTGGGGGAGACATAGATTTTCCTATTCAAAAAGCCCACACAGTGTACAGTATGACTAATCCTGTATATCTTAAAATTAAATAGATTCTCTGAAGATTTTCTTCCTTTTTTTTAGTCAAGAGCGATCATGATTAATAACACAGCTCTAGGCAATACATGGAATGGCCGTGTAACACAAGCTCATCAGATTAAGGGTAATGGACAGAGGACTACAAGCCAGCAAGAATCACAACCACAGAAAATTACTGAATAAACCACTGACAATAGCAAATATGTACAATAAAAAGTGTTGAACAAACTACCATTGCTGTTATCATTATTAGCAATGTAGTAATTTTATGTGAGTTTGTACAAAAGTGCCTGCTAAATGGTCTGCTGATATTGATAAGCATCTACTGATGTTTAATTGGCAGTTGGACAGGAAATGCAGGTAACAGAGGAAAAAAAGAAAAAAAAAACGGGAGAAACAATTCTAGAACAAATAACTGGGGCCTTTGTTTCTGACACTATGCTAAACACAGCCTGCATGGAAAAAGAGAGGTGGTGGTGGTGGTGGTCGTGGTGTATACTAGTTCACAGCTTCACCTCCGCAAACCTGTTTTGAATTTGGGCCATGTGTATTCCTAAAAGAACAAGGACTGCTGCATTTCAGTCATTCATGAAGCATGGGACAAAGTATTAATGGCTATTGAGTGAAATAAATTCACATGAATTATCTGTAAATCTTATGAAGTATATAAATGATGAATTATACTATTAGTTGGACCTCAAGACAGTATTTCGTGACAGTTAAAATTCACTGAACCCCTGTGTTAACGGCACCTATATTTCCTCCACTGTTTTTAAACATGACTAATTTTAATTATTAGAATAAGACTATGATAAAAAAAGGATGCCCCCATGTAACATTAAAATTGGTCATAAAATCTGTGACACCATATAACTTCTCAATATGATTAAATTACTATGTTTACACATGTGAATCAGTCATAAGAATTTTAAGAATATTTTAAGAATGTTAGAGAAGAGCCTGAACTTATATACTGTATTCAAATTGACATAAGTGCTTTTGTAAGGTTTCATGGTTGTCTCCCTTTGTTCTGGTAACACCATTAGACACTAATTAAAATGTAACAAAATCAGGCAACGTCATGTCCATCACCTTTAAGGATTGAATAACATCAGTGTCAAGACTTCATTGGGATCCTTTTTAACATTTAAAAGCTTCTTGTCACAACCATGACATGTCAACAAAGTTACTGGATTACATCCCCATGTCTCAAAAATGTCTTGTTTGTGTGCATGTGCGTGTGTGCATGTGTGTGTGTGTGTGTTTCACATACTTTGACTGAGGTTTGAAGGCTTTTTTACTTCCTGCCTGTTTCCAAAACACAACCCAATTGCGCAGTAGGCGCACAAAACTCTGTGGACTAGCAGACCCTCTGCTAGCCCAAGGGAAATAGATGTGCTCCTTTCTCTCTCTTTAGGCTGAAAATACCCCAGAAAGGCTGTCACAGCGTGAGGGAGAGGAAGAAGAAGAGCAAGGCAAGGAGAGGTGAGAAGAAGAAAACATTGAACTCTAGCATCAGGAACCAAAACACCACAATGATGTGTGACGGCACCCAAAAAAAAAAAAAACAGAGAACCTCCGCAAAACTTGTCAAAGTTCTAAAAGGTGTCAGTCAAGCTGCAAGCTGGTCAAAGTTCTACCAACAGCAAATGCTGAAGCTGACACCCTAGGAGGCCCCTACCAAAAACAAACATTGACAGTCCTCCGTCTGATCTGGAGCTACTATTTTCCAACTAGCTGCTGACTATCTTTCCTGTTAGGTCCTGATATTTGCACAAAGAAAGGCTGCTCCCCAGGCACAGCACCCTCTCCCATCTCAACGATCTCCCTAGATTTTCAATTCTGTAAGGAACATGGACAGCATGGTCTGAACAGAGGAGTAGCAGATAAGGGCAGAACATCTACTGTGCCCATCCTTAAGAAAAGCAATAGAGTTCTTGACCTCCATGGCAGCATTGGAGGGTTTATGTTTTATGTATGCATAATCAGGGTTTACAACCTCCCGTGATCATGGCAAACAGCTGATGGGGCTCATTAGATTTCTGAAAGGTCACTTTGCTTTGTTTCTCTCTGACAGAGCACATTTCATTTGCCTTCTGAGGATATTACTAACCTTTTTAAAATCCAGCCACAGAGAACAGATCCTGCTGTGTGTGTGTGTGTGTGTGTGTGTGTGTGTGTGTGTGTGTGTGTGTGTGTGTGTGTGTGTGTGTGTGTCTAAGAACCAAAATACACAATAGCTTAATTGTAAGAGCTACAAGGCTGGGATAGGGGGAGATACACAGGCCACTCAAGCTTTCAAAACCTGAACCAGCTGATCATATTAGCATCCTAACATGCTGACCTCAATGTGCCTTTTAAAAGAATTATTCAGCTGACCTGTTCCCCATGCGACACACGAGTCATCTTTGTGAACAACAAACACCCATTTCAGATGAGAACAGATCTCAGGCCCTACCTTATGATGGGCCATTGCATCAGGTTTTTCGGCATTTATTTTACTAGTTTGTGAGCAATGCAACCATTTGATCAACGCAGCCAGTGCCATGTTGTCTAAATAGCAAATCGACTTTTGCACCTAGGGGTCTTTTTGGGGAAAAAAAAATTTGGTCAGGCACATCGATTATGTACTGCTACCATGAAGCCAATGAACATGAACACCCCACAGCCCAAGACAAGCCTGTTCTAAAGCAAAAGGTGCAGCATGAGCACAAGTCTAGGTTGTCTCTGGCAACACAGTATTTAGCTGTATGTCCTTAGGATTTTCAATCTCTCATTTAAACATTATTGGGCTGAAAGAGAACAGGATATGGCACTCGCACTGGTGTCATGGCAGTTATGCCCAAAACACACCCTTGATTCATCAAGAAACGCAAGTACAACCCTTGTACAACCCATTTATTCCACTGCTAAGCTAGCAAAAGTGGGCGTAAACTATACACTTCATCAAAACAGGCCCCCTCATGTGTGACATGCATAACTAACGGCACCAATCAGACTTTGCTGTAAATATACTTTTATTCACTTTAGCACGGCACGAGAATTATTAAACTGGCACTATGTGATTGTTTTCATTGCAACACAGTCCCTCTTTCCACTAAGGAAATATCTAGTTCCAGGGTATCTAAGAAATAGATGTAGTCTTGACTGTCCAGTTGTTCACTTTTATTGTATTGGCAGCAACAGCAACAACCATTACCTTTCACAAAATCTCAGAAATAAAAAAATATATACTGTGTCATTTATTATTTTGCATCCTAGTCAAAAGGACAGCTTACTCTACAGTTACAGCAGCAGTCTAGTTCAGATTACACACAGGAATGTGCCTTCATTGACAGAGATTGTGTCAGATAGTTTCTGTTAGAACATACATTGGCTGCACAGCAAAGTGAACACAGGTACACAAATGTACTCCTATTTCACAAATACCATATACATTTTAAAAACAGTAAAATAAATAAATACACATAATTTATCTTTTTTTCATTTTAAGGACATAAAAAAGATATTCTAATAAATGCACTTTGCTTCTTTTGCACTTCACCAAATCATATTTCTCACTAGAATCATTGTTGCCTTTTCATTTCCTATATTTTTCTTTTGGTGGAACTATGCTTTTTGGAAATATCCAAAACATATCCACAAACTTAGTGAGAGACACAGTGTATTTAAATAAAATATTCTATTCTACAAGGTTTCACACACTCACCAGTGAATGGAATGTGAGACCTTGGTTAACTGATTGCAAAATACAACTTATTTGACAAGCACTTCAACTGTCCTCAGACCACTAGTACAAAACTTGAAGCATTGTCAAGGTCGAGGTGTTCATTTTCTGGAAACAAAGAGGTATATTTTCTATCTGTACAAGAAAACTACTCTGAATTTTCTGTCCTCTAATCATGCTTCGTGTTAGAGATTCCTTTCCATCATTAGTTTTGAAAATTGTTCAACCACTCAGTTCTTGAGCTGAGCCAAAAATGCCATCAACTAAACTCATCAATTCAAGAATGCACAAACTGCAGATTTTTATAAAACTAAGAATAAGTCATCTACAGTCAAGTTGTTGATTAAGCAGCAAATTCCACAGAGTAGAAATCAAATTTGCGTTGTTTTTTTTTTTTACTAAAATAATGACTTTGATAAGAAATAACAAATAGGAAAAATACATTTCAAAAGCACTTTAAAGCACATAAGAAATCCATCCTTGTGAGTTGGCATGACAGGCCTGTCTCAAGAGGCTTGAGAGAGGCATCCGCACTGAGCAGAGGCCAGCCTATGACATCGCTTATATCCGTGGCTGGGTTGAGACAGAACACAACAAATTACCATGCCACTTTCAAATGCGTGACGCTTTACACACAGAAAGCAAGAAAATAGCACTAAAATCATATTAGGCACATATACAATACAGGCCAAACTGCAATGCAAAGCTAACAGCCAACAGAGGATTCCTGATAGAAAATACACAGGAAAAAAAAAAGTTACAGCTGCACAAAGCACAATGCCACCTCTATGAACTTTAAAGCAAGTTTGACAAAGCAGGGATAAAT
Organism: Tenualosa ilisha; assembly: GCA_015244755.2. Lineage (NCBI taxonomy): Eukaryota > Metazoa > Chordata > Actinopteri > Clupeiformes > Clupeidae > Tenualosa > Tenualosa ilisha. The sequence goes on from PYXC01000407.1 coordinate 5,824,718, forward strand.
CTGCTCATTTGAATTATACGCACTTTCAGTCTGCAGGCAACTCAATCTCATGTCAAACTGTTGAGGGGAGACAGGATGAGACAGTATAGAGTGAATGAGCTGAGAACACTAATTACAGGCCATGTAAAACAGAGATCTGCGTGATTGCTGAATCACCTACATTAACAAAACAGCACTGCAAATAAAGGCAACATAAGGACTGACGAAGCTGCTGTCTCAAAGGAGACCCTCTACCTAGTATCTAGGTGCTCATGATTGTGGTCCATTCATTAGAAACAGGAGGAGTCAAAGCACAGGAGTGTTAATAATCTACAACTAGTAGGGCTCTATCTGATTAATCCAAACAGATAAGGTTCTCCCCAAAAAATTTCAGTTTTGAACGGATTACCAGCTTTTCTAAACATGCACTCCTACCACTGCTAGATCTGTACATATGTAGGAAATCTGTACATGTGCATCAGCTACTAAATCCTGCGAGAGGGAATGACAGTGACAGAAAGGGTGAGGTTTCTGAACATAAACTGCACAGGTATCTTCCAAGTCAAGGCTTGGAAGGGTCCCAGTCAAGGCTGTAGAGGGTCACAAATCCAAGAGTTGCACTGTACAGAGCATACATAAGCAAAGTAGGCCTTCACATCTGCATGCATTAATCCTAGCTCTAGCGTCGACGTGGTAACAGAAATGATCAAAGGCCTTCAAGGGTTTTTTTGTGTGTTTGGGCCAGAGTGCATGACCTTCCCTTGCTTGTCTCCAATATCCTGTGTACTGAAGAGACATCACTTGTTCAACTAGTCATGATCACTTGCTGCTGGAGAGCAGAAAAAAAGGTTGCTTTGTTTTCCCATGCATGTATTTTCCCTTGTCTTGACATCAACAATAAAATGTGCTTCATGCTAAGCTAGGCTTAAGATCAGTTGTGACTTCCGCCAATACAGACCAATGCATCTTCAGAGCGTGATTTCTTTCTTTGGAGCAGCTGTAATGACCATAGTATTTGCTACCCTTGTTTTCTTTATAGACTCTTTACTTACACGAGGAGCTCCCAAGGCCTCTCAGATGGAGCAGGAGTTGGCTCTCTTCCTAGGTTTTGGTTCCCCAAACTCCTTTCCATCATCTGCACAGCGGCTAAAGGAACACAGTGTTTGTGAGAGGCGGCGCATGCCCAGGCGGAACACGCTGTTGGAGAGGCTGTAGATGACGCAGTTACAGAAGCTGTTGCTAATGGCCAGCCAGGTGGTGATGAAGGAGAGCGCTGGACTGTCCAGCACATGGGAGCTCTCCAGGAGAAAGTAGATGATGTAGGGCAGCCAGAGTGCGTAGAAGACACTAGTGATTCGAAAGAGAACCATGGCGTAGCGTCTGTCCGGCCCGTGGCCCGTGTGATGTCCCCTGCTCCCACTTTCTCCGCCCTCTCCGCCTGTCTCCATCTCCTGGCTGGGGAAACGTGCTCGTCGCTCGTTGATCTCTCGGTTGTGCTGCTGGCAGATGCGGAAGATGTGGAAGTAGGTGAAACAGACCACCAGGGCAGCGGGGGCGTAGAGGAGGCACACCACAAAGCCTGTGAAGAGCGCTGACGTCGGCCAAGCCTGGGCGCACCACTCAAAGATGTCTCCATGGTAACCGGGCTTACCCCAGCCAAAGAAGGAGGGCAGAAAGACGGTACAAGAGTAAAGCCATATGAGTGCAATGCAGCCACGGAGCCGACATGGTGTCACGAGCTGGTTGTAGGACAGCGGCTTGGTGATGGCCAGGTACCGGTCCACACTGATCCCTGCCAGACACGCCATGGAGACGCTCTTGAGCACTGAGATGACGTAACTGAACACCTGGCAGGTGAGGGGCTCCTGGACGCCTGTGGGGTGGTGCAGCAGGGAAAGGGTGGGAACCAGGCAGCTGAGCCCCACCAGCAGGTCGGCGTAGGCCATGGTCTGGATGAAGTAGCTGGTGGTGTAGTGGTGCAACAGCGGGGCACAGTGGAACACAAAGATGACCGTCAGATTGCCAGCAATGATGAGGACAGTGAGCAGCACGATGACGGCAGTCTCCAACACACAGGCCTCGGCGCCCTCGCTCAGGCCCCATCCCAAAGGACAGGAGTGGTTCAGACTGATACCGACGGTTCGGACAATGCTGCCATTTTCAGTGGGCGCCAGATCGACAAGCCCTGACTGGTTCATTGTTGAGGAGGGTAACCTCTTCCTGCCCCTGGAGGCTGACTTGCTTTGTGTTGTGCCAGACACACAAACACATACAAAAACACACACACAGTTTGTCCAGATGAGTGAGCAACTGGAGAAAGGTTCGCCTTGTCAGGTAATCTTCTTTAGCAAACAGCTCAATCCTCCCGCTCACTCACATAGCTGGGGCTAAATCAATTGAACAGTAACAAAAATCAATGCAAGGCTCAGGGGTGGACAAAAAGAAATGGAGAAACAAGAAAACTGAAGGAACAGAATACCGGAGCACCTTGACTCCTCCAATTGGTCATTGTGGAATGCTGCAGTGTGTGGTGTGTGGCTGACTACCGCCTGCAATAAATATCTCCTCCACAAACAAAAATCCCTGCTACAGTCCAGCTGAGATGAGTCCAGACAGCCATGACAGGGAAGAGTCGTTGGTCTCCAGTGGCATCTGCCTATCCAGGCTTCCCATCACTGCTTCTGTCAGGCAGGGCTTCCATCAAATCCTAATGAAGGTGGCTGCTGCTGCTGCTGCTGCTCTCCTCTCCTTTCCTCTGCGAGAGCTGGGCTCCACCTGGCAAGGGCTGCCCAGCAGGGCCAGTCAGCCGTCAGCACGCGGGGGAGAGGAGGAGGAGAAGAAGAGAAGAGGGGGAGAGGAAGAGAAGGAGAGGGGGAGGGGGACCCGAGAAAAGCACAATTCACTGATGCTGACCTGCACTGGAATTAACCTAGCAAGGCACTCAGAGCACCATACTTCTTCTTCAGGGAGGATGCTTCTCACAGACTCAAAACATCACATAATGTTGCTTTAGGGAGAGAGTCTTTACACTGAAAGCAGAGTAAAAGAGTCAAGTTTCCAATTTCAAGTTTATGCTTTTAAGAAGATCTGTTTCCGCTTTCCAGTGAGATTACACATGTATTCCACTGACATGTACTTTGTTGCAACTGCAAAGCTCTACTGGTATCGATAACTGGATTCGTGGTGTCTTTTTTTTTCCCCCTCCAACATGGTCACTGTCTGTTGACCCTGTGTGCTCTCTTTTGTCCATATCAAAACACAGACACACTGAATAAACAGAGAGCACTGTGTGTGTGTGTGTGTATGTATGTGTGTATGTGTGTGTGTGTGTGTGTGTGTGCGCGCCTCAAAGCTCCCACTTTGCAGAGCGCACCAGCTAGCGTGTTTACTGTGTCTCCCGCCGGTGAAGCAAAGCGGAGCAGCCAAAACTGAACGGATCAACAATTTGCGAGATCATATTATGTGTGCCACAGCAGAGGCTTTGGTCTGCTTACTCCCAATTCATTTCCTTTTCATGAAGTTGTCTCTTTGGCATGTGGGAATGAGAGAGGAGAAAACCGGTCCTATTCCTGGGGGAAAAGGGTGGCGATGGCAGGAAAAGAGCTTGTGGGATCACCACCTCCTCTGTGTGGTCTTTCAGCCGGCCGGGTGAATGGAAAGTGGCGGGATGTGAAACGCGGTGTCAGCACCACAGCGCTTATCTGAAGAGTGTCCCCTTTCAAATCCTGTCTGAAAGCCAGCCTCTGTGGAGAAGCCGCAGCCTCCCGAAAAACATACAGAACTTGTTTGTATTCTTTACCCCCAAATGTCCGTTACTCAGCCACACATACAAAGAAGACAAAATAAAATGTCACAGGCAACTACTTAACCACTACAGGCTGACGAGGGAGAGAGAAACAGAACTGTTCTCTTACGTCCATCAGGTACTGGTGGTAAATCCGCTTTCTTACAAAGTGTCAGGCATAGACTTGATTTTCCTGTTCGTCTTGGTGTGTCTCTTGCTCCAGACCATGGTCATCAACAAAGGCAGACAACACACAAATACAAAATCCAATGGTGCAGGAGAGCAGTGCCTTGTGTCCCCGTGCTGCTCTCGCAAACTCTGGAAGCTCAAGCGCAATTCGAATCAGCCCATGCCAGGGACCGGCACTCTTGAAAACAGCAGCAAGAAGCTACTGAGGCACTCACAGTCATTTGAGAAGAATCAGTATGTAGCAGAGCCAGTAGAGAGGACAACAGGGCAAAGTGACAGAGGCAGTTAGGCTTCTCAAAACAGAAAGAAAGCTGTTGCTGCCAAAGCAAGCCGAAAGGCAGAGAGGAGCAGCCCCTCACCATCCACGCAGTGAGAGAGAGATGCTGCGTCTGCCGTACACTACCGCCTCTCTCTCTGAATCTCTCCCACTCCCTCCCTCCCTCCTTCTTTTCCCACTCCCTTTCTCCCTCCCTCCCTCCCTCCCTTGTGCTCTCCCTCTCCCCGCCCTCTGCTTGTGGCTGCACCTGAGGTCCTGTCTCCCTCCACCGCATGATTCCCCATCACTCTTTTCTCAGCATCCCCCCCGCCCCCCCAAGACTCAGACACACACACACACACACACACACACACAGACAGACAGACACACACACAATTTCTGCTTGGTGCTAAAAATGGAATGGATTTTCTTTTCAAAAATTATTAAAAGGTTTTTATCCCTGGATCGCTCCCTCCTCCTGCTGCTCATTCACTGCAACCCCTTCCCCCAATTTATTTTCTCCCTCACATTCTCTCTCTCTCTCTCTCTCACACACACACACACACACACACACACACACACACTCCCCCTCTCTGCACTTCCAGTCCGTTTGCACAGCCCAGTGACCAAGCCAAGCTATCCCTGCCCCTTGGTTACAGTTGCCAGGCACTTCAGTTAGTTGGGACCCTCCCTCCCAGCAGCTGACACAGTGCAACAAACAGGAACAAATTAGGCATTCAGGGGCTGCCACTGCTGCTGCTGGACTCAGGATGCATGCCATCTCACACACAAGAATCTGGACCATTCCATCCACATTCCATTATGATGTCATCAGCACTTACACAAAAGCTGCGCCTGATTTCTCTAAACTTACTAAAGTGTAAGTATACGGTTTTCTTCCTTGCACAGAAACCTTTCTGCCGCAGGCATGAGAGCAGACAAGCGGTCCAGGTGCAGACCTGTGCACAGACACAGATATCAAGCTGCAGTTTAGCTGCCCAAGCCCAGAGCTAACAAAGGCCAGTTCCTGCCAAAGGGCCTGGTCAATAATTCATCAGAGTGAAGAATGGGCAGGATGGCTGATGATCTCCAAAAAGGAACAATAATGGTAATCCAATCTCACTGTCCTCTCAGGAGCTTTTGATCCTGTTCCACACAGCCAACGGCACTGAGAGACACACGTGCACACATACACACACACACACACACCACACACACACACACACACACACACACAGCCTCCTCTCTGCACATACGGCACAAGACCACTAATTAAGGGTCACATCTGTAGGGCCAGTGAGACTTACAGTACAGCTGAGACAAGGGTGAACCCCATGGCCGTGTGCGCACACGTACACGGCAATGATGTTCACCATAAAAGACACAATGCATGCATCAATTTAAAGGTGAAGTCAAGGTCAGTTGCAATAGAGAGGAGCCACTGTATACAAATGGGGCAGAGTGGGTGTGAAACCTTACAACACACTTCCTTTAATGGAGCTGGGAGCGCAGATGCCGCAGGGGTAACTGATCTATGCTCAATGGAATTACGTCTTTCATTTTTACATTCACTCAGACAAGGGGGGAACACACTTCTTGCATTTTATCCCATTCTCTACCACTGTACTGAGTGACACTGCAATTCATTCCAAGGTCAATGATCATTAGCCCAGTTAGTGATGGGGAGTTGCATGAGTATGTGGGCCCCAGATGGGACAGTGCATTGAAACACTCCCAGGGCACAGGAATGCTAATTTCACATCCCCCGTTGGCAGCAGGGTTTTAGATATCAGGTCCATCTCCACAGGGCCACACACTCAGTGCAATGAGAATAGTGCCTGACACACACACACACACACACACACACACACACACACACACACACACACACACACACACACACACACACACAGAGTACAGTGTAGATACAGTGTGCACACAGACACAGACACACAGGCCTGGCATAACAGTGGGGGCTTTTGTGTGTTCCCCTCTGTAATCTAAACTGTCATTTCTGTGTCAACACAGCGCCGTGCTTAGCTTCAGCTTCATGGATCCATCAACTTCCCAGAGAGGGTGGCCAGTGGCTCTGTTCTCACTCTGCACATGCTGCTCGTTTGACTTTGAAAAACAACAGTGGAGTACCCAATCTTATACCGGGTTAGGACACCCTAGGCTCCAAAACCTTTCACTTTTTTTCTCTTTGAAAATCAATTACAAGTAAGGTGTGAGAGAGATGGCAGTGCACTAAAAGACTGTGTGTGTGTGTGTGAGAGAGAGAGAGGGGAGGGGGGGTGGGTTGGAGTAGACACACCAGTGAGCACAATCATTGACTGATCCATGAAATCTAGGCCTTATTCCCACCAGATCTCCCTTATAGAGCTGGGCTAGATTTCTTGTTTGTCTCAGTTGAGCTACTAGACTCTGGCTTCCAGTCTCCCCTCACTCTCTTTCTCGCTCTCTCTCTCTCACACACTCACTCACTCACACACACACACACACATACACACACTCACACACACGACCCTAACCCTCAGGCTCCCCTTCTGTGCTGTGGCCTCTATCCTACAGAGAAAAGAATTTACTGCTATTCAATTGAAGCTACTTTTATGTTCCTCCCCCAAGGCCACAGACACTAGGCTTTATATTTCCTGACTTGCTGCAAAAACTACAAAGACTGCCTTGGTGCCAATGACAAAAGATACAAATCTGGTAATCGCGTCCGCTTCACTTCTGATTAGCCTTAGCCCCACACCATCCACACTTGTGACATTTCACTTTAAACCCAAGTGGACTTGAGTAGTGCACGTCTATGCATAAACCATCTTCTGAGGCTGTCCATCATCATGAAATGTCATTATATGGTCATTTAATGAAGGGAGAAATCAGCTGGATCAAAGATACAAAGAAACTTTATGACGCATGACTAAATATATTCTGGGAGTTATGTGAACCTCGCCAGGTCACGTGAAACCCCCCAGGTCATTCTGTGAAGAAGCCAGAGGTTAAACAGAGGTTAAAGTATCCTTCTTCCATTTCATCTTTCAGACTGAATGAAATAATTTTTCAAGACTGTGAGGGCAATGACAGAGATGACCTGTGCAAAACGCAAGACTTCAGAGCCTTTGAGAAGGGGTTGTGAACCCCGAGCTAACACTTGTGTGTGGACTGGAGGTAAAGAGACAACATGATGGTCAGCCACCAGCCTTTAAGCTATTTTGCCTCAACGGGACCCCGAAACCATGTGTTAGGTGAAAAAACATGACATTCTATGTGTCACTAAAGAACCTTCAAGTCTTTCTTCTCTCAGAGATGCAGAGGTAGATGGGGCCATATTTTGACAGGTCAAAGGCCAAGGAAAAAAATGGAATAGTATCAGTTTTGCAATTTGCTCCTGGCAAACAACAAAAGTACAAGAGATGTAGCATTCTAGCCTTTTACTAATGTATTGACAGCATTCTAGCCTTTTCCTAATGTCCCCACAAGACAAGCTGTGTGGGGTGACCCAGAGGCTCCAACTGGCCAAAGTGGCCACACATCAGGTTGGGCACCAAAGGAAGCAGCTGAAATGCCCTAAATCAGTGCCATACTAATGATCGTTCCTGCCCACCTTCACTGCATCACAATGCACTTTGTGTTTTACAGCAGCGCTGGTTAGCATTCGACAGTGCAGTCCCAATCTGAGCGGTTGTAGCAATACGAGGAGATTTACAACATCAATAACCTGCCCGACCGCTCGCACAATTACTTAGTATTCAATCAGCATTATAATCACTGCTGAGTGAAACCAGGGCCATTAATAACAGAGACATCATCCCGTCCGTGACCCACTCAGTCCTACAGCCACAGGGCTTTGGGGCTTTATTAATAGCAGAGTGACTGCTATATCAATAGCATCATTTCACAGAGAGGGATATCACTACACACACTCATACAAAACAAAAAAAGAAAAAGACAAAAAGAGGGGGGAAAAATCATTATGAATGAATTTATATTCGCTCAGTCACATAACCTGGCTTACATAAGCAGTGGTATATTTAGAAGTTCATCTGGGCTGGAGCTATTCCTGCCAACGTGGGAGCCAAGAAAGGGAGGGAGAAAGAAAGAGTGAGGGGAAGCAAAGGCACAAAAGGAAGAGGAAGAGTGTGAGAATGAAGGAAGGAGAGGGAGAGAGAGGGAGAGGGAGAAGGAGGAGAAGGAGAAAGAAAAAGAGAAAGAGAGAGGGAGAGGGAGAAGGAGTGGGAGAGGAAGAGAGACAGACAGAGAGGTTCTAGCTTTCCAAGTGGGTAAGCCAGAATAATTACACCACACATGGAAACCGTCCTAGCTTTTATTCGGTTTAGGGACTGCCTTTGATTTTCTTCAACCATCTACCGCCGTGTTATTCTTCAGAGAGCATGATTTCCCTCTCCTCACACATTTGCATTGATTTCTGCATTTCAACATCTACACTCAAACAGCAAGCATGCAAACAGTAATACTTGGAACAATTATTTATCAAAGCAAGTTTTGAGTTTAGTATGAAAAGTGTAGTGTGAAAAGATTCCCTAGGGAAGTGGAAAAACAAGCCTGCGTTTCTGGAAGCTTCTGGAAAATGAGCAGGACAGGAAACCTTGCGTGGCCCATGAGGGCTGGAGGGGTTCAGGGAATCCCTAGCTCTACCAACCTCCATTTCACCTTTGGTCAGGGCCCATCCAAGCATGCTTAAACGACCTGAGTGGCCACTGATGCTTAAAGGCAGAAATGCATTGCAGAGGCAGCTCTAAGACCCTGTGAGTTATGTAAGACACCAGGTGCCTCCCATCTGGTGGAGAAGCAGAGGGACATGTGTGCACAGCCCTACGTCTGCCTCAGGAACAACAGGACAGGACACACAGCAAAGATGGAATCATCATTACCTGAATGGCCTCTTCACACAATCCATCATCACATGGTCAATCTTCAGAGTTCACCTCTTTAGTTTTTAGACAAAGACTTCTACCATTGTCTCTGCTACACTGCTAGGAGATTTTTGAACTAGGGGCAACAAGACCCCCCGCCCCCCGCCCCCCCGCCATACACACACACACACACACACACACACACACACACACACACACACACACACACACACCCCCCTGACTTCACCACTACTAAAAGAAACTCCATACAACAACTCATGTTACTCATGAAGCCTTAAAATAGGCATCACTGTTAAAGAATGTCATGGACCACACAACAGGCCATCACTATTTCTCTGGCGAAGAATACTCTAACTACAATACACTACCTTACAAGATGATGGAGTTTTAAAAGGATGCCTGTTACCTTAGTAATGAGGATGCGGTAGCGTTCTAGCAGGTCTTGATCACTCTGGCAGCCAGAGAGCAGCTGCCACACCTCAGCTCTGAGGGCCTCTGGAACACCTGGTCGCACCAGTGCAGACAGACCCTTAGGCCGCACAGACAGGTTGCTCTGCCTAAGAGACCACAAACACACCTTACAACAACCTCCAAACACAGGTACATCATGGACACTTCATTAAGTTTTTCTAATACAGTTAGCCAAGTATTCACAAATTTAACTGATCAAAGGTGTCTTGATTGAGATCGAGTACATTCTCTTATTTTGTCATAGTACTCTACCAGCAATTCTTCCCTAGTTGTATTGTGATGATATAGTTATCCTGGGGTGAGGTTCTAGCTACCTGTAAAAGGGCCAGACTGACACCAAATATTAAGCTACTGATCAGGAAAGAAACAGATGAGAGTTCATGGACTACAGGCTGTTCCTGGACTCAAGGACTACATTCACGAGCATGACATATTCCTAATATTGACAATATTGGGTTGCGTGAGAGTTATGTAAACTCATCAGTCCAATTGTCATATTTCTATGTTCTATGTTCAGTTTCTAAAAACCACATTATCACCCAGAGAAATGGAATCCTGTTTTTTGATTGTCTGACAGGGTGTGTGTCAGTTTTGTATAACACGTATAATGGGTCAGACAGTTCTTTCCAGTCTTAAGCCCACTGAGACATTATGTTGAGCTGATCTGTTTTCTGTGTGTACTGTAATAAAATGAATGCTCTATAAAGACATGGACTGACTTTGGATCTTTTGGGAGCTACAATCCAATATCCCAAGTGCATCCTACGTAGCATTTATTCATAGTATTCACTTAATACTGTTGTGGTGGGGTTTAGAAAATGCCTCATTTAGAACACGTTTCGCATTTTTTTATTTCTTTTTTTTTTTGTAACAGTATTAGACAAAAAAGTGCTTGAATTGCTAACTATTGTCTACTTGTCACACGGGTGGATTTGCTTCCAGCTTTTCTTAGCTGATCCAATTCCTTTCAACAGAACTTGGATTGACATTCATTAGCTCCACATCTTGCCCTGATGGAATCAAATTGCCCTTCTGGGCCACAACTACAACAAGTAAATGGCAGTTGACAAAACCAGGCATGTAAACCAAAAGTTAGAGAAAAATCAAGGACTGTTAATTAAACTTCATACATGATCTGACAACACAGCTGATGATCTCTCATCAACTCTTCTGTGTGTGTGGCTAGCTCAGATCATTAGCATTTAGGCATTCTCAGTCTGAATAATTAATAATTTTCCTTTTTCAACCCCTTTGATGATATGAGCAATATTAGAAAAAATGACAGTGCATATTTAGCTTTGCCTCAGCAGCAGCTGATGCAACAGTCAGCGGATGTTTTAAAATGTGTCGGTGTAAGCAGGGGAAACTGTGCTGGTTCGTGTGCAAGGTTGGGAGGCCTGCCACACCACTCACCATCTGTTTAAAATACTGCCCCAAGACTCCAGAATCTTCTCCGGGCAATCTTTGGATACATCGCCAGTGCCACTGGAAATCTCACTGTCGCTATCTGTGGAAGAAGAGGAAGATGGGAGCACTCCGAGTCTTATCTGACATTGTCTCATAAAAGAATACCCCACAATCACAAAGGCTCACCATATAACACACACTTCCTGTTTTAGTAAGGAACATGGCAAAAATTAACTTGCTCAAGTCAGTTTCTTGTTTGCTAGCAGCCATTCAAAGTAGTCGCTCTGCATCAGTAGCTGGGTTTCCATCCAAGTAGTTGGTGGGCATTTAAATTATGTGAATAAGAAATCCTCAGTTGGAAACACCTGCAAAAATTCATCTCAGTCCCCTAATACAAACATCAATTTAATTTGCTTGAGAGGGGTGGATTAACTCTTGATGCAAATAAGGCATAATGCTATGAAAGTCGAGGTGAATTTGAGTATATTCACATTTACTGTGCTTCTGTCCATAGAAGTTGTCCTGGCAGCATTATGTTTTGATCCCACAGCTGGTCAGAACTCCTCAATTGATTAACTTAATGATTAGCCTAAATGTTTGTTAATGCAAATATGAAATGTGTGGTAATACTGAATGGAAACTGCAATCAAGTGATTAATCTTTCATCTAATTTGTCTTTTATGCTTCATGAAGGTTATGAAGAGGTTTATTTTGGAGTCGTCTTTGCTGGTGTGTAATCCCCATGAACACAGATGAGCACTGCCATTCTGGTAATTGAGGGCAGTCTGGGTGACAGCTGAAACAGTATAATGGGACACTGCTATCTTCATTATGTCAACAGATTTCATGCCACCACCTCATCAGGTGAGCCCTCCTCACGGACAAGCTGCACGTTCCGGAGAATGCTACAAATTTCTACCGTGCAACACACAAATATCAAAATCACACAGTCAGTGCACCCAAGAGCATGTTTAATGTGCAAAGCAAGGAGAGGATGCCGTTAGGGAGGTGTGATGGCTTGTGGATCTGGCTTGGCAGGAGAAAGTCTTTCCCACTGTCAAACACAAGGCGCTCATGTTGCCTGCCACACTCTGCACCTGACCACAAACCTAACTGACAAGCCACTAATCTGGCCAAGGCACCACTGCTTCACACACAAACACACACACCTGTTTTTATTCTCTCTCTCACTCCAGAGTGATCCAATACACTGGATTCCCAAGATAGCACAGATGGTGGGTGAAAACTGGCAGTCTGGCAAAGAGAGGTCAGGTGTCAGGATGGGGAGACTTCACATCTCATCCAAGCCAGTTGGTTGAACCAGAGAGCTCAAGCACAGCCAACAAGCCTGCTTGAGGCCAGTAAGTTGGCCTCAACTTGTTTGGGTCCAAAAACACACAATCAAAAATATCCAAGTCAACACTCAACTTTACAGTCGGAATAGGGAAGGTCTTCTTGTCTGTTTGTCTCTTGTTCTTCAAAGGCTACTCTAATTTCCTTCCGGTTAAATAAAGTATCTACTGGTCTATCAATTTATCTATATGTCGATCTATCTATCGGGCTGCACAATCGTAGCACTGTAAAGACCAGTGCAAGACAGAGAGGCAGGAGACACACACATTTGGAAAAAGAAATGTTTGTGTGGGCAGGACTCTTTACAAAATATAATTACATAAATAGAAAAAGCTAGTGGAGTTTACAATAAAACAGATTGTCTTCTCTCCCATCTTTTACGGTGATGCCATTCCATAAAGCTTTAAAGAATTATTTGCAAGATTATGATCAAGAGAATCACAACGTGCACAGAAAACCTTACAGCTCATATCACTGAGATCCAGAAAGATATTTTGAAAGTATTTACAATAAAAACAACCCCCAGAAAGAGCTTTCCACACAGTGGCTGTCTGGACTGAAAAACCTCTATTGCGAGGGGGTCAAACAGAGGAGCTTTGGGTCAAATGTGAATGGAAGAAAAAGTGCTTTCACAGCTACAGGAGCCGAGGAGAGAAGAGACCTTGAAACAGGCTTTCAATTTTTCACTGCTTTTCTGAGTGTTCTGTGGGTACACACACCTTCTCTGTGAAAAACTTCAGTTAGAAGACTCATGACTCAAGACTCATGTCAGACTCTATATCTCTCTTTCAAAAGGAAGGAGATTTGGAGTAATGTGTCATCTTTGAAAAGGAACTGAGATGGAATTTTACCAACACAAGGTAAGATGTCAGTTCATCAGTTTGGACATCCATGCAACACTGCCTGAAGAATTCACAAATTAAGTGATGGCATTGCTGTGAAGGGGGAATAATAAATAATAAATAATAAATGTGTACGACATGTAAGGCAAAATAAAACAATTGTAGCAACAATACAGCTTCACTGCTTATACTTTACAATCCAATTTCCAAAAGAACTGTGATCAGAACTTGTGCAGCCACAGCACCATCTCAAGCACTAAATGTTACCATGACAACTACCTTAGAAATTTATCGACATGACTGTAAGTCAGGAGGACATTTTTTAAATGTGGACAGAATTAATTTCAATAACACATTGCTATCTCCTACAATGCATGTTCTTGGTTATTAACAATTTGCTTATCAAGAAAATATGTATTTGAAAACAGTGGAACAACAGGTCATACATATGAGGCGATGGTGGTGTAGCGGTTAAAGAACCTTGCAAACATGCTGGCAGCTAGGGACGTTCGAATCCCAGCTCCAACCGTTGTGCCCTTGAGCAAGGCACTTAACCCTACGTTGCTCTAAGGGAGACTGACCTTGATGTAATTGATAGTTCACAAATGTAAGTCACTTTGGATAAAAGCATCTGCGAGAGGTGACACAGGCTTTAGTTCTTTTATTCTCTCCATGAGATGAGGTTCTGTGCTACAGCAGCAACACAAAATGCTGTATAACTGTATCAAAGGCACATCAAAAAGTCTGTCTAGGTGTGTGTTTCTAGAAAATATCTTTGCTTATTTTGTAATTATGGATGGTTTCAAGAGAGTTTGATTAGCTGTTCCTAAAGGGCCTCTGTTTTAACATTCCATATGGCTGTTTGATGTGATATAAATGTATCGGAGGTGGTTTGGGAGAAAAATTGTTCAGGCCTTGTTTTTGTTTTTACTGTTGAAACGGTCTATGCCACTGGGTAAATCAGTGGAATGACTAAAACTGTGCAAAAAATTTATTGCACTTTCTAGAGACTTACTGCAGGCAAGCTGCTTCAGAGATGTAAATGTTGAAGATTTGAACAAAACCATGTCCACCATGTCAAACAAAACCATCTAATGGTAGTTTTGAATTGTTACTGCCTGCATTAGCTGTTTTGTTTGCTTGTTTTGCCCTCATGCAAATACATCTCACCCCCTATATGTGGTCCTATGTGGCTATGTAACCTTATTCCTTTGCTGATGACCAACACTTAACTCAGTCTCCATCTGCTTGCAGCTTGTAGAAATGCATCCCTTTAAAAGGGGATTTGCATGACTGACCTAGTGACAAGATCATGAGCAGTGTTTATACATTTGTTTATAAAATAGAACAATAAATATATGTGTCGTGCTGGAAAAAGAAAAATACAAGTAAGATTTTAGTTATTGCTGCTGTGAAATACTGGACATGCTAACATCCTTCCCCACCCCTGTAAATGCTACTGCCCTAGGTAACCACACCACCCAAAGCTTGAGAAGGTACATGACAAACCTTCCTCTGGCTCCTCCTCCTCTGTGGGGGACTGCAGGCGTCCTCGTCCCCCATTGGTCCTCTCGGAGTGGCGCTGCAGACTCACCACCTCAAACATTGCGTCGCCCTGACTGTTTCGCTCTCCACCCTGGTGCTGGAACACAACAGATAATTGACAGACATGTCTTAAGCTGGGAGAGATGCATACCTCTAGAGGGGCTCATCACTACCAGGAAAGAACATCTAGATTAACATAATAACTCTAATTAAATTTTCTTTGTTGTTATTTTTTAAAAATTGTGAAACCGTCTACCAAAGGAGTTAAGCTCTGAAATTAGAGCTTTGTGTGATACAGGCAGCAAAAAAATATATACTGACGTGGTTAATTTACCAACTCTAACATTATGTTTTAATTGATCATTTTACATCTCCCTCAAAGAAGAGATTATGTGACACACAATATTGCAGGTGACTAACAAACCTAACAGACATCTCTCTTGATTCCTCTTCCATTCAAGCCCAGGGGGTGAATATAACTTCTCTACCTTACTGCACGTTGGTAGGTTTTGTTTTTACCCAGGGAAATCATTGTTAGAATGTTCTCCTCAGTCAGTGCGCTTGCCTAAGCCCCAGTAAAATTCTTTGAAACTGTGTTCATTATTACTGCCACAGCAAGCGTAAATACTGCAAAAAATTGCGTCCTCTAGTAAATCCTCTGCCATTTTCTTTGTGGGCCACGGGTACACACACACACACATACACACGTTCATTCTAAAGAAAGATGGCTTCGTCAGTAACGATATCATGCTTAATGCTGAAGCTTCCCATCTCCCACGCCTCCAAAGATAGTCTAACCTTTGTCACCACCTTGGGGCCATGGCACCAAATATAATTAAAGACAAGATTCATACATACTATAGTGGGAGAAAAGTGAGGGAGAAAGAGAGAAGAAGGGAGGCCGTGCACTAAAGACAGATAGAGAGCAGGAAGAAGAGACAAGACAGAGATTGCAAACAAGATGGAGACATGAGAACAGAGAAGAGAGAGAGAGAGAGAGCTGAGGTGAGGGGGAGGGGAGGGAGGGAAACACTGAGAGACTGTGTGGAGGAATGGAGTTCAACACAATCAGCCAAGAATTGCTTGACACCCAGGTCTTTGGAAGTCACGCAAGCTGTTGTTTGAGTGATGAGCAGAATGGATTGGACGGCTGACAGAGTGTGCTGCAGGAGCGCTGAAGGACATTAAGCGCAACAGCGAGAGGCTTCCCATCTCAATTTAATCACTAAAGTAAAAAAGCCAATCCTGTGTCCTGGAGCACACTGAAGGATCAAATAATTATTCCCCAAACCCGAGTTCAATGAGGCACCATCCAAATACAAAGAAGAAGGAAAAAAAAATCAATAATGACAATAAAACAGTGAGGTTGGATTGGGCTGTGCATTCGCTAACACCATAATATTATCTTTTAATTAGCTTGAAACTCCTGTGCCGCCACTCGTCTTTGCAGTGATGAGATAAGTACAGAGGCACTAAGGCAGCCATTCAGACTGCAGCACTAATTACTTCAGTGGGATAATCAGAGCCTGTCTCTTATTAGGCCCTGCCAACACAAAGCCCACGTTTAACGCTCCAGCGACTCCGGATAGTGTGGGGGGTGCGCATATCTATCTGTGTGTGTGTGTGTGTGTGTGTGTGTATCCGTGTGTGCCTGTATACATTGTTAGAGAGGGACAGCTATAGACAGTCAACCATTTCATAAGGGTCATACAATATAAGATTTAGATTGTAGTATACTGCATAGTCAGCTGGTATACCTACAGATCCAATAGGCTGCATTTTGCACATTGGTACAGAACTTTTATATTTTTGTGCTTCCTTATACATAATATGGTAGACAGCGCACATGATAACAGAACAGTTCTCAAGAGAAAGATTATGCTGGGTGAAGCAGTTTGATTGTTTCTTGCTCTGTCATGGTGAGCTGCTGTGCATAGTGCCATACCTGTTTGAGTTTGAGATAGAAGGTCTCGGAAAAGGTCTTGCGGCTGAAATACCAGAAGCGCTCATTGGATGGATAGACACGCACCAGTGCCTCCATCAGGAAGCGGACAGGCTCTACAACCTCAGTCACCACCAGGTCCACGGCCACCGTCATAAAGAGTTGCTTATCTGCAAGGGAAAGCAGCTTCTGTTGAAATGTAAAGCGTCAACACTGGCAGGTGCAAAGCATATCACTGGCTCCTGCTGAGTGCAATAGCACAGTCTTACTGTTGTAGGCTCACAGCTTAAGTCCTGAACACATCACATGATGGTGTATAATATGACCACTACGTATGTTAGAACACCTTTTAAACAACCTGAGACTAGCACAAACAAACACATACCACTTTTGGATGAAAACCTAACACTCTTCATCAACTGCATGAGGTGACATGCCAAATGCCAGTGGCAAAAAAAAAAAAAAGAATTAAACTCTTTTTCCAACTTTTATTTAAAGCCTGATTAAAACATTTTCAGGAAAAGATCAGTTGAGTTGAATAAGGTTCTATGCAGCGACAACACTGACAATAAACAAATACTAACATAAACCTGTAATGTTTTCCTTGGTCTGAAAAATGCCAGAGGAAAAAGAGTGCACAGAACGAGCAGGGAGTTGTGTATGGGCAAACTTGAGCAATATGTCAGGAAGACAGGGCTGTGTTTCTTCTCTTCCTCAAACACGGCCTGTGTTGAATTACTCGCAGTGCAGGGCATGATAGAGAGGAGCAGGGAGAGGCATAACCACCAAACTGTGAAACGGAGGAACAATAACCTATTTCACACAGAGGGAGTTTTATTATTTCAATTAACGTGGAGCAAGGCAAAGCAAACCCCATGCTTCACAATAAGAAAGCTCAAAATAGACTTCCATCAGGATGGTCAGGCATAAAACACTAGGGTCTTTTTTTGTGAGTTTGGGGGTGGGGGGGGGGGGAGCACAAGCAGTGTCTACTCAAGCCTTCAACGCCACTGTGTTTGTCTGCAACTCTAGATGGATGACAGGAAGCAATGAAAAGCCAAAAGCAATTTATTTCACTTGGGCTTTGGCTTTCATTTTCTATGGATTCAGCTAAAGGTTACTGAGCAAAGCTCGCTGTGTGCTGCGCCGCGCAAGATCTCACAACCAATGTGTCACAATAAAGCAGGAGTGGGGCAGAAGAACAAGAAGGCGGCTGTAGGTTTTAAACAGATCCAGAGCCAATGTCCATGACTGGAAATCGTCTATCGATTACAGAAATATCTGGCTGTCTTGTTTTTTTTTTGTTGCCCATGTGTACACTGCATCTCTTGAGCTATTTGTCTGTAAACATGGCAGGTGCCATACTACTGTAGGGCTAGGGCTGAGTGTAGTGCCAAGTCTGATGTTGTTTGGACAAATGTTAAATGCATCATTGAAAGAAGCACACACAGGCTTTTACTGCTCTAGCCATTGTATCCACTCCCCCTCTCTCATAGCACACCACTGAATGTAGGCCCAGGTAAAAATGCTAGGGCATCTCCATGGGCAATGTGACAGACATCATTACTCTCACAGTTTCTCTTATTAGCTCAGTGAATGACTTCAGCATTCTGAACCTTGGCTCTAAGTGCTTCCTAGGACAGGCTTACTTACAGGCGACCTGCCAGATGAATTTAAGTCATTCTGCCACTCGGCCCTTCAACCCAATACTAGACATCCAACTCCTGCCTAGCCGAGTTTGCCTGCCAACATTTGTCCTGTCAGATCAGCAGATCAAACTCTTGTGACCCACACAGACATGCTCCAGTGCCTCTAACCACCAGCCACCCCTCTGACAGACCAGAGAGGGCACCCAAGCTCCTCAACCTCACCTCTCTTGTCTTCCTAGAAAAAAAGGCCTTATTTACCGTCACAAATCAATTGTCTAGCACTATACACTAAAATAATAAACACAAAATAATGTTGTCGATCATGGCTAGAAATGCATGCTTTTAAAGGAACTTTAAAGGACCAAATTCTAATGGATTGGAGTCACTGAACACAGATCTATCTAGCACTCTTCAAATGACTTTGATTGTATTTAATAAAGCGTCACACACAGTGCAAAGTGCTTTTATAAGAGAGGTGGTTCAGCACTAATTGGTTTACATGCAACACACAGCTCAGGTGTTAATGACATTATGTCAAAACAACTTGCACTATTTCTGGGTAATTTAAACGGTTAACACTTATAATATACAAGGTGCTAATTTTTGTTTTTTCCACATTTAATACACATTGGCAGCCAAAACCCTCAAAAACATCACTGGTCTGCCATGAATACTAGACATCAATTTTACTGAGGATGTAGCGTTAACTCCTGAACAATCAACAGTTTGCGGTGGACTCAACTGTCAATAGGAACATATTTTTTCCTTTTAGTTCCACTGATATTCATGTGACGAAAACTGACAACTCACTAAGACAGGTAACATAGCGGCTATCTGCTACACGTTCTGAGAAACAGTGTATAACCAGCATCAACTCTAGCCCTTCAATGGATGTCTATGGAGGTCAGTCGCACAATGCTGTATCAGCTTATTTGACAGGTCTTAGACATAGTTGGTGCCAAGCCCAACTTGTTAGGCAACCTGTCAAGTAAATCTTTCTGGGGTGCTTGGAGTAATTTTTTTTCTAGCCTTCTGCCTCAGCATGCTTGGACAGTTATTTGACACATGACGCATGTGTTGAATAGATCTGCATATGCTTAATATGGGAATATCACTTTCTCACCAGGAGCTCCCGAGAGCTGTCAAAACAAAAGGAGCCTGTGGTGATGCGGAGTGGGAGAGGGCTAAGGCATGCCATGCTGCATGGAAACGAGGATAACAAAATGTCACGAGTCCTCAAACTGGCTCATCCAAACCACGTGTCACCTTGACAATGGCAAACCAGAAGGATGTTATCATGAGGTGACACAAGTGCAGGAGTGATCGGAGGAGTGACGGCTCACCCTTAGGTGTGTCTTCATTCAGCACCTGGAAAGCAGGGATGGTGGGGTCCCATGTGCCAGTGATGACATAAGCCTTCCCATCAGCACCCTTTCCCATGGACTCCTGCAATCATAAACATGATTACTATCAACATCACAACAACAACAACAACAACAGGCTTCTTGCTTACATGATAAAAGTCTATAGCATGATCAACGTAGCACTAGCTAACAGCCACTGTCATTCCCCGAAGTATTTTTGGAGAGAGGGCAAACATTTTTAGCACTGACAGCCAGATGAACATAGAGAAAGAGTCGACACAGTCGGAGTCAAGTGTGCTGAGGGTGACAGAGACACCAGACCCTCCCAGTTGACAGTGTGCTATTACGGCTCTGCACAGGCAGCTCATTAGCCACTTCCGACCCAAACCCATAAATTCTTGGAAAACAATTAAGGCTTGTGTTAGTTGCTAATTGTCTCTCCTCTGAATCTCAGACACTGGGCTCTGGAGACAGACTGGGGTGGGGAGTGGGGAGGGCTGAGAAAAGGAAAAATGTGTCGCTAAGATCCAGGTATCTCTATGGCTACAGCACAATTAAAAAAAGGAGCAAAGTTTTGCTTGCAGTGTCAGGGTTGTTGGGGGCCTAGTCAGAGACAAACAGAGGGAAAAGAGCTGGAGAGAGAGAGAGAAAGAGAGAATGGGGGGAGAGAGAGGGAGAGACAGAATGGGAGGGAGGGAGGGAGAGAGGGAGGGAGGGAAAGAGGGAGGGAGGGAGGGAGGAGAGGGAGGGAAAGAGAGGGAGGGAGAGAGTATCACAGCAACCGCTCAATGAGTCTCACCATATCCAGGAGATGCATATCATTGTTGCGAACCTTCTGGCCTGGGCTCAGCAGCATGCCAAAACATCTGCACACAGCCACCATCACACACACAACACATACAGCCAACAGAGTTATTAACAGTTCATTTTTTATTTTATTTTTTTACTTTTTGTTTTGTGTACATTCTAGATTCCAACTACATGTATTATTATCCAATATAGAAGAATCTCCAGGTGCTACAGCCTGAGCCTTTCTGTTTTACACTATGAAGAGTATGCCATCATGTGGTCAATGATGGCTAAACAATTGTTACAAAATTTATCAAATGGCTTTCAAATTCTAAAAATATGACCAAAACTATCCACTGCTAGCTTCTCATTCAGAGAAGCTACATACTCTCATTAAAGGCTGCACTGCAACACACCATCAGTTAGATGGACCAAATCCAAAGACCCTCACCTAGGGGTGTATGAAGCAGGGGTGTGTTTCCCAAAAACAAAGTAGCTAACTTAGTTAGCAACCTTGTTGTTGCAATGCCTTTGCCCATTGCCATCCAACTGAGTTAGCAACTGGTTAGCAACTATGGTTTTGGGAAGCACACCCCTAGTCAGCTGGATAATGTAAAGAAGACTGGTGCCTATGCCCAGTTATAGGGCTTAATAGCCAACAGAGTGACCAATAAAACGACTAGCTAAAATAGTTCACTGGTCAAAGTTTGGATGTTCTAGTAATCTATAAAGGTTATGTTCAGCTAGACTTACCTCTCAATCACTAGTTCTTGGTTGTTCATTTGCTGTACAGTGACCACCACCTTCTTCTGGACGCCCTGCCTCAGCTTAAAGTAGAACTTGTCTCGGTCCTTTGGCACTGGACTGGACACAGAAGGCAACACTACTATTAGTCCAAGTGAGCTTTGCAAATAGGCGCACCGTAGAACCTTCAATAAGTAGCATCCATTCTATCAGTCAACATCTGAGAGCCATTTTGTTTTAGCATCAGTAAAAAGGAAAAATTCTCAGAGTGTGAGCTACCTTACTGCCAAAATCTTCTAAGCAGGAAGATGGCTACTCTTATGAACAAACACCTCAAAAGGTAAGAATTCTCCCTTCAAAAAGTCAACAAAAAGCTCTGTGTATACTGCAGGCCAACATAAATTTTCAGCACAACATCAATTTGGAGGAAATATGAAATACTGTATTAGCTGAAAAAAAAAAAACACCACAGCAAGCAACAAGTTGCTTCCATATTCATGGTTTAAGCACCAGGAGCAGAACGCGTGCCCTTCAGCATGTGTTGTTTGTTCCTTTAGACAAATTTGCATTCAAAATGTCAGCCATGTTGTTTTATGCAAGCGACACCATTCCTGCAGCTGCGGGTCAGTGAGCAGGTCAGACGCTAACCTGAAGTTGCCTTTGCCGTCATCCTCTCGCACCTCCATGGAGACAGTGAAGGTGTAAACATTCCCATCCGGTGACGTGGGCAAGGCCGAGTCCCTCACATCTGGCGCCGCCTTTGAAGAGCGCTTAAATGCTGTGGAGAAGCTGTATAAGATACGACTCACCTGCAATAGAGAGACGGAGGGAGGGAGGGAGAATAGACCATATTGAGAGAAATGGAAGGAAGATCATGGCAGGGAAGAGGAGAGGACAAGGCTTTTGAAGAGGTGGAGGAAATATATGAAGTACAAGACCAAAAAAGAATCAGAGCGACACAAAACAATATATAAACACTGTGGCTGGCTGCTACTACGCTGTCCAGTCAGAACTTTAGGCTACCACCTATGGCTTGACTACCATATAATGTTGTGGGACAATGTTTTGAAATTATTATTATACTCAGCCAAAACCATGGACAAATTGTAATCTATCACTACTGGTAACTACTGACTGTGCTTTCCCTGCATGATCCGTGGCAGTTGGGTTGGCCCCTTGAGCCGTGGATCTGCCCAAGGTTTCTTCCTTGAATAAATACCCACAAGGGTATTTTTCCCTGCACCTGTTGCTCTTGGGTGCTTGTTAATGTCTGTAAAGCGCCACTAGACAATTCTATTGTAAATGGCGCTGTATAAATATAATTGAATTGAACTGAATGAAAAACCATAATGAATGACCGATCAGAATGCAGGGGCGACCAAGCAGAAACATGCAATATCAAATACTACCACAGCTGTTACAGAAGTTGAAAACACCACAGCACAAACGCTAAGCATTCATGTTCAGCAATGCACTGCCGTGCTGCTTACATATGACGGGTGCAAGAACAAGTTAAGAAATATCATTATCAGGTTGGCCATGCACGAGCTGAAATCAGAATAAAAAAAATACTCACAGCCTCCTTGATGTGACAGGAGAAGACATGAATCTGGAAGTCCTCAGAGCTGCGGTAGCTTTCAGTGAATGAGAAGCAGTCAGCCTCCAGGGTGCCATCTTTCCCCCGAGCACAGAACAGCACCTTATAGATGGGGAAGGAAGCAATCTCTGTGCCTGATGCCTGGTCCACGATCCTGAGGGATCACAGGGGATTATAATTAACCTACTCTACCTGTCCAGATTGCCTATTGTATTTTGTCAATGGTATAAGCCAAAAATGTATCATTATACCACATAAGTCAACATTCCAACCAACATAGCACATATCAGATGGTATGTAGTTATACTACTGAATAAACACAACTGAATGATAATGAAGTTGCAAGGCTGGCCTTCCGAGCCAGTAGTGCATAATTCTCACTGTTTGTTTACCATCCCAATGACTTAAAAGCATTTTATTTTTTTATTTATTAGAAATTCTGCACAGTTCTGCTTTAAGATAAAAGAGCTACTTGATGTTTACTTTAATCTCTGTACAGACAAATCTGACACAGATAATATTATTAGAGCCAAGGTGACTTAAAGAACTGCATGGTGTTATGTGCACATGAAAGTTTAAGTTTTAGTTTAAGTTTTAGTCACAGAGTTGTCCAGCTAACCTGACACATCCTTCAGAGATGTTGGGCACATGGAGAATGACGGGGATGGGGATGGCACTCTCAGCTCGCAGGGTTGCCATAGCCTTCTGGGCTTCTGATTCACTGCGGGGCGCCTTCACCCAAGTGCAGCCCAGATAGGATAACTTGCTGAATTGCACACTGTCCTCCTCAGGAGCAGCACTGTCTGCTGAACCCACACTGCCATCTAGTGGCCCACGTTGGAAACAATAATATCATAATGTCAAATTGTCATCGTGAATACAAATCACAAAAGGACAATAGCTACTGTTACTCCACACTGAACTGTAATCAAGTAGCCACTTGTACACAAATACACACTTATTTATTTGAGTATAATTCTTCTATATCTCATTATTTCTCAGGTTTTCTGTTGATTTCTGATTCTTGATGAATAAAAGTGCAATAGATTTGAAACCCCATCAGAAAAAAGGTGTTGCAGAACGAGGAAACTCAGTGATCTTTAAATGGCAGCATTTGTAAGGTAGAAAGGTGCGACCACAGACCTCAGACCAGAACCTTGCCTGTTCAACTTTCACTTCCATGCTTTGTGTGCTTGAAATGGCCAAACCACAAAAAAATGGCTTTGAGAGTTCTTTCATTTCTACAGCACTGTTTAGCAAGATCACATTTGGCACAAAAATACTTAGACAGTTATGTTGTTGTGAGGGTTTCTTCAATTTACAGTATATACAGCGGTGAAAATAAGTGTTAAATGTGTCAACATTTTTTTCAGTATAGGTATTTCTGATTGGACTACTAACATGAAATTTTGACGAGACATTGGTATTAACTTAAGAAATCCACACATGTAGGGAAATCCAAATGTTAAAACCCTCAAATAGCATCAGGTATAATAAAGTAGCAAAGTAATAAAGCAGTAGTTTTTTTTTTGTTGTTACAAAGGTTGCACAAGAATATCTCAGGATGTGTAAAGGCAAACGCTCTAACCAGACACTTGTAACCTCATTGTTGCATACGTTCTAGACATATTTCAACTACCTGCTTTTCAAATCTCTAAGCTCCACTGGGGCCAATATCTGCAAGTGGGAGGAACATCATTCAACTGTCAACTGGACACCTGCAGAATTTCTTGCAACAATAAGATTGCAGATATCTGCAGAGAGTTATTCTCCACTACCACCATGACATTCTTGTGACACACTTCAATATTGTGGCCCACCAAAATGTACTGACCTGGCTGATGTCATTATGCACAGACAGGAGGCAGAATTACCTTCAAATTACTTATTACAAATTACAGCTGATTCCTTGCCTTTAGTGGTCTTGATTTAGTGCTTTTTCTGGGTGTGTTCAATACTTTTTTCCCCCACTCCATTTTGCTTTATTACACATAATTATGTTTTCGGTTCTGAATTCTTTATGTGAGTGAAAAAAAATGTGGACACGTTCAATACTTGTTTTCACTGCTGAATATGTACGTACACTGAATAAGGTTTTGGAAATTAAAGGTTGTAGAAAAAATATATGGCAAAAACATTCAGGCTATTCATGTTAAGAACGGCCCGTGTAAATGATCCAGACGAAAACACTAGTATAACCTAACTTCACAACACTGCTGGAGTGGAACCCTACCACTGATGGTAGTATGGATTAACACACAGAATTATTCTTCCATTGAAGGACTGCTAGTGATTAAAACTTAAGGAAACAATACAATAAAATATGATCGGATCTTCACTCAACTATTTTACAGTTTACCGTTAACCGTTCTCTCACATTCCTGTCATTCACATAAAAAAAAAACTTGTTGTGAAATCTGTTGCTTTGTCTCAACAGTTAGTGTAATGACAAACTGCAAAAATAACAACAAAGCCAGCAGAGGAAAAACATGGTGCTAAAACCAGCCTGCTGCTTCCTACCTGTAGGGCATGAGTCTAGGCTGAGACTCGGTGGGCGTTTTGGAGAGGCAGAGACTACTGGAGTCTGGGGCTCTTCTTTGCTCTCCCCCTGCAGTGCGCCCTCTCTCCCCTCATCTCTCAACACATCATCCTCCAACACCTCCTCCATCGCCTTCTGTAGCTGCTCACTACCGTTCCACGACATCTAGGTTGGAACACACAGAAGTTTCAGCACTGCGTAAGCTAAGCGTGTGTATGTGTATGTACCTGCCTGTATGCTTGTCTGAGTGTGTGTGTGTGTGTGATGCATCACTCTAACTGCATGCAATGCAGTTTAAACAAATCTAGCACTGACAGTATCACTACAACAAGGGTGAATTCTCTGATTTAATAAACAAATTAGCCTGCACTATCCTTGATATAGACTTAAATTCACCCCCTTTCAGAATTACATATCAACAGCTAGGCCTATAAATTGAGTTACTATGGCTAGTGTTTTTGCTATTTGAAAAAGAAAAGGATTAGTTAAACTCATAATTCCTGTTCAAGCGTGAAAAGCGCAAAATATTACTAGATGGTACTGTGGTACTAGATGGTACTGTTTGTGTGTATGTGTGTGTGTGTGTGTGTGTGTGTTTTCCTTCTGTCACCTTGAGTCTTGGCTTGCCCTCAGAGCTTGACGGTGACCCCCAACAGATGGTGGCACCAGCACAAACTCCTCACTGGTGACGGTGGACACAGATTCAGTGGAGCCGCTCACTCTGCCCAGAGACGAGCTGTCATCCATGGTGGCCCTCCCCTGGCCCACGCACACACCTCTCGGCTGGGCTTGATGTGGAAGAGAGGTGAGGAGAAATGACTCCACATTGACACTTGCTATGAAAGTCACCACTGCTGATGTACTGATCACTTGCAAACATAAGACACAACCAAACAAACAGACAAACAACAACAAACCCAGATTGACCAGACTGCATTCTCAGTGTATAATAATTTCCCAAATATAAGCCGTTCCATGTATACACCACAGGACAGTGTTAGGGGATTTCTAATAGAGCAGAATCAGATCACAACGTAATGAGATAGCAGACTGAGGAAAAGACGTGCATTCCCATGCAT
Organism: Tenualosa ilisha; assembly: GCA_015244755.2. Lineage (NCBI taxonomy): Eukaryota > Metazoa > Chordata > Actinopteri > Clupeiformes > Clupeidae > Tenualosa > Tenualosa ilisha. Next base: position 5,851,148 of record PYXC01000407.1, read on the forward strand.
AGCCCTCCTCCACCCCTGATCTCTAAAGACATTTTGCAAAATCAATGCATTAACCTCAGTTAATTGACTGGAAATTGTGCAATTCCAAGTGTGGGGAGAGGTTGATGATGCCTGGTTCAGCTGAGCCAGCCAACAGACTGTTCCGCAAAGCTAGGTGGGAAATCATAAAAGTCAAAGCGCAGCACTTTTGCTGAACCTTTCACACCCATTCAGCTGTCACAGAAAAGGGAAATATGAAAAGTTACACTTCACTGCAAAATCCAGAACAAAGGAAGTCCTGCTGCCTGAACATGCAAAACAAATGAAAAATCTTAGGTACGCTAAAGCTAATTGGAAAAACAGCCATAAAAGCAAATACTTATGCCTGACATGATGACAGACTGGAATAAAACAAAATACGAACGATTCAAATTCTGTTCATTTCTGAGGCTTTAAAGCTGCTGTAAGGGAAGCCCAATGAAATATGCCAGCTCACCTGCCTAGATCTCCTAGATCACAAATCTCTTACGAAAACAACAAAGCGATGTGCCCAAAGCTAAAGACTCAAAGTTAAAGATTTTTTTTTTTCTGACCCAACTGACTTGTGACTTAAAACTTAAATCTGGGTATAGATAACACCTACATGTGTTACTTCCTCATTGGTATGGTGCTAATATGATAATTCATTCAAGTCTCTTTACAGAGCATCCCTTTTAACTTGATATGGCCTGATAAGAGTACTTCCATTTTCATTCATTGATTATGGACAGGTGAGAGGTCAGGGAGCTAATGGCATGCAAGTCATCTGCCTCCATAAACTGTTTCAAGTCATTTGAAGACTATTTTTATCCAATATCCTGCTCAGAAAGGTTATTTTTGCTTTAGGTTGGTAGCGGTCAGCTCTATTGCTCTATTCTCACATGAACCAGACACTGACTCGGAGTGAAGTGTTTTGTTATACATCCAAGGTTGCCATTTGCCATCTCAACATAATAACACAACTGCAAAACCCATCCACTCTCACAAACAGTAAGCTTCTTCAGATGCCCTTCAGTGCAGTAACTGGTCAAAGGTCCTGTCTCTCTCTTACTCAATCGCTCTCATACAAACACACACAAAGCACTGGGTGTACAGCTCCCCTCCCCTCCTGTAGCCAGCTGCAATCATGTGGTCCAATCACACTTATTCAATTACCCCCCACACACCAGCCATCTCTCACTGGCCAAGATGATGATGAATGTGTCTTCTCTCTATACATATACGCTTTACTCCCTAGCACATGTGGTCTAATATTAGTGAACAAACTCTAATTGTTACATACTTGATGATGCACTAATGAAATTAGCCTCCATGTTCACACACACACACACACACACACACACACACACACACACACACACACACACACACACACACACACACACACACACACACACACTCTGGAAAACACTTGGCTCAGGACAGGTCATGTGTTAGATAAGAACAAAGATGGAATTTGACCTAATCATATTACTTTTAATTTAATTTAAACATAACAATTAGGCTACAGAGCGTTAATAAATTGATTCATTTCTTATTTTCCCTTCATTCTAGAGAAAATGTCAGAAAATTCAGAATGGATGGGAAAGCTTAAGCCTAGCCAGTACAAAACAAGGCCTAATCAGTATAATCTGAAGTAGTTTACTCTAGGCCATGTGGAAGCGATATTGTTCTCTTCACAAGCTAAATTTGCACTCTGACCATGATAAAGTTGATAAAGTGTCATGTTTACATTCAACCTACTGCCAGCAAAACAGGTTCCCCAGGCTGACAAAAACAAGGTCAACGAAAAACAACTGAAAGTTCAAATCTCTACAAAATTATACAGAATGCCACACAAGGGATGGGCCATCACCATTAACTTTAGTGAGGATCGTGCAGCAAACCACACTGCCTACACAGAGTCTATTTGTGGAAAGAAAGGCATCCAAAGAGTATTTTGACTGACTCCATCAACCCATTGCAAAAGCAAAAGGAACACATTTAACATTTTATTACCCTGGGCAAACTGAAATCAAAATTCACTAAAACACTTATAATATTGTCACAATGTTGACAGTGTAAATGGACTAGTCTACAAGCTTCAGGTTTGAGACACCACTTCTCTTCTGTCTGCGCTTACAGATTTCTCTTTACTTTGCATTCAACTCGCATCTAAACTCCAGACCACTCCAGGATGGCATCCAACCTTTTAAAAAGCTGTGGCTGGGAGGACCAGCCTCCAAGTCTGGCACTACCGCCTGCCCAGACAACTATGACACAGCCTAATTATGGGGGCATTAGGGTTCATTACATCACCCACACACCAAGCTCTACCTTGCTGCAGCTAAAGTGGCCATCACCATGGCCTGCAGCCAGTGTACAAAAAGCATGTAGTAGGCCATTGCAATGTGATTATATTCTGCACAACTACCTCCACTTGTATTGCTAGTTATTCTGTCGGGGTTAGGGTAGCCTAGATAGAAATGTGGTTTCATAACTCAGGAAAAGAGGCTGGGACTTCATAAACTGCCTCATAAACTGACCAGAGGAAGCTGACGCTCTTATGGAAGTGAGCTTTGTGGAAGTGAGCGCTGGCATTATTATTCTTATATACAGCACCCTGTTTTGACATGCACGTGATGAGAGGGCGTCCGAATGCTAAAGACTTGTTTGGCAAGATACATGTATAATGGACGTTCCCTACATAACGTCACTGTAGCTCAGTATGCTCATTTGGCCGGCTGGTTAGACAAGAATTTATATACTAAACCGATCAGGGCTCAACACAAAGGAAGGTGTGTCATCAAAACTTTTCAGTATAAACCGTGGTGATCATATGGTCCCTGATAGCGTTACAACATTCAGTGATAACAAGTTAGCTCGCTAGCTATGTAGCTACAGGCAAGGAATAACGTGGGTTTAATGAAGTTGAAAGAATTAACTTCATAATTCCAGATATCTAAAGTTATGTTTCTCTACAATAACGCGTCACCGTACCCTCTTTAACTACTGCAGCCATCCAGCATATTTTTTTGTTTGGCTAAGCTAACCATTTCCCTTCGCAGGTTGCATCTTTCAACATCAAATCGATAACTCATTTGACAAGCCAACATTACATCTCCCCTTTCGTAGATAACGTGACGGGTGAAGTGATATATTGATCTATGAGGAAATCACACTGCAATGAGGACATTCTTAAAGATGGTTAGCTGACGTTAGCTGGCTTGCTAGCTTACTCAACAGCTTGCAGGATAGCAATCTGTTCATCAAACACGTAAGACAACAACAAAAACTTTCGTTGATTCCTGACACCTTGGATAGTGACAGGACAGCACTTAAATACAACAATACAGCGTAAAGTATGAACTGTCAGGTAGCCCGCTTTTAGTTTGGCGTGGTATTATTGTGACAGGAAGTCACGTTTCCATTTGTTAGCTTGCAACATTTACGCTACCTGGCTAAACTAGCAGAGCTAGCTAACTACAGCCAAGATTATTGGCGAAGTCGTTAGCATGCTACTGCAACTCAAAATAAATTTCTCTCATATGATCAAACAATATGCCAACACTGGTTAAAGTAACAAATCATACCAACATTTGCATTGCAAAATAAGCCAAGAACAAGTGCTTTCTTCAACAAAATCGCCAGTAGTTAGTTACGTTTATGCACTGACAGATAAAAACAACTTACTTGCTCGGAGTTGGGACGCAGAGTTGACTAGCTGTCAGCTGAGAGCTGTTGGCAGGCGCGCCACCGACACATCCTCCATCCGCAACCTCAGCGTGCCCAGCGTTACAGCAGATGGTGACGTCACCTCTGTCAAAGTTTCACCTTCATCTTCACTCACTTAAAATTAGACTTCTTGCTAGTATTGAAGGAAGACCTGCCGTTTATGATAGCTTGTACGGCTCAGTAGAAGTGGAGGCACACTAACATATTGGCATGCCTGCCATTTCGGAATTTCAGTGAAATCCCATTGTAAAGGTAGGCCATTAGGCGTTGATTCACACTTCACAGCAGCAAGAATCAAGATCTCATTATACTAATATGTAAGATTGTAAAATTCTTCAAAAAATTAAAATTCTTTCAAATAAATAAAAAAAACAGCGTGTTTGGTGTTAAGAGTAGCCTATATATATATATATGTGTGTGTGTGTGTTATGTCTGCATGTGAGAGAAAAAGTAAAAAAAAAAAAAACTAGCAAAAACTGACAGTTTCTGCGTTCACAAGCCTTATAGCTTGATTGAAAAAGTTGTTCTGGAGTGTGGTGGTTTCAGCCTTAAGACTGTGATATCGCTTGCCAGCTGAAACAGTCCATGACTAGGAGTGAAAAGTGTTACAGGTGTATCCATGTGAACTTAAAATGGGGATGTCACTTGATGTGGATAAAGGTGTCCCAACAATTTTATAGTGATTGTAAGTAGACCATCTTTATGGATTCACACTGATAGAGTACCTTTGATGTTTTCAATGATGTGAGAAACTGATGTGCTGACTGAGGTCCCTCCATTAAAGTTGGTCAAGGCCCTCTGTCAAATGAAAGTTACTGTATCTTTGTATTATCAAGAACTAATTTATGTATTATACATTGGCAGTGTTGAGTTTTTAAGAAGGTGACTTTTGATTTATGAGACACAGAGAATGTAATAAGTTTGTTTTATTTTTTTGCCTTGCTGTTTCAATCAATCCATCTTTTAAAATCACTCACAGTTTAAACTAGAAAGACATTACAGGAAAATATTCCTCTATAGCAAGCAATGTTATTTAATATGTGTATTACTTCAGTATTGGTCATAAAATCATTAGCAAAATTTGTAATCAACAAAAAATAAATTAATAAAAGTATTCCAAGTGCATCACAAGTTTAAATACATATCAAGATGTGGTGATCAGATGTTACATTTTGACACACTTCAACAACAAAGAGATAAGTTGTCAATCCTTTTTCAGTTCTACTGACCTCCACTGCAAAATAGATATGGATCAAAGGTCAGCCAATTGAACTGATAAACACATACATACAAATCATTCAATGCATTTCATAGTAAGTACACATCCACAGTTTTGCAATAACCTTGGCAAACACAGTTAATATATAGTATTCTTTCATCAGCATCAACTCAACCCACTTGAAAAGTATCAAACCCAATTGGAGGTGTCAGAGCTGACAAGCCACTCTGAGTGAATCCAGTAACTCCCAAAAGCGGATGCTGCTGATGCGACTCCCCATCCAAAACACATAGACAAATCAGACTTAATTGACAAGTCATTCTGTTCATTTCTGTACATCTCTCTAAAGCTTTTTGCATGGATAATAATGTGCACTACTAACTTACATGGACAAAATGAACTGCCAGACTGACAGCTGCATTGTTTGCCTTCCCTTTCTTTTCTTGTCACGAGAAAACATCAGACTTTGCATAGGGAAAGATCTGGAAATAGTTTTACAGTCACACTCTACTCGTTGAAGACTAATATAAATGTTGATTGTTCTCCTTCTCCTCAATGATACTGTATATAAAAATTATGTTTTCAGTTTACCTTGTTTGACAGGTTACACACGGCAGACATAGTTGTTTATTTAGTGGCTGTTTGAAATGGAACAAAACAAACAAACTAGTGGGTACAGGTGAAACTGTTACAGCGATAGCCCTCAAAACCATTAGAAGGAAGTCCACACCTGCCTAGTTAGGAAATGCCTATAGTGTATACTCATTTATAGCAACAAGGCATTCTTTAGGGTCAACTGCTCTACTGCAGCCAAAGTGGATAGAATCTGTATGTAGGCTGACTTCTTCTGCAGGATCCCACTGTTTATCAACAACAAGGATTATGAAATGTAACAGAGAATAGATTTTTGGAGTCTATTTATTGTTAAGTAGTAGCCTTTTGATCTGGTGAAAAAGATTGTGGGTAGCACAGGCTTCATATAGATGATGCCCCCCATCCATGTCAGTCCCTGTCCTCTGTGCTCCCTGAGACATCAGATTAGGACTTCAGAGGGGTGAACATGGACCAATCACAGGGCATGGTGGACCACTCCAGGACTGGGCTGTAGAATCAGACGTCGGTGCTGATTGCTCGCCTGTTGCTGTAGAAGTCCGGCGTGTTACGAGAGCTCAACGGGGCACCATGCATCTTGGGAAGTGGCAGCGAGAGCGAGGGGTTCTCAAAATGGGTGGGCATGTAGGTGATGCGCTCACCCCCGTTGCGCGTCTCCTCCATGGAGCGGACATAGAAAGGTGAGCCGTAGGGGGAGCAGGAGGGGCAGTAGCTGCGCGGGGCCGCTGGCTCCGGGGACAGAGACATAGGGGTGGTGCCACTTCCATCCAGCCCGGGAGCAGTGCACTCATTGCAAGCATGTTGTGATGGGGTGACTGAGGCGACATCACCTTCAGACTCATTCTTCTTACAGCAGTAATACTAAGAGAGGGAGAAAAATACAAATGGATGGATGGGGGGAACAGGGGACAAAAAGCAGAACATCAAATGCAGTTTGCAGTTTAACAAATATCCACCAATGGCTTCACCTCAGAAGAGGGCCACAGTAGATTTCGACTTCTACAGACAAGCAAGCATTTCTTACCTGGAGACGACAGTAGCAGAGTACTGCAATGATACACAAGAGTATCACTGTTGCGAGAATTCCTCCAGTTATGACAACAGTTCCAGCTGTCATCCGACCAGATCTCCATCAAACTCTAAAGACAAATGTCAAAATATAATATTAATATTGCAATATCAACTGCCTGCTTTAGGACAGAAAAACATAATGATCCATGACTCACACATTTCCCAACCTGCAGCGCCTGCATCATGCATCATGAATAAGACGTAGTGCATGACCTCATAAGTGAAAGCCACCTCTTTAGTTTCTCACCCTCGGAAAAAGGAAAGAAGGGCCGCTGGAAGAAGCTAATTATTCAGACAAAAAATCACTCAGTTAGAAACATGCTCATGAAATATATTTAGTCTAACAGACTAGGAGCCTTAGGGTACTGCATAAAACTGAATCGTTTCATGTAGGGGGGAGCCAATCCCAGCTGTCCAGTACAGCGAAATGTTGCATCCACAAGATGGAGCTAGAGGTCAGACAATGTATATGAAAGCCAAGCCCTCATAAGAACTTTCGGCAGAGGTTTTCAATATCAGGTCAAGAACAAATCTAAATATGCAGAATAGTGCATCATATCATACACACACATACAATAACAAAACCCATAGTATTCACACAGACATGTTGAGCAAATCCACAAGAAAGAATTCACTTTGACCAGCAAAATAAGTTTGACTGGACAGAAATTAATGCAATTCTGTCACTTCAAGTGGATAGTGTGTGTGTGTTTTCAGTGTGTCTAATTTCTAAATCCAAATACATTCCAGAAACACATAGCCTATATATATATATATATATATATATATATATATATATATATATATATTTGTTTTTTTTATCACTAAAGAAAGTTTCAGAGAATTATCTGCATATAAAACTGATACCCACCACTGTTACAAATTCAGTATGAAAACAGATCCATTCCTCGCTATGTATGTTGCCCATATGAGTGAAACCCATCTGCTGTATGAGTGCATGTGGATCCACAGTGTGTTCCTGCAACGTGGCAAACCATGGCAGCTGCAGATAACATGAACATATGGATGCACTGCACCGTGATTGCCGATGTCCCTGTGCTGTTGTTGTGGCTTGGCACATCCACACAATGCGTTCTGGAAGAGCTGATGGGCCCTTGGAGACCTAACTCACTCACACTATCTGAATAGCATACAGGATTAGCCTCTTCCAACTGCCACTGCCAGATTACAGCAACAATACACAACTGCTCTGTTCAGTTTAAACCCTTTTGCATTTCTACCAAAATCACAGATAAGACACCAGCATAGAATGCCTATGCAGACTGATGCCTTCTGTTACCTTAACAAACACATCCTTTGTTTTTGGCATGACAATAGTACTAATGGAATCATTCTCCTACAAATGAATCTGTAAAAGGATACCCGCCAAGTGACTGCAGGGAAAAACGATTTGCTGTTTAATTTGAGAGTTTATATGAAATCGAATGGACATCTTCCTCTCCCTGTGTGCGAGGCTGCACTGCACACTAGACTGAACTCAGCAGGGAGATAAAGCGGAGTGAATCAAAGTGGTGCAAAGGTCAATGCCAACCCCCCAAAGATAGGGATGAATTTTTAAAACTACACAGAGTGCCTTTCTTGGATGGTGCCCCTCTTTCTACTGAAAGCCTGATGAGTAAATCTCATATGTGTGTGTGAATGTGTGTGTGTGTCTGTGTGTGTGTGTGTGTATGTGTGTGTAGAAAAAAACACATTTTATATGTGTACTAGTGTACATGCAGGTATGTCCCTGTGTGCATATGTGTCACAGAGACTGTGTGTCTGTACATCCATATACTGCAAGCTCATATGTGCCAGTAATAAATGATTAAATAAAGGAACCTCTTTCTTCACTATTGGTGTTCTAAATACACCCCTGCAACTGGCACATGCAATTTAAAAAGCTAGATTAAGCATATCATGTTAGCACTGAGTCAAATGAAATTATATAATTTCTTATTATTCTTATTCTTCTATTATTGTAAGAGTTGCGGAGTGAGTGGTCATTGCCCATTTGCACATGCTTTTGTGTCTGCCCCCCATCACTGCCCCTTATTCTATCATAGCTGCAGTAGGAGACGGCAGATCGATAGGTGGGATGGATCCGAGTTGCCATGACATCAGGAGGCCAGGGGATGTTTCCTCGGCCCTGACCCAGGAACAGCTTTTGAGCCCCTGTGTCTATCTGTTTCTTTACCTCTCCCACCAAGCTCCCAGTGCCCATCCTTCATGATCTATTATCCTGCCTGTCTTCTGCACTCTGCACTGGGGTTGGGATCCAGGCTTATTGCATCTGCAGGGTGGACTCAAGTCCATGCAGTCTAACATGGTGGTGATAAAACTACTGAAATGTAGCAATGACAATGTCATGGCAAACAGAGACAAATGTTTTGAAATAGTATTCAAAATGATACAACCACATTTTTTTTAAAAATCTCAACTGGCACATGATGTCAATGTGCAAAAAGACGATGCCTTGCCTTCTTCACTGTCAAACATCAAGGTCTGCTACACAAGGGCTGTCATCACCCAGGCTCACACTGCTTGATCCCAGCAAGCGTAGGGTGGGGAAGTTGACTGATAACCTGTCTATGTGCATTTAGCAGGCATCTGGAGACCCCTGCTCCCTAAGGCTTTGTGTAAAGCACAATGTTCTAAAAGTGTTTATTGATCTCTGTTTATAACACAAATACCCACCTTTATTTTCTTTTACTTCAATTTTCAAAATTCAACTTCAAAATTCAAACAGCCTATTAGAGTATCTCTCCTGACACATGTAGTTACAGTTGGGAGTTAGTATACTTTAAAGGGACAGGATGTCCTAAGCTGCGTTTATGGCCTGGTATATATGGAGGACCATATAGTGGCAGCCATAGAAAGCTTTTCTAAATGGCATCCCACAGGAAGGCAGGGAGGAGGCCCTGACATTAATCTCCTAAACAGGACACACACCAGCCCCTAGGGAGCAGGGCATCTGTGGTCTGAAATTACAATGTGCTCCAGGAGAGCACCACTTTCTTCCTCCCTTTTAAGTTTTGCCTTTCTTTGTCTCTGTGTGATTAACTGTTTCATTGATCTCTCTGTCTTTGATTTGACAGAGGTTAAACAGGAGCTCACTGACTGACATCTTTGTAGGCTTGCAGTGCCTTATATTTAACTGATCATCAGTTTACTGATTATCCACGCTGCACGATTCATGATCCACTTCAAGCCGCAAGCAGTTTATACAAAGTACAAAATACAAAGTTTTCAGACAAGGTATGGTCATCATATTTCAGTACTCCAAAAGAAATTAATATCCTGCTTAACATGAGATTGAGTGAATTTTTTGTCTTTTGGTATATGGACTTAGGGTAGTTTTTTATATAGCCTGGCCTAACTATCCAGTATTTCTGAATCCATTTTTACTTTCTATAGACTTCCCATAATATTGTCTGTGGACCTAAACCTATGGTCAGAGGTTTATGACTAAAAGTGAAGGAATGGTAAAATTGTTCTTTTTTTTTTTTTAATTAAGGACTTAAACAAGCAAATCCAGTGAGCATGCCAGTACTGACAGGGTTTAGTATAAAGTCTAGCTGTGCTTTGGATCTTTTTAGAATGGCTGACTGTTGCATGGGTCACAACTACTAACCAATCCAATAATTCACATGGCCTCAAATACTTCCTAGACACAGCTGCAGTTGATTTTAAATTGACATGAAGCAGACCCTCAAAAGAGAATAAGGGTGACTGAGACCCCATTAACAATGGGATTTATTCACAGAACTAATATGATTAGTGTAATGCTGTTACCATGGGTTTCAACAAAAGCTCCAAGAAGGAAACACAACTGCAGAAAGCGTCTTTACAGTTACATGCTTCTTTACAGTTACATGCTTCTTTACAGTTACATCTTTCATAAATTTAAATGTATGTGCCATTTCTTAGGTTCAGACATCCAGACATAACCTACAGCAGAAACTGCAACAGAATGTGAAGAAACAAATGACATAATGTCAAAAACACGTCAGCACTCTGCTGCCCAGATATCCTCTGAAGTTAACATCCAAACAAACTATGCTGTGCCGGCTCTCATGTGGATTGCTCTCTACTATAGGCTATCTGGCTCCCGCATTAAATACGATGCAAGTGAATGCAAATGTGAATTCAAGACAAAATGAAAGTATTTCACGAAAACACTAAATATCAGCCTGAATGCATGGCAAATGAAAATGTTATGGCCTTCAGTGGTATTTAAGAGACTATGCCTTGGCTGTGTATAAGGCTAATGTGTCTAAATAAACTCACAAAAATGTGACCAGATGAATTGTGCCAGGCTGATATCACATTCAATCACAGTTGGTGTATGACTGTAAAACAACTTAAAAATGACACTGATCTTTATCATCTTATGGGATAATAAAGTATCTGTCCATCATTTCACCATAAACTGAGATATACTTTTTTGTTAGAGTATTTATTTAGGTACTTTACGCAAATTAATCTGGATAGCATAAAGTCATGTGATGGTCAGACTAAACCAAGTCTTACTCCCACCAGCCACCCAGGATGCACTCTGCAGTTCCAGATAGAGGGTAGGAAGCCACCAAAACCTTCACAGAATGAGATGACTGACTGCCATCAAACAGCAATTAGCCTGCTCTAAAAGTGCCAATGAGGCTCTGTGTTTTGTGTGCCTTTTGTGTGTCCTTCATCAGAGGTAGGAAGAGTTCACAGGATGATTTAAGCCCACAGAGTTTTTTCTGTATAATATATTTGAAACTACTAAAGCAGCTACAGATACAGACTGTACATTAACATGGGCACTATAGACCAGGCCAGGAAATTAATTTTCACTTTTCATATTTCATACAGGATTTTCATATTATAGAACCAACTGTTGTTTCTCCAAATTAGTTATTAATTTATGTTTGTATATATTTATGTATGTTATATTTATGAGAAGTAAAGTACAGCCCCTATAAAACGCTAGTCCGGAGTACTTCCACCCATAGCCCTGTTGTTCGAGCTCACCGAGCGCCATCAGGAGAAAGAACAAGAGAATTTGGTACAACATATACCAAATAACAAACCGGTGTGCTAACACTGGCTGAATGGGGCCATAAACTTATTATCAGTTACCACTTCCCATGGCCATAAACAGTTATCTTAAGCTGCTGGTTCGCTATTCGGTTTGTGCCACATCCTTCTTCCTACCAACAAAATTTGGTCAGCCTGAACAACACGGCTATAGTTGGAAGTAGTCTGGACTATTACTTTAATCTAATTTCAAGATACCTCCGTGAAGAAATCCTTAGCCTCCTGTTCCACATCTGGAATGCCCCATCATGTGGAATTCAAACCAGTTCTTCTTCTACTACCAAATAAAACACATGAAACACTTGCTGTAAACTCTAGTCAGAAAAAGTAGCCCACTGTTTATCAGCTATTTGTGCTGTTTCCCAGATATGCGTAGATCATTACCCTAATACTCCTTTCTTTGACTGATGACAAAATATTGTTGCAGAGATATTGTTTTGTTCTTCAACCATAAAACTCCTCTAGACTTGCAGACATGATAAGAGCTGCATAAACCGTAAAAATGTATATATATTACCATGCATTTTAAACATTTTTGCTTACCAGTTAGACAAATACATCCAAGAGAGTTAAGACGTGGGGACATTATATGAGAAACCTAATGCAGCTCTGGTCTGCCCCCATCCCTGGCCTCCCGCCACACTCTCTGGTAATATCTCACTATTCCTCTCTCATCCTCCATAGCCCCAGGACAGTGGCTGAAGAATATGCTGCATTGCCAACCACGACCTCACGTGCAAACGCACGCTCGCTCGCTCACACACACACACACAAACAAACAAACACACACACATTCTGAAATTTACGCTATTTCATAAAAAAGCTTAACTTGATATGCCTCTTAACATTCAAAATGACACACAAAAGACATATACAGATCTCAACTTAATAGTATTGTGTTTGATACACTATTCCTATTTCAGCTCACCCTGAAGTAGCTTTGAGAGACATTGTAGTCATAGTAGTATAAGAAGTCAAAAGAGTAACTGTCCCTCTTCCTGCATTCATAGATAGACAGATAGATAGATACTCTTTATTGTCCATACCAGAAATGTGTTACTGCAGTCAGTACAACGCCTCACAAGAACATATACACATAACACTTGAACACCTTCAGCCCCCCACCGATGCGTAGCACTCAATCATGCAGCAGCCTTAAACCCAAAAGGCAGAAAGAGAGCACTGGGTTCTGCTGCTTCACACTATACCAATGGATGAGCCAAGCTTCATCAGTTAGGTAATTCTATTCATTCGGTCATGGAGCAGCCTCTAATGTTGCACTTCAGATCACAGCGAGGTGGTGCCTGCAACTTTTAAACCCTGGCCTCTCAATAATTCAAGTGTCATTCCTGCAACAATATTTTTCCATCACTGGGCAATTTTAGCCAGGTATTCACACAGAGATTTTCTCCCAGCCATCCCATATCTCTCTGCAGAAAGCACTCATCTCTGCATGTTCTTCCTGAGGATGCATACCCTGCTGTTGCGCAGCCACACACTGCTCAGAGGCATTAGCAAAAGTAGGATAAAAAAAGAAGAGGAAGACTTTATGTAACTCTCTGGAAGGAAGCAGGGCAGAACTCTCCAGGTTATGGACTATGTCTACATCCTGAACGAAGATGATCAAATTTGTGCATTCAGTAGCCATTTGCTCATTAGGTAAACTCATCAGCCTGTGACTCATGCATGTGTCCTGCTGTTTTTCTTTTTGTGTAAACTGAACACACCCACATTATAAGTAAATGTGCTCCTGAGTATCTGTGGAGCTGAGATACACAGGCTCCCTGTGTATTGAAAAGATAAATAGGAACACCAGCCACAGGCCATGCAAAGGGCTGAAACAGCTAAAGAACCATTGAAAAAGAAATAGTTATTGTCACCAAGACAGTGAATTATAATCACCAAAGGTTCTTTCTTAATATCAAGATAGTAGCTTGGGGTCATGTGTGGTCCATATCCACAGTCCTTTTGCTAGGACATGAGCTGTAGGAAGTGCCCATGGGTATGCCTTTGTGATGCACACAAACACATGTCCTACTGCACAGCCGCGCCCCAGTGAAACAGCAGTAACTCTTCCTTGAAGTGCTGTATGTATATTTAATATGGAAAGAGAAATTTCAAAACGGACTCAAAATCATTAAAATGTCCCTCCAAAAGAACAGAAACACTCAGCTTTTCCTCCTCATCATAAGCAAGCGAGATGGATGTAGAGTGAATCCCATGGTACAGAATTTGGTCTTCTATGTGATGGCAACAAACTTCTGCTTTCCAGCTTTAAGAGTCAAATAAAACCACATTTGTTTTTAAGTCACTTTTTAGTGAGAAAATAATTCTGCACAGGTCAAACCATCTCACAGCCTAAGTTTCAATATAAGAACCATTACTTATGGTCCAATAGGCCAGAATACTACAGAGAACCCAGCGCCTGACAGAGGAGGTTAGACTTTACATAGCCTATAAATGCACACTGACTCACATACACACACTGAGCAAGCATAGCAAAATCAGTGCTTATCATTAAGCATTGAGGGAAGGAATACAGCGAATAACAGCAGATGCCCTAAGTTCTCTTTACCTAAGGTTTAAAGACAAAGCACTACTCACTTCAACAGCATGCAGACTAGTAGTACGGGGTTTTAGGTATGTAGCCGACTAAATACGCATCATACGCGGGACAAAGATCATTTTTACGCATTAACAAAAACAACAACAAAAATAATAATAATAACGGAAACCAATGTTTTATAGGCCTACTATTATTTCTAAGGGAATAAAGAGGAACTAATGTACCACATGTTCAGGTAGAAGATAGATCTTAGCTGACTGAAAAAATAGTTTTTTATAATGCCTCTTCAGTTTATCTGTAGTATGATTCCAGTTCCCTGATAGACATCATTCACGTTAAGCCTCTTGTGTACATTGCAACCCACCTCGATCAGCAACAAAATAATTCGGCAGCGACTCGCATATGGGTCGTGCTTCGTAATGGAAGACGAAATATCAGCTTATAATGTGATATACATACCTTCGTTAAATGTCTTGGCTGCTGCACGAAACAGGGCAATGTTTAACTGCTCCGACACCAAAGCTCATTCAAAATCTTCACCGAGGTCGCCCCGTTCCGCCAGATTGTTTCCACATCACGCGTGGAAAAGAGAAAAACTTGCTCGTCAGGACCATCTGAGGGGTATTACATTTTAAATTTCTTTAACTTCAGATATTCCCTCACGTCTCCTTGAAGTTCATTGATTACAAAGATTAATTTCAGCCATCCACAGAGAAACGAAGAGGGACCATTTGAGCAGATTGCGGCTTCTTACGCATCCATCGACTCCGTCAGGCATCCCCCAGGAGGACCGCAACAGTCTCTGTGATGAATGGTATGTTCAATAAAGGTCATGGTATAGCCTACACCCACAGAGGCGATCCACACTGTGTATGCCACAGCTCGCTCGCCGCCAAAAGACCAAGATTATTCACAGAAATATAGCCTACTTTTTGACTGTAACTCAAAACACATAAAACTGTTAAACTGCTCACATGTTATGTCTACGTGCCCCGGTTAAACCACTGGAACCAAACACTCAGCTACTGTCCAGATGCATTAATAACTGTACGGGAGTGCTCAACAGATAACGTGGAGCCTAGGCTGCTAGTCTTTTTAACACAGAAATGGAAGACTTTTCAGCAGTTGCTGAATCAGTTGGCTCAGTGGTCAATTTTGAAAACCTATACCAGCGTCTGTCTTAAAGTAAACTGCATTGCAACTTGACAAAGATTTGACTTGGATGGGTCGTAGCACATTACGACCTAGGCTACATGTTCACAACTTGACTGGTGCGCACCAGCGACAATAACACATGTGAGCTACTAGGCTATGACGAGTGCACCGCCTCGAGGACAACACTGAAATCACGCAACAGCTGCCTTCATGTACTTCTGTTGCAGTTGCAGCTGTTGCAGTGATAGGTGTTTGCGCGAGAGATTTTTTCAGTCATATCGCATGACCTTAAAGATATGTGAATATAGTTTTCCCCGTACATCTTATCAAGTTCTTTCAACGTGACCTTCCCTTAAACTTTTAAGAACCTTCAAATATCAAGCCGTTAGGATAGGATAGGATTAACTTTAATACTCCCCAAAGGAGGAAACTCAAATGCTACCATCGACAACATACAAGACAGAGAAACATGCAGAAAAGCTGAACAGTAAAACAGGATACGGAAAGCGTACATACAATGACAACATACAGTGACAAAGACCATGGAAACACAACAGTTAAAACAAACGCACAACAGTTATAACAAATGGAACAGTGATAAGGCGAAGATAGTGTCGCAAAGACAGTAGTAAAACAGTGCAACATGTAGTAACAAGAAACCAACAACAAGCATGGCAAGTACAGTAGTATGCAGCATACAGCAATATTAAATAATGGCAGGAAGCATGAAAATCTGTGTCAAGCCAAGGAAATAACACCAGTTTCTGACAGGTAGGCATTTTTTTGTTAAAAAAAAGTTATTGCACCAGGTACAAGGTATCTCCAAAATCTCTCAGTGGAGCAGCTGGGAAACAGGAGCTACTGACTCTTATCACTTCTCACAAAGAAGCTACATAAGGGCTGATCTTCTTGTGACAGGACACATATTAACTTTCTCATGGTTCTCTGCTCTGTTACAGCCTCTAGAGAACTAGGGCTGAACCTGCCTTTTTTATTAATTTATTGACCCTGTTCCTGTCATCCACTGCCAAGCAGCCACCCCAGCACACCACACTATAAAAAAGAACACAGCCCAGGATCCCATGATAGAAAGTGTGTAGAACAGGCCTACTGATATTAAATGACCTGAGCTTTTAAAGTAAAAACAGTCTGGATTGGGATTTCTTAAAGGTGGTGCTACGATGCTTCTTTCAGTCCAGGTTACTGTCCATAAACACATCCTGGTATGTGTAGGAGGAAACTGTCTCAACTGGCTGTTCCTTAATGAAGAAAGGGATAACGTCAGCTTTCTCCTTTTAAAGTCAATAACAAGCTCCTTTGTCATATCAACATTCAAAATTAGCTGAGCTGAGACATAGTCTATGTACAGTTCATTTTGAGTCCTCTGAACTGAATGAATATATTAGCAGGATATTGCTGAAAGGTAGCAGGTGCATTTCCAGACGGAATTGTTCATTCTTACAGCATTGTTTTCCCCGCCGTGCAAACTAAGACGACTGGGGATGTAGTGAGAGTCAGTCTCCATGGTAACGATGTTGCATCCTGAGGGTCTGGGTATCTGCTCTGGTCAAAGAGGCAGGCTAATGTGATTTCCTGTGCTGCAGCACGCATTCGTGATCTGTATCTGCCCAGTCTCTGTTACAGAGACTGTAACGGCCTAGAAGGAGTTTACTCCATTGCATCTGATCCCAGCTACATTAGGATAGTGCAAACACTTTGTTTGGACATGATCCTTTTGTAAAAAAAAAACCTTGTGAGAATGGTTCCCATCCATCTAGACTTTGAGAGTTTCAAGTAATTTTGCCTTTATGTGTGTCCACTCCACTGGCCAATGCCATTCTTATCCATGATTATGGTCAGTACAGTAGGCTACTACCAAGCAAATGCTCACTGGGACAGATACAAGCAGAACCATTGTAGGCCAAACACACACCCATGCCATATCTACATATCTTACAAGTAAAAAGACTAATGAAACATCTCTATGGATCATTAACTACTCAAACAACTTTAAGTGTGCAAAGAGATGCTCCTTCTCCAGGATTTGGGCTGGCCTTGGATGCATTCATTTTGACCACGGGTATATAGGTGTTGCTCCAGTTCCCTTTTTTTGTCTTTTCAGTGATTTTTAGCTGATGAAATTTCAGTGGTACGTAGGTCTCAAGGAGCTGCATCAAACAAGCCCTCATGCACCCATATTTGCTGTACAGCCACCTATTGACAGACAACAAATGGTAAAATTGGTCACTCTGAACCGTAGGGCTCCAGTTGGTGAAACTTTTGTGGCACATAGGTCTGAAGGAGCTGCATCCCACAAGCCCTTGTACACCTATGCGTGGTGTAGCGCCACCTGTTGACAGACAAAAAATTGCACAAATCCTGGGCCGTAGTGCACCAGCGGGCAAAATTTAAGTTGTACATGGCTCTCAAGAAGCTGAATGTGACAAGCCCTCAACCACCCATGTGTGGTGTAGCACCACCTATTAGGTGAGATTTTTTTTTTTCAGTTTTCATGGAATAAGGCCACTTATTGACACACTAAAATAACAATATTTTGGAGCAATTACCATTAGTGATTCTTAGTCCACAGAAACACTAGGTCACTGGGTATATGTCCTAAGCTATTTTGGTCCCCATGGGCAGCTCCCCTCCTGTAATGCTTTGGCCTACAAAATTTTACTGGTACATAGGTCTCAAGGAGACATATCCAATGAGCCCTCAACCAGGGTGTGTGTAGTGTAGCACCATCTATTGAGAAACAAAAATTTGTCAAATTCAGTTTTTTTGAGAAGCAAATTTCCGTCGACAGTTTAGGGGATACTGACACATGAAACTTGGTGGGCATGTAGCCCTACTAGTGTCATGGCATGTAAGCTATTTTGGTCTGCGGGGATATCTTATTCCCTTGTGCTTGATTACACAAACCATTCTATTAAAGAAGGTATACTGACTTTAAACATCTGCGAACAGCATGTATGTGTGTTGACATGTATGTATAATTAATAGGGGGAAACCTGTAAGACTTGCAGTATAAAAGATGTGTCAAGAGTATGAATGGACATTCATTTTCTTCGGATGGCACATGCAGCAATGT
Source organism: Tenualosa ilisha (assembly GCA_015244755.2). NCBI lineage: Eukaryota > Metazoa > Chordata > Actinopteri > Clupeiformes > Clupeidae > Tenualosa > Tenualosa ilisha. Next base: position 5,869,679 of record PYXC01000407.1, read on the forward strand.
GAAGCCATCATATTGTGTACCACTAGGTACAAAATAATCCAAGCCTCTGGTGATCATAAAACATATTAAGAAAAATACTTCTTTTACAGTGAAACAAGCAACAACAGATGCTTTATAATACTTTATACTTTATAACTGCTCCATTTGAAATCCTCACGTCTATGTCACAGTTAGAAATGAGCATTCCTTCTTGCAGAGTTAAGCCAACTAGAGCAAGGGGCTTTATATTTAGTAGCTGGTGTTGAATTTGGATCAATAGAATGTACTTTGTGTCCTTTTCTTTCTGGCATGTTCTGTGCGAACAGCAAGGCTTTGACTATCAGTTTCAGGGATAAGAGCCTTACTCGGAGAGTTTGCAGCCTGCTTTCTTTCAATGAGAACCAAGCACATAAATGACTTGACTGTTTCTCTTATTGGTCATGCACAAGCACAAGTACAAGCGCTTGTCTGAGCCATTGAGAAATACATAATTAACGTCTCCATTTCCCTGCATACCTACAGAAAATGTAATGTTAATGCGATGTTATGCCAGCTATATGCTTTCTATAAAAGATGTAATTGTGACCCCAAATCACAACTAACACAGTCAATTGTGAGAGAGTAGGAGTGTGTGTGTGTGTATCTGTGTGTGTGAGCAGCACATTCAGGAGTGTCTAATGACCTCCCTGCTTTGGCTTCAATTAGCAGGTTTCAATGTGAGCCATTTCTAGCTGAGCAGACATCCTCAAGGGTCAGTGCATGAGGGCTCATTACGTGCCGCTTGCAGCTCTAATAGGTCTAACAAGTATGAGCTAAGGGCCGAGAGCCTGCGGTGAATATATGAGGGTGCACCAGGCGTCAGTCAGCACCCCTGCTGGAGAGGCAATCTCATCAAACGCAAGCTGTGCAGGCAGGCTGTGGATGCAGTGTCCCACGTCATGCAGCATCTCATTTAACATTTCTGTATGGTGCTTGAGTGGAAGCTCACCCACAGGGAAGGCTTCAGAAGAGGTGAATATTTTAGAGGACAACGCAGGGAGTCGGACATGAAAGAGAAGCAAACAGAGAAATGCAGGAGAAGAGAGTGTGGGAGTTTATGTAAAAGAAAGATAGAAGGAGAGTGAATAAGATCGGGGGGGGGGGGGGGGTACGGTGGTATATGGAGATCTATAACCAACCAACGTACTATTTCAAACCACATATTGTACCTATTATTACTGGGGAGTGGGGGTAGTAGAGAATCAGTAAGGTGCTAGAGTACTAAGGTTTTAGAAGTATTATCTTTCCTGAGGTTTCAGAAGCCCATCCTTGGTAGTGTGACTAAGCAGAGGCATCAGGTATCGACCATCTCTTCTCTGTCGTCCAATGTCATCAATGCTTCCTGGGTGTACAAGATATCTAAAGCAGGAAGGTGATTGCAAGGTCAGTTTGACTATGCTGGGGAAAAAAGTCTTGTTGAAAAGCATCAAGTAAGCCAACTATGGGTCTAATCAACAATGTGTGTCGGTATTGTCAATTAACAGTTAAGCCACACAGTCAAGCAGTAGCGTCATTATAATTAAATTCAGTCACAAACACAGGAAGTTCTAGGCTGATGTTTCCACAAAAGTAATATTTTTGATATGTTCAGAAGAGACAGTGATAGGGCTAAGGTTGTCTTAAGTAGGTCAAATAGCTCCTACACAGCACTAGCAGGATTCTTCCTGTAGATCCCTGCCATCTAGGAAGTGAGTCAAAAAGCATCTAAACTCTTTTCTTTTTACTGCCCCATTTTCAAACTCCTCCCATGGACTATGAGATAATCATTTAAGACAAATTTCCTTCGCCACTATATCACTTCCACATTTATTTACAGACTGTGACTTTTCGTTATTCAAGTTCTCACCCCAAGCTCGCTCAATCTCATATCAAGGAACTATATTATAAGGATCTGACCATTTTTTTAAATTTACAGTTTAATCTTATGAAGCAATGACAATACAGAATTATAAAAGAATTATTTATTATCAAAAATGTATATTTTTTTAATTACATTTTCGTTGTTGAAGGCAACAGTAGTCAAAATCAAGGAAAATGATGCTGAACTGTAGAACAAATAATTCAAATACATTATCGTATTTGGTCACAACAAAACACATTTAAAAAAATCTTTCAAAATGTTTTGCACTTGATAAAATTAAAATGATTTTGACATTAACTTCAAAATGAGCTTCTGAAAACGGAATGAATGACAATCTACTCTGATACCGTAATTCTGGAGACTGCACTCCAATGACTCCTTTAGAAACACTGAATCTTTTACACAATTCCAACACACTAATACACAGTATAAACCAGTGCCTTCAGTCTGCTATGAATTCTTAGTAGGTCTTGCAAGGTTACCACTTGAGGAAGTGCAGTCCGGCAGCCATTCGAGTGGCTGGTCTTAGGGCCAGTGGAGAGGCGTGGTGTAAAAACAGTCTGTCTGGGCTAATGCGACCACCAGAGCTGATCATGGGGAAGATGTACCCGAGAGCAATCGGAGTGGATGGTTCCACACCTGAAATAGCATAACATGCTTGATGGTACATCTGCCACCGCTCAGCAACCCCAGAAAGACATTTTGCAGAGCCAAGGTAACCAGACAAAATAACATCTGAAGTGCACAACCAATGCAGGTTAATTATCTCAAACCACAAACCTTATTTCACTGCCCCCACAAAATTCCATTCATAAACAACAAAACACTGAACTACGGCACAATAAACCATATTTTGTTCACGCTGTGGTCCAAATGCTAAGCCTACTACCTGCTAAATTGTCCTTTAAATTTATTTGGGAAACTTGTAACAATGGACTGCAAACATATCTATTGTGCGAAGTCCAGAGCAGTGTTTTTTAGTCCCTTTAATACATTTCTCCCAGTCGGCTCCTGGTGATATTATGAGGTGCACTTGATCAGGAGTCTAAAGATTTGAAGAGCACAGTGTGCAGTGCATGGCCTACCTGTGCTGCAGATTTCCTCTGGCTTAGCATTAAGGCTGTGGGCTGTGCTGGAGGGCAAGGGTGGGGTGGGCTCTTGGGCTGTGCTCTCAGCCCTCTGGGATGACACGTCCACTGGACCGCTTTCCACCACAGGAACTGGCTTGGCCGACGACTCGTGCTAATGCAAGGAAGAGTGGCAGGCAGTCAGACACACAAAAGACTCACCACTTCGAAGAGCAACAGCCTTTCATAGTTACAAATGAAGCTTTCATAGCGAGACTGGATTATGTGCTCAACCTCACTGCCTCACTTCTCTTACTGTTGTTGCTTACTGGGAGATGGCACATTTTGTCCCAATTGTACTTTACAACTCTGATACCAGAATGACCTGTATGTGCACCTGTGAGTGTGTGCAAGAGAATAAGTGTGTGTGGATGAGAAGCATGGTCTGAATGGAAAGTAACATTGTTCCTTTTGAATTTTTTTTTTTTTGTTAGAAAAATCCTTGAGGCTATGAAAAAAAGGCTAAATCTGTATCCTTTCAGAGACAATGGGACCACACAGGGTAATACATATTTTAAGCATTTCATCTGCAACACTGCTCCCCTGAGCTTCTGAGAGAAGACAGGATTCACAATGAGATGATTCTAATCAGATGATAATCACATAAATCACTTCTTTCATGTGTGCACGGTGGCAGTAGTTATGTAAGATGTAAGAGCTACAGGAAATGCAATGTCCACAGAGCACATCAAGTGAGAGAGACATGATTGTGGCATCCGAGAGCACACACATCCACTCTCCTGGGGGACACACAAAGCAATAGTCTAGTAAGGCCAGATGCTCATCATTCTACCGTGTCCTCTGTACACTCTGCTCTCCCAAGGAGATGTGCAATATCCCCAAGAACAGGGCTCATGGACAACATCCGCATGAATCATTTAGCACTGTGTCCCATGTTCTGATGAGTTTCTCAGAAGGACAAAGAATTGGCCCACATGAATTCCATTTCCTTGCCCATGTCATGATGTATTATTTAGACTCGGGTAAGGTGGGCGGAGATCATTTGGATGCATTTGGGCCGTGCCTGGCGAGGGCCCACTGGAGTGAATGATTTAGCCAGTCTCAATAGCCCATTAGTGGTAGGGTTGTTGGGGTGCTGGGAGGTCATCAGCTACTAACTCAATCTACAAATATAATTAGACAACCCAGGAGGAAAATGCAGCCAACAGCGGAGCGCCTTTGGATTCATAAACATGAGGCAGCAAATCAACCGCATCATGGCAAACGCCATTACAGCTGCAGCCATGTTTTCCCTTGTCCTGACAGTGACCAGGGATAGGAATCCTCAGTGCTCAAGAAGCCTAACCACAAAAGATCACAGTATCTTACAAAGGTATGCTAGACAACAGATTGTTTTTGTATAGAGGAAAGGTTTTAATGCATATATCAAGGTTTTCTGAACCCATGTCAAGAGGATTTAAGTGGAGACATGATGAGAGCGAGAGATGTGAACACACATGTGGTTAAAAAAGAGAGTGGAGCTGTAGCACAGAGTGAGGGATGGTGGGAGGATGGGAGGATGTAGGCGGTGTAGCGGGGATGTTCAATACAGAGCCATTTTTGGGGGTGAGGTGTCATTATGAAAGGTATAGGTTAGGGATAGGGGTGGGGTCATAGCAATAAAACTCATTCATTCTGTGTCAATGTTGCTGCACCATTATCACCATCTTCTTCACATCTTGGGAATATGCACACAGTCCCATTCTTACCCTGGGAATGCTGTCATGATTAGGAATATCTATCGAGGGCTGCTCTGAACTGCTGTTTCTGTCAGGATTCCAGCCTCTGTCCCACTCACTGGACAGCAGAATGTCTTTAGACAGCAGAGCCTCAAAAGGGTTGACGCTACGTTGGGTCGTTTCATTCTGAAACGAAACGAAAACACAGTGTTACACACATCTAAGTGCCGACACCCAGAGGGTTACAATAAAACAATACTAACATCACACCACGACACCAGTCAGGTAGCTCAAGACAAAGGGCAAAAAATAATGAACCAAAGCTTGACCCCAGTTTTGCCCTGTTCATAGTCCAATCATTGGGAAAAACCAGCAGCCGGGTTTTCATTCAACTGATTCACATTTCATATTCTCATTAAAGGAACTCTCTACTTTCAGGGCATTAAAGGAACACTCTACTTTTGGGGCAATTATACTCATCTTCCACCTCCTCCAGTTAAACAAGTCAGTTTTCCCTTTCTCCTGTTCATCCAGCGCTTTTAGCTCCAGCCCAGCCCAGATCATTGAATCAGATTGGACCATTAGCATCTTGTTCAAAAGAATGGCTGGATGAACTGAGGAAAGGTAAAACTCAATCGTTTAGCTCAAGGAGAGGTGTAAAATGAGTGTAAAAATGGAGTGTTCCTTTAATGAAAATTCGACTCATGGTTATGTGCATCTGTGTGTCTTTCCTGTCAACCATGTAATGCAAATTAAAATTGGACATTTGCCAGAATCAAAGGATGTGTTTCAACCAGCTGTGGGATCAAAACAGATGTCACAAAGACAACATCTATGGATAGAAATGCAATAAATGTAAATATATATGAATTAAGCTTAAGTTTCCATCAACTTTAATCGCATTATGCCTTTTGGACATCAAGAAATAAGGTGTTTCTTATTTCTTATTTGCATAACTTAAATGTGCATCAACAAGTGGGATGAAAACCCGAATAGTGACCACCCTGAGGGATAGAACATGAAAATACAAAAATCAGTCTTAATCATGAGAATGACCTTTGTGATCTCAGTGGAATCTGTGAGGACAGCAGTCTTAACTGTTGGGGCAGTGACCAAAGACTCCTCAATGGGAAGAGTAGGCTGGGGTGCAGATTCCAGGACAGGAACATCAGAGAGGGCTGGAGATTCCGGAAAGGGAATATCAGGCTGGGATACAGAATCGTCCACAGAGACCTTGGCCTCAGGGATGAGAGGACTAGACTGAAAGAAATAATATTCATTAAAAAAATTCAGATGACTATTAAATCTAAGTGGATCATTGCTTCAGTCCCTATTGCGGGACTGAATCCCACTTACCCATTCAGAAATTCAGAAAATGTACAAAACAAGAGAAAATGTCATACAGGCCCCCCAAAGCACAAATCATGAATTTAACACCTAGGTGGGGTGATATGAATAAAACCTGTTTTGAATGCAGTTCCATACCTCTGTGTACCAATTCAGTTTCAGTATACATACACTTTGTGTGAAGTTGGAGCGACCTCCTGTGACTACAAACTTCTAATTCAGCCCATCATTCAAATTAGGTGTTTGTGTTAACTTTACAGAAATTCCACTGATGCTTTCCTGATTTAACAAGAATGTGAGGTTACATTGACTACTGGCATTTCAATGTCCCACAATCTTGTCAGCATGCACTGGTAACAGAAAAGCACTAGTTCTGGGTTTGAGTGACAGCAGAGGGAGCACTAATCTCAATCTAGTGACAGTTCCATTGCATCATCAATTTTTTTCTATAATCCTAGACCTATAGGGGTATTGATAATGTGATGAGTCTATTTAGCATAAGAGCTCCCCTTGATAACTGAGTGAGCAGGTGAAAAACCCCTTACTAAACTAAATTCTGTAAATTCTACATGTATCCCTCCTGCCTGCCTACAGCACTTAACAGTTAATACTATAATTATCTGAATTACTCCATTACTGTGAAAACTGGATCAGGTAGTTTGGTGATAGATAGTGGTAGAAGGTTTCCACAGAGGGGGTTCATGTTCTGAAAATCCCATACATATCATTTTCAACATCCTGTGCATGAAAGCTGGATATTTCTTTGGAAACACCTTGTACCGCACTAACAAAACTACAAGCACTGCGAGACATCTGCTTTTTGTGTACTTAACCCAGGTGTTTGCACTAATTAGTGCATGTATCTGTCTGAAGGCTTGCACTAATTAGAATCAGCTGCTTTAGTGAATGGTTGGAACTGGTTGGTGCTCAGACAGTGGAGGCAGGTCTCAGGATCTTTGACCCAATTAGGTGTGGCTTCAGTACAGTTGGTACATCTGCATGTACCAGTTCTTTTCAATTGTAAAATACTTGTATATACTGTAATAAAATACTGTAATATACTTGGCAATTTTCAGTTATTCACTGGTTAATGACTAGCCAGGCTAGTGCCACCTAGGACCATCAGGGAGCCAGGCGTAAGCTTCGTTTCATCTCTGAGCTGGGACGGGGCCAATCAGCGAGCAGAGGGAGGGCTGAAAGCTATAACGTTGAATTTGAATGTGTTCCAGCAACGATCACTTCACCATCAAAAAGTACTGATTGGTTAAGGCAGAAAGTATCTGCCCACCATGGAGTAAACACATGCCAATTCCCTATGTACACAGGGGGAGTGTCAGGATGGTCATGGCTTTGGTAAAGAATTGTAATGGGGCTATAGCTACGAGCTAACTACAAATGAACCCTGAACTGCTGAGGAACATGCAGAGCTAGGCTAAGTAGTTAGGCTTATTTTGGATAGTAAACTAGTAAAACTACACTATACAACTAATATTTATGCCTAATATCAATCTAGCCTACCACACTTCACAAGAATAGACATTTCCCGGAAAAGAGTGACAATCTTGAAACGAATGTCCTTCTGGGACTTTTTGACAACGTTGCACAGAGCCCATTACTAGAGTTCAGACGATGTGCTCGGGAAGTGAAGCGATGTGAAAGCGGTTGATGCATCAGTTAATGACACCCTTTTCTGTGGTGTGCTCCACTCAGAATGCATATCCGTTTCTGGTTTAGAGGGCCTTTAATCAAATTAAGCATACATGTTGCCCAGCCATAACCACAGTCCATGATTCATTTACTGTCTCAGTCAAATTGGATTGAGCTTCAGTTCAGGCTCACACCCTCCTACACCTAAATCAGTGTGGCACATCATCTGCTCCATGCTGGGCTGGGTCTCTACAGAAAGGTGAGCTCACAGCATGCATTTAGCCAATCTGATGTGGACTCATTTGGCCCTACTTACAATGACAGCTTTTAAATGTCATGACATCACTGGCTAGTTACTCAGAGTGCAGAGAGAGATGTGAGAATGACTTCTGTTTCAGTCAGTTGCATGTGTTGTAAGGACTGCTCCAGCACCTTGTCTGGGTCACCCGTGCCTTCCGTCTCCTCTACTGCTGACTCCGGCACTGGCTTCAGTTCACCCTCCCCCAGGTACATGGACACTGGGGTAGACTTGCAAGATGTCTAAGAAAGATCACACATTCCACATGACAACTGGGCTACAGCCTGGAAACCAGACCCACATCAATGGCAGTAAGACTCCCATTTCCAGGGGCATAACCAAGTTGAGATTTGAAGTTAAACTGAAGCATCAAATTCTTACCAAAACTCATCAGAAGTGCAGAAATGCATCATTCATGTAAAGGACAGTTTTAATTGCAGTTGTTTACTAATTTGTAAGAAAAATACACACTCATAATATAACCATAGACAGTAATGCAGGTGTCTTCATTGGTTGTGAATCATATAAAGCACACTCTATGCTGAATAAGTGGCTGTGACTGGTTCCTGGATTTTCTGAGAGGTGAAGTTGTAATGAAACGCAAGTGCCTCATGGCCAGATAGATGTGCAGAGCAAATTTAAGTGTGCCAGCTGTCCATCAGAGTTTTTACCCTGTCTAGTGAAGAATTTGCAATGTAAAAATGTTTCCATATATTAGGCCTCCAATTGTTCATACAAAGGAAATTCTTCTTCAACCACATATAGTTTTCTAGAAAATTCTGGGATTCACCAGTGTTTTCTTATGTTGCGTTTGTTCTTAGGTAAAAACTATCTAAAAAAAAACTACACACGTTCAAGAACACTTGGCTGTTGAACTTTCATCAATTCTGCACTTGTAAAGCATTAAATTATTTAAATCTTTTAAAAGAGATTTTCAGAACAAATTCTTAGACACTGATGAAAGAGGTCCATTGTCCTTTATACAGTGTTGATATTGTGTACTAACCTCTAAGTATTCAGCTTTAGAGCAGGATACTGCGTGTCCCTCGACCTGGAGAATGCTGTGGATGTATATGTCCTCATGGGTATGTGTGTCGCACAGGTAAACTTTCATGAAACCACCACAGTAACTGTCTACAGCAGCAACCAGAAGACGATCACAACACAGTTTCTGGAAACATCCAATAGCGCTTCCTGTCCAGCAGACCTGAGTTGAGATGAGAGCCAAGAGCTTGAAGTCAAAAAACACCTGAAACTGTTGTCTTGACTCACAAGCTAAGCATTCAGGTGTCAGCCCATGTTCAAGAGAGTGGCCAAATGAAATATGTAATTTCACATATAACATTACCCCAGCTGGCCTGATCCCAGACAGAGATGAAGGAACAGCCTGAGCAGGAAGCGTTGCATAGCATGCCCTGTTTTCACATTAATAACATTTCATGTAATTTCCAAAGTGGCACATACACTGCACGCTTAAGTAGCACTTCTCTTTAATTCGAAGTTCTAAGTTTTATTTATTCATTTCACAAATATTAAAGGACTATTTGGAACATTACTGTGAATATCTCAAAAAATATTTAATTTAGCTAATCACAAGCTATAAGTACATGACTTTAAATCAAAATTACTTTAAATCACACAAGCATTGGGAGCCATCAACCAATAGAATTAGGGCAACAGAATTGACTACGTACAGTAAATAAAAGCCTAGATGACATCAGAGGCCCTCACTCACTTGAGGAAGCAGAGGCGATCCCTGTCCACTCTGTTCACATCCCCAAAGTCTACGTAGTACACCTCCACCTGCTGGCTGTCCAGCACCTGAAGGATGACCACCCGATAGAACCAGATGTCCCTGGGGGCTACGCAGCACACCTGCCCAGGCCGCACAAAGCCCTCCAGCAGTCTGTAGCGCTGGCTCATCTCTGGGCAGGCATAGAAAGTCCTGCAGACACAAACACACAGGCCTGGTCAAAGTAGGTCCGCATCTAAAGTCAGTTTTTCTGTCATGATTGCTCTCATTGAGGTGAAGATTTTATACGCGTAATCACAGCAGACAACGGCTACTGAACAGAACCTCATTTGTAACATCATGTCTTCCAACATTCGAGACTCCTGGCCCTCAAAGCGCACATAGAAGTGTCCAGGGGAGTCTACGTGCTCCACCAGCACAGACAGCAGCTCTCTCTCTTTGCGCCGGGTTGGAGCCTTAAGCCTCTGATTCTGTAAGGCATCAAGGGGAACTACAGACTCCACAGGCACCTGCTCCAAAACCTGGGAACAGGCAGATATTCAAACACAGACATATACCAACAGACATACAAAGGTCCAAGACAAGATAGACTGGCTGAATCCAAATGTCCCTCCAACCAGAAGCACTTAGTCCTAACAAGACTTGGATCAGCCAAAGGCAATTCATGTCAATTAAGTGTTTGAGGGCTCAGGGCTCAAGACTGACAATGACATTCAGACATTTACTTTAGCAAACAAAGGTGAGGACCCACATGTTAAACCAAACCCTGCCCTGCCTCGCTGCGCCTTGACACCCACACAAACGCATTTATCAGCACACTCACACACATGCCCTGGCAACACATTGGCATTTTTGAAAAAGGTTAACAAATACATATAGTAGATGGGATTTCCTAAGTACACAGACAGAGGATTGCTTACTGATGCAGCTTGGCATACCTGTTGGATGGTTTTGTTGACCTTCTTCTCAGCACTGACCTGGAGGTCCTCTGCAGTGTCCTCTTCTGGAGGTCTGTCCCAAGGCGAGTCCTCACAGCTCAGGTAGTGGCCCTGCTCTGTGGGGTCTGAGGCCTGCGTCACCACCAGTTGGCTGGGCTCCTCCTTGGAGCCCCGCTGGACACAGAGCACATCGCTCAGGGCCCCCACCAGCTCTGACACGTTCACAAAGCCACTCTCGGCCAGCGGCAGGTCCTCACCATACATTTTCTGGGGATTTTTACATGCATTAGACAATTTTATGCAAATTTCAAGCAGTTAGGATTTCACCCTAAATGTCCCATTGATTAATTTACATCTACAGTTGCATCTCTGACAACATTTCAGTCAAATAACCCTGTGAAAAAAATCTATACACACCATAAATGCTGTTTAAGCACACATGGAGTATTTTGGTTATGCAGCAGTTCTCTGCATGACTACAGCTGTAAAGTTTCTTATATAGAGTAGTTTTCTTATCAAACTGCTCACACTAATAAGCCAGGTTGAGCCTTTCTTTTCCTACCTTATACATCAGTGGGAGCTGGTGGAGGGCAATGCTATTATTGTTTTCAGTCACTATCTGGGGAAATATATGAGAGACAGTGAGATCTCATAAATCAAAGTAGTACCAGTAATCTCTCTCTCTCTCTCTCTCTCACACACAGACATACACACACACCCACACGCACGCACTCACACACACACACAGAGAAGACACCGTTGGGACCTATTAGCTGAACCCTTGAAGTGGCTTGAGTGAAGGGAAGAAAAAAGGTTTTTAATAATGACAAAACATGTATAGGTACTTTTCAGCTAATGGATACAGAAGAGTTGTTATTCCAGTGTTTGATGTGGGACCATGCAGCAGCTGTTTTTAGTGCCCTGACTGACCTGATGGAGTTTGGCCTTCAGCTCTGGGCTGACCATGCCAGCATCTCCAAACTCAAGGATCTGCTTCCGCAGCTGCTCCTCCAGCTGGACTCACACACAACACACATAGTTGGTGAGGATCACTAAAGGGGAGTTTGCCATTCACATTTTCAAACTATTTCTGTTTATTCTGTTCTAAACTGTACGGTGTCATTTCACAAACAACCCTTACAATTCCAAAGGACTGTTAGCAATTAGCATGACATGAGGAACAGATATACACAAAACTCAAAACAAACCTTTAAGATGGACTTCTCAAAGGAATGACCAACTACGTTAGGCTCTACGTCCTTCTGGTCAATGCTGGAAACAGCAGGCACTTCTGATACAGGGGGCTCAATCATACTCTCCTTACTTTTAGACTGAGGCGGACTCTTATTTGGCACTGAAGAGGATAGGACGTGTCACATCAAAACACACTACTACCTTTAACAGTCAATACAATGCCACATATTTTATGATGTAAATAATTATAAGAAATTGGAGGATTTACCATATCCAACTGAAGAAAATAAATGCAAAATGCATATTTCAAACTCATGCTCAATCACATCCATAACACTGGAATTTCATATTTCTGATTTTTCGCCCCACTCCACATACATCTACACACCTGAGCTGGGAGACAACCTAGCAGCTGGACTGGACGCAATTTGCCTGGAAGCTCTTGAATTGTGATGAAGTTTCAGTGGCCTTGGTGGTGCAATGGTGGTCTTCAGCTTAAGTAGGGAGCCACTGCGGCTCTGTTCAATGGTGATAAGATCAGCAGACGCAGCCAGCAGCTCAGCGAGAGAGTAATAGCCATAGCGTTCTGGCTGCAGCCGTCGGCCAAAGCGGAGGACGTAGAACTGCTCCAACTCGGACAGCTTGAGCGGGCCTTGAGACAAAAGCTGACGGAGCTGGCTGCGCAGATGTACAGGCAGAGGTGGCGGGCCAGTAACCCGCCGGGGCATGATGACTGAGTTAACCTGCGGGTAGTATTGCCTGGCGCCAAAGGACCCAAAGGGAGGCCGCTGGGAAGGAGGCTTGCCCCTGGGAGTCCTCTGTTTGGCAACAAGCTCCTGAATACCTTTAGTGGTCTCATCTCCAACAGCTGAACAAGAGAAGCACTTCATCACCACACCACATTATATATGGACAAGATCAATTCTGAGACACGTCACATGTTAAGGGTCTGAAACTATTTTTTAGGGAATAAGGTTGTTAAATAATATAACAAGTTTGAAATGTGGTTTTAATCTTTACCTTTTAACCTCATACTGCCATCTAGTTGATAATCCACACAGACAACATCAGGCATCTCTTTAACCATGTCTAGTACATGCCGAAAGCCAAGCACCCTCAGGGGTAAGGGGTGACCAAGTAAAGCCTGGTAGTCTCGCTTGAGCTGATCTGGTGAAACACCAAATTTGGCTGAGACCAGCAAGGACCTCACGTCCTTCTTCAGGGCTGAGAACCACTGATCCTGATTCACATTCATAACTGCTAACAGAAGCACATAGAGCAAGTCACTATGAAATGAGGGTAGGGGTGAGAAGTAGCAATTAGGCAAATACACTGAATCCCAATGAATCCCAATGTCCCCCATAAGCCCTTAGCCCTCCAAGACTTAACTGTTGGACTATAAATCAAAGAACTCATCATTGACTGATTCATGGCAGTTAAGTCTTTAAGGGTTCATGGTTTGCTTGAGTGTAAAGGGGGGCCGGGGCACTTGGGAATCAGCGTTCTTAATCGCGTTATGCTGTGAAACGGTAGAACGTAGCACCACAAAAAGAATGTTAACGGAGATGCCAATGTCAGTGCGACTTATGTGAGGAGAGGCACTTCATGCTCAGCTCTGTAGTGAGTCTGTACTTACCTTTCTTTCCCAGTAGCTTGCATTAGAGGATTGCAGCTAATTTCTCTGCAAATGGAAAAAAAAATCTTTATTTTTTTATTATAGGAACAAGGCAAAAGTAACACTCTCACGTTAGCGCACAACTATAAAATGCAATATGTCACCACCCTAAATCGAAATGCCAGTTACCTGAAAATGCAATGTAGCTTTCTGAATGATCCTGCAGCAATATTAGCCCCACCAATTAACTCTAAGTTAACAACGAAAACCACCTGTAACTGACCTAGCATTAACTTATATGACGTGATAGGCTAAGTTACATACATGTTTGTTACATGCAAATGGATTTCTGATTAAAACTACATCTGGCTGTGAGGTGGTATTATCTTCCACTGCCAACGAGCTAAACAACTAGCAAAAACATCTAACTTAGCATTATGCTATTGAGAAATATGATATTAAGTTAACGTTAGCGAGTTAATGTTACTTTGCAAATGTAATCTTGACTTTCCATTTTAGTATTATTGTGTTAAACATACTTGCCTGTTCGATACAAAAGACACGTTACTCCAGTCGTCTTCTACAACAGTAAATCACTATTTATGCAATGACAAGAACAGGTTAAACTTTTCTGCAACAGACAGAACTCTGTATGCCACGTGCCCAGTACCCTACAAATCAGCAGGTCTGAAGCAGGTTAATCGAAGTGGTATTTCGTAATCAGAAAGGCTGCGTTCAGAAGTCCATACATTTTTATAAATATATACATTATACTGGCAGTAGGGCTATGTATACAGACTACTCAAGAAACGGTTATGTTAATAGCGTTTTAGTTGATTTGGCCAAATAGAACACTTTTCATTGCCTGTCTTCTGGAGATAAGTTTTTTGGCTTGGGGATTGCTTGCTGTTCTTTCTCTTACTTTTCCCGACTTACAGGCTGCCTACATCTAAAAAATTAGAATATTTAGGAAAGTTTATGAATACATATGGCTAAATAGGCTACATTATACACGTTATAAAATGAAATATTTCAGTAGTTAGTAGGCTATAGGCCTATCCCATAGCCTACAATGACAATGGTATATTCCCTGGTTTTCAGATCAGCTAATTTTACTTGTGGCCAGTCAAGGACAGATTTCTTTGTGATGTATTGACACCTGGCATCAATAGAGCTCATCAACAGTGTGCTCTAAAATTTAGAAGAAAAATTTTTGAAGTGTTTCATCTGAAATAAGATGAAAGCATTTAATTTTGAAATCAAGGTTTCAGAGACTGGAAGAAGAATTGTCACAGAATCTAAGCCCAGCATGTTTGCACTATATGTGATGATATGGGACGCCATATTCTGGTGATGGTCTATTGTGTTTCATTAAGTCCAAAGTCAACCAAACTGTTTACCAGGAAATTTTAGAGCACTGTAATGCTTTCCTCTGCTGTCAGGCTTTATGGAGATGCAGATTTCATTCATCCAACACTGGCACCTGCCCACACTATTGAACAAATAGCTGGTTTTGTGTATGGAATTACTGCATGATTTGCCAGCACAATTCCCTGTCCTGAAACCCATGTGGTATTATACAGAGGAAGATGAGAGATACAAGATCTAACAATGCAGCTGAGCTGAAAGCCACTATCAAAGCAACCTGGGCTTCCATACCTCAGTGCACATGTGGATTGCCCCCATATCATGACACAATGCAGTAGCCTAATTCACACAAAATAGTCCCAACCAAATACTTAGTGCCTATACATGAACATACTTTTCAGACGGTCAACATTTCTACATGTGATGTTCTAATTTTCCGAGTTACTGAGTTTTCATTAGCTTTAAGCCATCATTATCAAAATTAACCTTACAAATAGCTATAAATATATCACTTTGTATGTAATGAATCATTTATAGGTTTCACGTTCTACATTAAATGATTGAAATTATTCTAATTTTCAATTTGTTTTAAATAAACCTGCAGATTGTGGCTAGCAAATAGACCTTGGTTTGCACATTTCATTATCTACATTCCAACCTCTCCCCTCTCTGTAACAAAGACATAAGCCTGCACATTCCAAAGGGAGGTGCGACTCCTCTGGACAGAAATAACAAACACTGATTGTCTTCATAACCAATTCTTAAGGTTGATAAAGTTGTAGCACATTTATATTTTCGAAAACTGGAGTGGGGAGGCATACATAGTCTTTACTAGCCTACAAATGCTGCTTTAAAATGTTCTAAATTGACCTGGTCCATCAGTGTGTACTTGTTGCTTTTGTTGACCTTAACAGGACTATGCCCACCTAGTCCTCAAAAAAAAGAAAAAGAAGACTTCCGCTTGTGACGTCTTCCAGACATTAAACATCAGGCTGATCCAGATTGTTTCTGGTGCTTTGTTGAAGACTGACATGCTCGCTTCAGTAGACAATGGAGTGGAAAGAAGAGCCAAAGCTGAGGTTTCCCACCACACTTCCAGACCCCCAAAGGCCAAAAAAGTTGACCTCTCATCTGGAGCTAAAAGGCACCCCCATCAAATCAGCAGGCCCTCCAGGCCACCACAGCCACCCAAGAGAAAAGACAAAGTGAAGACTAGGGAAACAAAGACAGAGGGCCAGAACCCGTCAAGTCAGCCGATGACTTCGGAGGGAGAAGCTAAGGTGCCAAGTACGGTGGTGAATGTGGACTTGGTGAGGGAGAAAGAGGAGCCGGCTGAGGAGCTACTGGGGCTCCTGGAGAGTAACGGCCAGGAAGATGGTAAGCCTGCTGAAATCGTTCCATTGTTGGTGTTGATGGTTAGAAATAAACAAATGAACACTGAACTGATATAGGATTGCTGATGCCAGTTGCCAGCTTTTGCTCTGACAGATTACTCACAATAATCAAATATATTGTATGATGCCTGAATCTTAAGAAATATTGGAGTGTTCTGTATTGATGAGTTGAAACAAAACAAAAAATATGATTTTTTTTCTACAGGTGTAAAACCCAGGAATATGGGTGTCTGTGAGTTTTTGCTGTTAGTTTTGGTTCTTACAACAATCATCTTATTTTTTCCTCTTTCCATTTGGTTCTGTTTACAGGTAAACATGTGTCTTTGTACCTTTCCTATAAATGACAGTCTAAATGTTGCCCATGTGTCAGTTTTATAGATATAGTTCTTGTTGTCTCACTATTAGATAGTGAGAGAACATGAGAGAGCCATGATCTTTAGATTTGGACATCTTCTGCAAAGAAAACCCAGAGGACCAGGTATTGGCTGACTTTGAACAGGTTGTATAACCATTGTGGATTAAAATGCTGTAAACACAATCCTGTGTTTTGGTGATTTTTGTTTTCCAGGGCTCATTTTTACTCTTCCATTTTTGGATGTTTGCCATAAGATTGACATTCGATTAAAAATGCTTAAAGTACCCACTCACTCAGTAAGTCCATTTAGTGAAAATTGTAATTATTGTTAAATAATTACATAATTAATTAAATAATTATTGTAAAAACACAATTATGTCATGGTTGCTGGTTGTGTTTAGGTGGTAACAAAAGATCTAGTGAGTACACAATTGAGTGCAGTGTGCTACTACCGCATTGAGAACCTCTCCTTGTGCTACTCTTCACTTGCAATGGTGCCATCTATCCTTGAGGGTTTGATGCAGGTCTCCAACAAAGAGATTCTGGCACATCACACTTTCACTGAGATACTGCTGGATAGGAAAGTGATTGCTCAGAAGATTAAGGTATCTCTAATATCCATGAAATTGCTTCAAAATGTGTAAGAATGAGATCATCTTATGTTGGCTACCTTTAGTGCATCATATCCTGATCATGTAGTGAAGTATATTTCATTGTGTCTAAAGTGTAATTTCTTATGTCTGCCTTAGATTGCTCTTGATTCAGCTGTCTGCATATGGGGAATCAAAGTGGAAAGAGCAGATGTGTAAGTAATCAGAGATCTATTCAGTTACTCTGAAGACTCACACTGATGTCTTAATGTAGGTTTGGTGTGTCTGTTTTAGTGAGGACATTTGTCTTCCTCCCGAGTTGCAACACAACTTTGCTATTGAAGCTGAAGCCAAAAGACAGGCACACATCAAGGTCAGAACTCACATGACATAGATTTTGAAGGAGTAAATACATTTGTTTGTTCATAAGTTGGTGCTGTCTGAGCTGAACTTAGGTGTAATAATGAGCTCATTGTGGTTCTATATTAGTGGTTGCATTCTCTACTATGTATTACTAATATTATCAGGTGATTGCGGCCGAGGGGGAGCGGGCAACCTGTGAGGCCCTGAGGGCTTCTACCGATGCGTTCTCTGGGTCCCCTGGCACCCTGCAGCTGCGTCTACTTCAGCTCCTGCACAGTCTACAGACAGAGCGCTCTGCTGTGGTGCTCAACCTGTCCCCAGGTCTGCTCCCGCTGCCCACTCCACTGCCCAACCTGCCCAACGTCAACCTACCCATCACCCATCAGACTCCCTCAGTAGCTAACGCCAGCATTAAAGATTCTCCCATGATGTGAGGATTTGGCATGCTTAATGATGTTGATCATTTAAAGGAAGCCTGGACTGAAAGCTGCCTCAATGATAGAAAGAGAGACTAAAAAGGAATCTCTGGATCACCATCACCAAGGATTTTCATAATCGTTCATCATAATAATAATTCATAATAATAGGACCTCTTCTATATACTGTAATTGCTGACAGTCTTATGGATGATGTGCTTATGTAAAGCAATAATGAATCATAGTGTGGACTTTAAAAACATATTTACTCAGAGAGCCACAAATGTAAGATGGCAGTCAATTATTTTATTTGTCTTCAAACTTGCAATATGTTTTAAATGCTAGACACCACCAGTTTGGATGATTACACAGTAGCTTGTATAGCACAATGCACACGTCACTCATGAGCTATATTGTGCCTACGAATAAATCCCCTTCCACTAAGATCCCCGTCCATGTGAGCTCTTAGCGCCTTTTGTAGAGCCGCTTGCTTCCCTCAGTCTTGGAGTTTGAACCAGATGGTTTCTTTCCAATGCTTCCCAAGGGTGTCGTCCCTTCCACTGGCTTCATGGCCACTGGAATGTCATGACAACAGAGGATATTTGGTTTGATTGTTTGATAATGCAACATCTGTCACATTACTGACTACTTTGTACTCCTCATAAACACTTTTGAGCACACAACCATGTTTATACAGCTAAACCTATTGTACATTATACAGTACATCTACAAAGCTGTTGCTCTGACTGACACAGACACCAGTAAAGACTATGGCTCTTGAGGAAGCTTTGCCACTGGTGTCTAGTATAAGTGTGGTGTGATGGTGGCTGCTCACCCTTGCTCTCCAGGCTGGGTTTGTTCTCCAGCTTGCGCTCCAGGTCCTGGATCTTCTCCAGCGCTGCCTGCAGGGACTCCTCTGCCTGTAGAGCTCTTGCCTCAGCTCCCTGAGCACGCACCTCCGCCTCACTACAACACACACACGCACACACACACCCAAGAGCAGCACACACTACTCAGTAGGATCAGTATGTGAACAGAATATATGGAATATGTACAGCAATATACTACAGCTAATGACCTTGGAATGGAACATACAGACTGAGATTTTGTTTTGCAGTTTCTTTATTTTGTTTAAAAGTTGACAATGCTCTTTTAATTATTATGGACAAATGCTACTAACCAAATGGGGCTGATGCCACCAAATAATGTATTTGATATAGGGTGTTATCCGTTTTCAGGCTAGAGTAATTTTTTAAGACAGGTCTGAAAAATGCAAACATACTGTAAGTCCTGCTGAAGCGACTCAACTGTTGCCAAGGCATCAAAAGCCCTTTGGGCATTTGGTGTTTGAGGGCGAACAACAAGTTCAGCAGTCTAAAAAAAAAAGAAAACTAATTCAATGGTGAAGAAGTTAGTGCTGAGTCATGCATTCTTTGAGGCAGAAGATCAATCCACTCCAAACATTCCACTGACCCCCTGCAGAGGCACTCTGTCCTCCCCAAGAGCTCTCTCAATGATATTGCCATCGTGGCCAATTAGTTTCAGGATGCCTCCCTCTGCCTCCACACTCTCTTCCTCCTTATGCTGTAGGGGAGTTCATTAACACAGATACACATCAGTCACTATAGGGTGAAACAGCAAAATTGCAGTTGCAGCTTATTTCAACATTTTAACTAACTGACAGATGTCTTGGAAGAAAATACCCTACCGTATCCATCGACATACAGTACCTCAGACTGAACTTCTTTTTTCTCTTCCTCTCCTACATCCTCCTCTTTGGCCTCCCTCTCCTTTGACTCTTTCTCCTTCTTGGCCTCCTTCACCTTGGTCTCTTTCTCTACCTTCTTAATCTCTTTTGCTTTCTCTGTCATATGAGGTCTGGCTGTTGTCACATTCACCTATATGGACATCACACATACATTTACATACACAGCCAAACACAAACCATTTGAACACCTGCATTGTAACTCTGCATAATGCTAAACCTGTGTTAATTCTAGGCAAATGTACAGCTGCCTTTAATACCATCTCCTCATCCTCACCAGAGAGTCCTGGCTGCCAGTCAGGGTAGGACTATCATCCCTGAACTCCAGCACCGTTCTCCCTGAGACCCGCAGGTCCACAGGACCTCCCGTCACATCAGACAGCAGGATGGCACAAACATCCACCCACGCACCACACTCCCTCTGACCAGTGATCACACATGTACACACAAATACAGACACCAAGAGATGTAGTAATTATCTGATCATCAACAATGCTCATTAACAATGATTAGCATGACATTGAATTCTAAAAGAGCCATCACATACAACAATGAAAGCCCTACCTGGAGCTTGTTGAGCTCATACAGTTCATTTTCTGTCTCATCCTGTGACATGTTCTTCTTCACCTCCTCCTCCACGATGGCTTGACATGAGCTGCGGGGTTTGAAATCAGTAATACCACATGTTATTTTATTATGTGCTAACCCACCCACATTGCATGACATCATCAGTGCATTGCCTGGTGCATGACATGTCATAACCATTACAGCCCAATGAGTTTACTTCATTCAAAAGGGCCAATGTACACAACAGCAAATCATCAAAAAATAATAAACTCACTGTTACAATACATGAAGGTGATGCACTCTGAGGGACAAGTGATGCACTCTGTAAGGGACAAGTCTTGTTTTCCACACAATCTCATTAGATTACCATGTGATGTATGTAGAGAAGAAGTCCACCTTCTGCGAGACATTTTTGGCGTCTTCCTCCAGCTTCTTCATAGGTCCCTCCACACTGGTGGTGGCCCTTGGGCCTGGGGCTGGTTCTTGGTCGTCACTGTGGTCAGGCACTATAAGAAGCAAGAGGTCTACCATCCAGCGGGTCAGCAGAGTGTGAGTAGAACTCACCTGGACACATGCAGAAATAAAGTATGCACAGTAAACACTGATGCTATTCCTACTGAAGGAACAGTATACATACAGTACTATGGATGACTGTGATTAGACGTGAATGTAGATTGACCTTACAACAAATAAGCAAACCAATGAAAATGTCTGCTGTCATAATAAAGACGGGGCCAATGAAGGGTGATGAAAGGAACAATGTTCAGCATCTACCTCCTCAGACAGTCTTAGATTTTCACACTCAAAAAAGTTTGTTTGAGTGGCCATGAAGTCCTGCATTGTGCCAAAGATGTTCTCCATATCTACCCTGAGAAGAGAAGAAATGCATTAAGATGCAAGAGATTCACGTGGCATAGACAGGATGAAAATGGATGGAGACCCTAACACCTATGTCATTTAATGGTGGAACCCATTCAAATGTGATGTATATGAAATGCTTGCCAAATGAACATAAAACCTAGAACTAATCACTGTGCAGATATCTGATTGTCTTTGTGATCTCTTAATCATCCTGTTGGAGTATTTTAATAACAGGTAGGCCCAGGGCAGTCCTCACCTGTTCTGTGGTCTCTGTTTGATGCGGTACGACTCACACTGCACACTGTCCATGAGCTGCAAGGCCTTGTCGGCCTGCTTGATCCAGCAGGCCAGCCCTTTCTCCAGCTTCAGCCAGTCACAGTGGGGCAGGCCCTCAGAGCGCCCACTGAGCCCCTTCAGTTTACTGACCCAAAACTCCAACACCCGCACCAGAGACATCAGCTCCTTGTGAATGCCTGACATGGAATAGGGCTTTCATTCATTACACTTACTTATCTAGTATTTGTTATATGATTGTAATTTAATTTAATAAAGATGGAACAATTAAGAGTAACCACAAATCACTATTCACTAAATCAGAGTGCACAGAGCATCATTGACATTTGACATATGACATTGACATTGTCTATGTTTACAGATGGTTTCTGTGGGTCTTTTTTACTTCAAAAACATCTGATAAAGTGATGCATTTTTTGTGTCAAAACATCCCTGCTTTTGCGTCTCCAAACTCTCACCACTTTCTCCATTAATGCGAGTGCCTATCTGCTGGTGGAGCTCCGACACAGAGAGACTCAGTGTTTTCATGGCTTCCTGGCCCTTGGGCGGCTCTCCGTCTGGGGCGGGGTGTCTGCGAAAAACCTGCAGGCCCACCTCTACCCAGGTCTCCTGCAGCTGCATTAGTGAACTGATGGTCTCCTGGCCTGTGAGAAGCTCCTCTCCTCCATATCGCTCACACTGGGTGGTCAACATCTGCAGGATGGAGATGTGAGGGAGTATGCTGATAATGATATGAAACCTTATAATAATCATCAACAGTAATCAATCATAATCATTCTCACCGTTGACCATTCATTCAGATCAGTCAGTATCTTCTCTTCTGATTCCTTCTCAAATATTACGTCTGGTTTTCTGCAAAAGCCACCCTTATGTCAGTATGGGTGACCTTGTGACACATTAGATCACTCTATTTAGCCAGTTATTTATTTTTTAATAATTAATTTATTTTCTGATTACGTCCTCTTACTTGAAGTTCATAAGGACAAAATCATGCCAGCAGTTCATGTTCTCCTGCATTGCTTTGATCTTCTCACCCTGGGCGAATTCAGTGTCTTTCAGTCTCTGAACCAAGTCAGTCAGTTGTTCTTTCCATTGGTCCATGAGTTGGCCAATGTTGCTAAGGTCCTCAGCATCCTGCAAAGACAGCACACTTCACACAGCCTGCCATTGGAGGAACAGCATTACTCCAATTACAGGAAAAGGTTCAGGAGTCCTGACTGTAGAAACTCAACAGTTCACACTTTCCTGTTAGATTATATATAATTACCTTGGATGCAAGGAAGACAGTAAAGTGCTCTGCAGTCTTGGTCCAGGTTTGCTCGCTCACATGAAGTCGACTGACCAGCTGCAGATTATTTAACTTTATAACCTGTGACAAACAAGTCTCACATGAAAACAAGTGGAGTCAGCGATGCTAGCCCCCCGATAGCAAGAGGTAGAGGCCAAGCTGGCGGTCTGCTGGTATTTTTGCTTGTCAGTTCTCCAGTGGGCTACTGCTACTTCACCATATAGGGTATTTCCCAGATAGCAACACATTAAAAAAGTACCATACATGCGAAACAGTGGTAACCCACTGGTGCAGGGGCACAGATAGGATTTTTGAACTGGGGGGGTCAAAGCAAATAAGATACCTATTCAAAGCCAAAACGCAATGAACACCGTCAGCTAAGGCCTGCAGATCCTCCCTTTCAACCTGACAAGCTCCCTTGCTGTCATCATAAGGAACTGCCTGCAGGCCGGGACAATGTTAACATTTTATTATAATTTAATGTTACTGCTAACAGATTCTGCAGTTGCTAAAAACATTTTAACTAGTGCTGTCAATCGCTTTAAGTGATTTTAGATTATTCAAGATCAATTCCAAATTTCTGTGTTTTTATTTATTTATGTAGGATATGTATCTAGGCTCTTTGAAAATTAATTGAAATACTGTAGGCCTATACACTGACAGGCCTACTTTGTAGCCTAGGCCACGTTCGAATAATTCTGTTTGAAAGAAAATGCTGATTACTGTATGCTGTAAAAAGGCACTGCCACTTTAGGATGAAGCAAAATCTAAGGAATTAGGCTATCTGAACGTGGATTTCTTGTTTTAATGCATCAACAGTTCGGCCCATCTCTGTATGATTGCTTCGGGTTATGCCCACAGTCTGCAATGCTGCGAGACACTGCATAGTAAACGTTTAGCCGATTTGTTGAATTTGAATTAGCCTAGATCTAATGGCATTGCGGTTGTGTATTTATTTAGCTTAAAATATTCTTATGTTATAATACGATGCTGAATATCCATAACTGTCAGTATCACACAAATGTGTGCTTGCTTTTGTGCGCAAATTCAGTCCACATTCAATACCCCTGGCAATGCATTATCGCTAGACCACGTAGGCCACGAGATGAAGCTCCAGGACTAGCTAAACGAGATAGTCTAACTTTTCTTTAGAAAATAGCAACACTGACGTGGAAAGTGGTCTGGAGCATACCTCAAATATAAAGTTCCTGTTTTCGCGAGTCAGACAATATGACTGATTTAAAGAGTGAGTGATCAAACTTTAGTGTCCGCTCGCAGATGTTCGCTGAAACTAGTTGTCAAGCCAACAAGGGGTTAGATTGTTTGAGTTCGTTGAAAATTTGTCCACACTACACAGACATTCTAAAACTCCACCGTACCGGACTCGACATGTCGAACTCTTCGGACTCCGCCAGACATGTGACAAACAAACACGGACTGTCCGTCCACACTGACCAAACTGTTCGTGTTCGCTCTCGTTTGTTCTACCAGTGTACAAGCTGCTTTAAGTGTTCAGGCTAAATCAGGGCCTGGAGGTGAAATCAGATTATATATACATTTTTGTGATCAGCATTAAGTCTATTGTTTATCATTGTCTTCATCAGAGGGGTCATATGTTTTGGGATATTTGGTATTCTCACAGTTGAAGAGATTTATTTATTTATTTTTATGATCATCATCTGTACAGTTCTGTAGGGTTTAGCATTTAGCATATCATCGTAGTTTGTGGACCAAAGATCACACACGACTCAATTGATTACATTTCATCAGTATACTTTACTTAAGTCAGTGTCTTAATAAATACTGTCTGCTAAAGCAAGTTATAAGAAAGGCGGAGCACCACGGAAGTGAATGTTACAGTAGGGCAGCACCACACTTTGAAGTGCATCTCGCAGCAGGTCCTCGCAAGGAACACCTGCTTCTGGTTGGCACACGGGCACGGAACTGCTGATCGTCAGGAACATGAACAACAGCGTGATCCCGACGCTTACAGTGCGAATCATCTTATTTAAATGCGCTGACATTCTCCATTTTGGTGGCATCTCAGCAGGCACCTGTAAAACGACATTGGTCACAACTAATCCCAAATCCAGAAAATACATTCAAACTTTGCTTTGCGTTTTTTTTAAAAAAATGTTTACTGATTGGGAAAACTCACAGTTTCTGAGGCCGTAGGCAGTGCCTCTTGAACCTCGTCTTTACACAGGCTTAGTTCTTCAAAGATACTAAGGGGACGGTGTTTTGGAAGAGATGTTACAGTATCTTCCGCTGACTCTAGTGCCTCGGTAATCTCGATTTTTAACTGCGCCTTTCTCTCAGTCCATTCTTCGACCAACTCCGAGCGCTCTTTCATGGCCGAGCGCAGTTCTTCAAGAACGGCATCTCTCTGCCTCATGCCGTCCTCCTCCTCCTGAACACAGTTCTGTCCGAGTGCATTCTGGTACTTCAGTGTACTTAGAAAACTGCCTAGATTTCGGATTTGATCCTTGTTGGCCTCTCTTTGACGTCTGAGGGTTGTGAGTTCTCCGAGACGAGATTCCAACTCCTCTTTGAAATCAGAATTTTGGGCCTCCAATCCTTTCAGTCGGGACTGCAACGTAACGAGATTTTCTGAATCGTTTGCTGAAGCTTGGCGCATTTCATTCAGTTCTTCGCGTGTAAGGTCAAGCTGCTTAATTTGTGATGATAGTCTTCTTATAGTCAATTTCAAGTCCAGGGTATCCCGACATAGAGCACGATTCTGTTGTTCCGCTACCTCATGGGCCTTCTGTATTTCTGCGTGTTCCCTTTCGAGTCTCTTGATGGAGAGCAGGAGAGGGGCCATACCATTCTTACAAGCGTCACTCATTCTTGAAATTGGACTTGATCATTGCTTGAAGTAGAAGATTAATGAAAGTGTTTTATTAAACACAACTAGTTTCCCGTTGATTTAACGTGTCTTCTTGACGATGCTAAATCGCAATATTGAAGCTTGTCTAACGCTAAAAAGAATGATACCGCAGAGATCATCGTGACGTAATAACGCCCTTTATAGATTTCTAGAGGAGCTTGCCTGAACCAGGGCAGTGTGTCGCGCAATGAAGTTTGATGACATTATCAATTACCACTCAGACGTTTACAAATTGCATGCGACTATTGTATTGTTGGCAAATATACTGTACATATTCAATATTATAATGGGGTAAAGCATAAATTAACCTATATGCCTTAATGTTGTTTTAAACGCTGACCAATTATACCGTTGCATTGGTTTAGTATTGCGCAATGAGGAGTGAGGTAATCATAGTTTTGTCTTCTTTTAGCGCAATATCCATACAGGGGGCTATAATAACCTTGACAGTATAATTTTAAAAAAAGTAATTCTGATGATATTTTAAAACTGTTGAGTTCCAACAATTCCCCGTTATGTGCGGCTGGGCTACCTGTGTGTGAACCTGCGTCCTGACTTTAGTGCCTGCTCCTATGCCTGTTCCGTGTGTGTGAATGGCAATCCTGAACGTCTCTTCGCTAATTTTCCTGACGCTTATGCACGGTGAAATGACGGCAGGGAGAGCCTGATTAATCTGCGTTAAAAACTGCCTTAACCCTTAGAGCCCCTGGATTTGCGTTCAAAATTACACCCCCCTTCTGTTACTTTATTCTGTTACTTTATTCTTTAGAGTACATCAGAGCGGAAACACACACCATTCGAAATAACATAACCTGAGCCTTCAGGCGATATCACATTTGTCTCTAAACCAAAGCATTGATGAGAAAAAAAAACAATCATGAACTTACATTAAAATTGTCACAGTTACTATCCGTAATTTTAACATTAGCATAATATCGACAGGCTACCCTAGAAATGCATCTCTTCTTAGTTTGTTAGCTGCTCCCAAAGACTATGCCCCCCATTACAAATGAGGCTATCAGAAATTGTAAGGTGATGAGCCTATTTACATTGTTTGTTTTTTGAAAAAAAGCAGTTTTGCTTTTTCGACTTTTTCACAACTCTGGCAATGTGGTGGTGACTAATAATTGAGCTCCTTCTAGCAGCACCTGCGCTTTCTAAGGGGTCCTGAAACTTAGGAACTGCCTCATTTGTGCCTGTCAATGGTCAGTGGTATTACCACTACAAGTTTGACAGGCACCAATAACGAAAACACAAGTGCTGAGCCTGCTAGGAGCTCGATGGTAACGGTAAAAAAAAAAGCATATCTAGGTTTTCATGTAAGTTATGTTAAATAAAACGTTTTAGACCCTAAAACAGAAGTCTGAGTTATTATACATATCAGACCTATATATATATATATATATATATATATTTGCCCTGTAATCTGAATCTGGGGGGGACATGCCCCCCCCCATCTGCGCCCCTGCACTGGTGGACCGCCCGAGAACCACTGAGCAAAATGTCAGTGGACTGCCAGCCTCTTGCTATCAGGAGCGGTTTGTTCATGTGACACTTTTTCCAAAATTCAGTTAATATCTTCTTATAGTCTGCTGGCTGTCTGTTAGCCAAGTGCGCTGTGATAAATAAATTCTTCCTATGCAGCACAAGTTCTAAGAACCATGGAAACATGTAAGGGATGTGAGATGTGTTTTTGTCATGTTTTGTTTGGTCTTTGATTTAAATAGTCTACAGTGTAAGATATATAGACATTTACAAATGCTTATTGACACATACACAAACATAAACAAATCCTATTTCATCAGCTCAGTGGATGCAATCATCCCATAGCTCTGACAACTATACTGCTATAGGTGGAAGTTGACAAAATTTTAACTGTATTAATGCTATTGTCAATTCTGGTTATTGATTTAATTCTTTCTCAATTCAGATTCAGATTTTATTTGTCATTGTACAAGTAAAATGAAATTAAAAGCTCATTGAAAAATAATAATTGACAACAATTCTGTTGTCAATTCCTTACTGTAGAGAAAGCAGTCTACAGAGGTGTATGTGTATAGATGTATGTGTGACGGGTAGCTGACCTTGAGTGCTAAGCTGTAGGTGACACCACTCCAAAGATCTCGCTCATCTGTTAGCCGGAGCACCTGCCTCTCCAGCCTACGTCGCTGCATCTCATATAAGTCATGATACTCTCCCACCATACTGCCCCAGGCAAGAGGAAGAACAAGCACGTAACATTACTCTTCATGTCAGTTACTCTTATTCATACATTGGACAAACACACAGAGAAAGGACAAAGCCATAATTTTGTACAGGCCAAAGTTAACAGAAGTTCTACCTGCTGCGTTTCACAAATGGTAATGGCAAGTGAGAGCTAATCTAAAATGGCTAACAGTGGCATCAGTTCACTCACTCAGAGTTGCGCTGTGACTGGTCCAGTGCTTTAGTCAGCTCCTTCTGCGCTCGTTCAGACTGCTGGGACACAATCTCATCATGCTCTTTTATCTTGCTCAGCTCGCTGAGGAACACACACAAAACACAAACCATGAGTTATACAGCAGATGCTCCACACTTGTAAGCACAACAGGTGTAGCTGTAATACACATCTGCTATTCTGTATGTTAATTGTCTGCTGGGACACACTCTCATAGCTAGTTTGCCACTATGTTCATTTGCATGTCCATTTGCAAAATGGACTTTCTTCTTATGGAGTGACGAGTTGTAATCTGGTATAAACTTACATATTTGGCAACATTAAGTGCAACAAATATGAATATATGTAAATAAACTGTTTCCATCAACTTTAATTGCATTATATCTTATGTGAATCAACAGTTAACCGGCCTCTAACAAGTCACATTTTAATACATATTAAAGGATTACATGTGAATTTAAAGTGTGTCTAATCAGGATTTCCTTTTCAAATAGTCAAAATTTGCATGAACACCTAAGAAAGTATGAAAACCCAGCAAACTTTTTTTCAATTAACCACAGGGAATTCTACAACCTATAAATTAAAGCAACTTTAGGGTGCGGCCTGTGTGCCAACTCAATTCTCAATGTGATCTAAGACACCTCTGCCAAAAGACAGGAAGTGTTTCAGGGCTTACCTCCATTCCCTACCAATCATGACAGTGGACCCAGTCTAGTATCACAGTGGTTAAATTTATTTGACTTCATTTGATATAGTCAGTTTACAATCAATTGAAGTCAAGTAAAAATCAACTTAATTTAGGTGTAACAAAATACACATCATAAGTTTATGCCTGAGTTTTCTTTGAGGAATTGAGAGTCCCATCTGTTGACACCAAAACCATACTTACTCACTGAGCTGTGCAATAGACTTCTTGAAACAGACTATCTCATCAGTGAGTTTACGGTCCAGAGCACGCAGGGACAACATCTCCTTATGCAAGCCCCGCAGCTTCCTCGGGATACGGTCCAGCAGTGCCACATATCTCTGTCTGAGTGCACACACAGAGGAATTACACAGAGGAATGACATTTGCAAGAGCCCGTCCAACTTCAAGCTTGTGATAACCTGACCTGAGCTTGGCTAGGATCTGGCCTCGTTCAGCGCACTCCACGCTGACCTGCCGGATGACCTCGTGAAAGACAATGTTGTAAATGTTCTGCTCTATCTGCACCAGGTCCAGCAGGCCTTGGATCTGTCAGAAGAGGTACACAGAATGGCACTCCTTATGGAACAACCGAGATGAGAGTACAACAACTCAAACATCATTTCACCACCCAAAACAGCATAACAGTTACAAACACTAAGGTAAATACAAATGTGATGACCCCAAAGACTCGACCATTATTTCACTGAAATAATTAATACTCATTTATATCCAAATGTAAGCTTCTTATTACCAATGAAGATGCTGAATAACTAAAGTGAATAACTGAAAACATTTTGGAACGTGAGAGGTCTTTTGCATGAACACCCTTACCTGTGAAATACCTGTCAGCTCTGTGCTGTCTAGGTTCACTCCTGCCTTGTCCAGCATGTCATCCATGACCCTCAGCAGCTGAACAGCCTCCAGTCGTCCACTAGGCTTCCTAACAATCAACCCACACATAAGCAGTTTACACTGGAAATGCTTTTTTCTACCATCACACAGGTTTCCACACTTGTTGACCTGGAGTTTGGGCTTTTTTAGTGGACTGTCTAGGGTGCTCGCCTACCAGGCTGCTGTGAGAATGTGGGTGCGAGCCCCAGGCTGGACTGTAGGGGATAACCTTGGGTACACATGATTACCAGACAACTTCATGCTCACTTACATAGACGGAAAAATCCTTAGCATCTTGTTCTCATCTTCTAGAAGAACTGTGTATTTACTGAAAAAACACACAAAATAACATGAGGTTGTGTACTAATATCCCTAATCTGATCAGAAAAATAAAAGCTACAGTATGTCAGTGTAGAGATGGAGTTAACTTACTCCTCATAAAATTCAAGACCCTTCACTCCCTTGCTCTTCACTATGTGGTATTCCTCTGGGATCAGTGTCTCAGTTGGCTCTGGGCTCTGAGGAAACAACAAACACCAAACATTTCATGCACAGAACATATAGAAGATTCAAATGGCACTGATCTTTAGTGCTGACATACACATGTCAAAATCTACAAAACTAACACCATAATTTATCATAAATATAGTGCAGCTGCCACTGAGGGTTTCAACATATCACTGTATCATTGCAGTAGTGGACTAGGCTGCAATTTTGATCAGGTCTAATTCAGAGCCAACTGCAATATATTACCAAACAGGGTGAGCTAGATCATCAGAAGATAATTGAAGGCTGTAGCCTTTTAATGAAAGTATCGATCGACCTTACTAAAGCTCATACCTTCTTTGCCCCCTGGGTAACACCCTTGTCTGTCATGGGAGGTAGAGGAATATGATCCTTCCTAAAAGCTACTGCATCACAAAGAAAAGAGATGTCTCTGTTGAGAAACACAGACAAGCTTTCATTTCGTTTGTTCTCGAATATTAGACACCAAACATAACACACCACATATTTTATTTGCTAATTGCTAAGCAATTAAATTACAATTGTACAAACATATTCACTCTGGTCATACCTGCCAGCTCCAGTCAGTGAAACTGGCTGGTCCAGCAGGTACTTGAATTTCTTCCGCCCCTGTGGATGATGCCACACTGCATCAGGGCAACGCAGGCCATGGACCTAGGAAGTTAATTGAAAAATAAAAAATGGAAATTAAAATAAATATATAATGTAAATATATATATAAATACATAAATAGATAATAAAATTTCAGTTTAACATTGTGTGTCAGAGTGGAGGTTATGTTGTAACTGTGACACAAACCTTACAAGCTTGGGACGTCCTGCGAGCCTTTGAGCATTCTGTTTTACAATAGGGGTGCGCAGCAGAGGTGAGAGTGGCCAAGAGCTCCTGTGGGATCAAGTCACTGCGTAGCGAGGCTACCTGCATAGTTGATTTCTCTGTCTCTCCAACTTTATTTTGGAGATCAGGAAATTTCGCTGAACATAAAACATTATGGACAGCAAGTGAACTAGAAACAATGGCTCAACATGCAGGCAAGCACTAACGTTTGCCATTTAATAGTATTTGACTTCAATCCGGAGCATGTCATGCACTGTTGTGAGGGAAAACGCCTATTCAAAATAGTTTACTTTTGTCACAAACTCATCGTCAAAGACATTGCTTACTTTTATCACTTTGAAGGGGTGCAGGAGAACAAGTTCTCTCTCCGTCCTGTTTCGTCCATACAGAGGTTTCACTTGACTTTGCCAGGGCTGACATACTGCAGCAGACCACGAGCACACACAGTTCATTCGAGAAAGAGTAAATTTGCTAAATGAATAGGCCTATCAAATTTCAAGTTTTTCGTTTGTAAAAATAGCCGGTTTGTGTAATATCATGTCAAAATTGAACAACAATAATAACAAAAAATATCCTAGCCTAAACTGAGCTTGCAACTTTAACAACAAACCGTAACCCTAGCCATCTTCCGCACTCATTTTTTTCGGCTGTTACTAAGGTCACCACTTGTGTATCTATGGAAAACAAAAGGTTGTTCTACTGAGAAGAGACAAGGGCACGTCATAGCATGGCTCGAGCCATAAATTAGTTTGAAGGCTTTGATCCTGATAGAGTCAAATCAACATTTTTATGTAACTTAAACTTTATATATGTTGAGTCATTTTAGACCAGGCTTCCTGACAGTTAACATAAAATTTAATTAATGTAACGATCAGCTCGTGGGGAGGAAAGGTAGCCTAAAGCCTACAATGAATTATTTAGTGCAGCAAACTCCTAATATATTAAAAAGTCTCTTGTTTTGACAACCACTTGATCAGTTTTTGTATAGGCTAGGTTTATTGCAATATTTAATTTTAATCCATGGTTAGATATTGCAATGTTTACAGTTTGTCAAAGCCAAATACATGACACCCTGGAAGGTCCATGCCAATTAACATACTAGTCAATATTTTGAGAAAAGTCAAAACAATGAGATAAAATAGTCAAGGAATATTTGTCAAAAAGATTAACTTGTCAACACCTTGAGATAGGCTAGTTTCTAGACTCAGTCATGTTGAGAATTCAACATTTTGGCAGCCAATTGTTCCAATTAGTTTTTGCAACATTTAATTTCTTTAGCCACTATACTAAGATTGCATTCCATGCTCAGTCACATGGCAGACATCCATTTCCACCTATGGAGACAAACTAAAGAAATGGATAAGATGTTCCCTTAGACTATATAATTATTTTGACTTTATCAGAAAATTTTGACTTGGTATCATAGTGACTAAGTCTGTGGCCATTATCATGCCCCCGCCATGTGGTACAGAGGCCTCAATATGACAAGTGATTTGTACTTCACAAGTAGACAGACCAGTTACAGGGTCTTAGGCTCTTTAATAGGCCATGGTATGCATTAATTCTTACAGTAGACTGAATAAAACATGTAGATGCCTTGAGAGAGGTCAAATGATGTCCCTTAATTTATAAGACATAGGCCTATTAACAATAACAATACAACTGCCTGCAGCCTACTAAATGATAAGTTTACCTATTTACTTTTTTATACAGTAGGCATACATATTTTTTGCATTGTTATCCACATACATGATACAGTACTTCATAATGCCCTGAAGTTCGTTAGTACAGTACAGTACATACAGAGGTTAACAAAAATAAATGGCTACCATGCCATTTTAGAAGTCAAATGGAAAGATATCAACAATTCAAGACCACATCCTGTCTTTAGTCCAGCTGTTAAACATTAACAGGCTAACACTGATATAACTGCTTTGTAATTAAATTCACAGCTTACATGATAGAAAATACTGTTTTCCTTGCATTTCAAAGAGATTAAAGTCCATCCAATTTGAGATATATTTGTAATTAATTCCTAATTTACTATCTTCCCATGATGAAAGTAGTCCTAGTAGCTGAATCCTCCCTTCAGCGGAGTCACACAGGTGAGTAACAGTCAGCCTCCAGTAAACAGTCAAAAAGATGTCTCTCATTTGAGAATCTTGTGATATGGGTAGAGGGTCAGAGAGGAGGTGAATTCACGTATGTCATCAATCACAACTGCCTCTGGCAGCAGCGAGGAGGGAGACAGAAAGGTGAGCCTGGACACCTCTCCATAGGCAGAGGTAGTGGAGGCTTTTTCTCCAAGCAGATGAGCTGAGTTTTTACAAATAGACTCATCGCCATCAGGGGAGTCACCCTCTGCCACTCCAAAACCAACAACCTGAGCGAAAAAGAAGCGGAAATGGTCAAACTGGGACAGTGGAAGTAACACGTAGCAACTTTATTACAGTGCTCTTCTTGTGTTCCAAGAGAAATTATTATTTCATTTGCCAACATATTTGTATTGATACACACATACACTGCACTTACGTGGATGCTGAGTCTTCTGCTGTTACTGTGTCTGTGCTCCATGAACCAGGAGATGAGATCTGCTTTTGTAATGCGCTTCAGGGCGTCAATCTGTGCACCAGAGACAGACAACTCAACACTAAAGATGCAGAACATTGTCTTCCACATTGTCTTCAACATTTAAGACACAATGGCCTGGTTTCGCTCAAAAGCAACTTATCCATCACTTGTACCTTTACTCTTTGTAAATACCGTTTGTAATATATTGTAAAATATACCCAATTATAAAAAATTAAAAGATTCTGTTTATACTTATAATTCTAACCCAAGAACTGTGCCTCTGTTGAGTAATAAAACACCAAGAAGTAAAACTACAAAAATAGAGATTTACAACACAGACATGTCAGGCTAAATAACTGGCTTGATAATCATTCAACAGGCTTAATTTATCACATACACATATGCAAAGTTAAATATGCAAGCCAGGCTTAATTTATCACATACACATATGCAAAGTTAAATATGTAAGCCAAGTGAAATGCTCTGTCACTTAACTCCAAGTTTATCTTACTGTACTTGAAATTAGAATACAAAACAAGATTATGAAATAAAATCTTCATGTTCTGTTTAACATTTTAAATTCACATGCATTTTATATTTAAACAAAATCTGTACTTCAGAACCATGCTGCTTTATGAATGTGTGTATTGATCTGATGGAATGATGAGCAGTTATATTAAATGACCTGGTCAAAAATAACACCATATTTAAAATACATGTTGATACCACTTTTTTATATACACTCTAAAAAAAGAAAAGAAAAAAAATATCACAGACTCTTCCTTACCTCCTTGCTGAGGCGATCAAAGATATATTGCTGAGTCGCAACCTCAAACCAGTTCCTGTCCACCTCCTCCCCCAGGTGAGTGTCCTCACACTCCTTCAGCTTGATCAAGGCACTCACTTGCATCTCGAAAGCCTCATCGGTCAAGTTTATCAGCTTCTCACCAAAACTCACCAAGAACTCCTCCACCTTCGACTCCACAAAATCGGTCCTATGATAGACACAGATTGATTGAGGATATCTTACATAAGACTCAGTAGCAATTAAATACTAGAATAATGTTAGATCTTTTTAGAAAGGAACCCACGAAAACTTTGTTGCTTGCGTCTCAACTGTAACAGAGAACCCAAGAACACCTGACGTGTTTCGACAGGTAGGATACACCTGATATCTAAAAGAAGGCAGATGGCATTACTGCATGAGTATAAGGACAAGAATGAGGATGAACATCAGGCTGCAGAAATGACAAAAGCTCACTTCTGCTAGCAAATAATACACTTTACAGTAATTCATTCACTTGGCTAAATCAGTCACTGACCCCAGAGTCTCCTTAGTCCTTAAGAAATCAAAACAAGGTTCCTCCATGTGCATCTGAAATAAATGGTGAGAATAATCAACATGGAATCGAACATTTCCTGGACTAACTGAAATGTATAGGGCTCAGAACATACCACTAGTAATTCCATAAGTGTGTGTTCCCATAAGTTCTTCCTGCCTGACTGGAGAGAACAAGAAAAGAGACACAAGTGTTCATGACATGTCAATACACACATGACTAGCCTACCTTTTAAACTAAAAAAAAAAAAATATATAAAAAGACCAGAATTTTATGCTTCACTAATCTTAATTAATGGGAACTTGTAATGGGATTGTCATACATAGTAGGCCCTATGGCATGTTTACCTGGTAGTACACAGTGACCTCAGAGTTGGCATCTCCTTTGTTAAGGGAGCGGACTTTACACAGGTGGTGTTTCTGTGGCAGCTCAACCACCCTAAATAGAACAGGCGCTTCTTCTGTGAGCGGCTGGAACTTGAGTTTGCTAAAGGGAGGTCAGAGGCAGAACACACAGAACTCTCAGGCTGTCATAGTGAACAGATGGGGACAAAAGGACACAGGCGCTCGCTGTATTTCTTTGTTCTGTGGTTAAAAATATGACAAGAGAATAAAACTACATCCTGACAAACTGATACTTGATGTTTTTTTTTACCCATATCAGTGGCCAGCCATCAGTGGCCAGGATATTTTCTTATCTGTTGCAAGGTGAATTGAGGAACAAAAGAACTTACTCAATAAAATACTGCAAGAACTTCTTGGATTCCTGTTAAAAGTAAATTAAATTGTCACAATTTGTCCTTGCTTTTTAAAAACAATGCCCTGTTGATGGTTGAACTTGAATTGAATTAGTGGAGAGGGAATGAATTAGTGGAGAGGGACTCACTGTGCTGGTAAAGTTACCCTGAACTAAGCCCTCTACATATAGTGCTGACTTCAGATTGTTGACAAAGTTCATGAGGTCATCCACAGTCAAGCCCTTCATTATGGCCTGGTACTTTTGGATAACAGACCAGCGGCAGTGCTCCAGAACCAGGAGGCGCACATCTCTGAAAGGCAGGATGACATGAGAGAGGGAACAACAATAAGGGAGGGAGAGGAGGTGGAATGAGATGTAGAATACAAAGGGAAACCCCACAAGGCAAAAGAAGTTTGTATAAGTGAACGTGTTAAAGTCTCTGTCCCTGATACTTGTCTAGATGTTGATATACATGGAGCCGGCATGTTTAAGGGACTATCATACTCACTTGCCGAGCCTCTCGGGCTTAATGAGGATGTTGAAGTAGGTCTTCTTCAGCTGCTCCTCAAACATATGAAATACATCTGGAGAGGCAGTGAAGTCAGCCAGGTAGTCTACTATCAGCTGGAGCAGCAGCTATGAGCACACAGCACACAGAGCACAAGAACATACAGGACACAATCACTCAGGTACACACATCAATATACATGCAGACACATTTACAAGGACAGAAGGAAAATGTATTGTAGCGTGAATGTAGTTACTGGGTGTAAAAATAAAAGATGGAGAAGCCAAAGTAGGTAGATGGATAGCAACATTTGTGTAGGCTTTATGATCCTGGTAAAATGACAGAAGAGAGTAGTATAATAGAATTTATGAATTAACAATCTGCTCTTTAAAATAGATCCAACTGTTGACTAAATTAGATCTGTCTTATATCTGAATTAGATCTTCATTCAGTCTAGTGAATACATACAGGTAACTTGTGGTTGAAGCCCTTCACACGGATGACAAAGCCATGCTCCCCTGCCACTAGCTTGTATTCCAGTTGTGCAACATCTGCATCATATGCTGGTTCAGCAAGGTTGTGTGCAAGAATGTTCACAAAAATATCAAACAGCACCAGACTGCAGAAGACAGGACAAGAGACGGAGGTATGCATGGATGGAACGTAACTGAAATACACCTTCCTTGGCGGAATAGTGAAATGTTAATATTGACATCTGCACTGACATCTGCCTTAAGCTAAGCAGGAAGATGCAAATGGGACACTGTTTCCATATGGTTTAAGTGATTGTTGAACTTTTAATCAAAATGACTGCTACTTACTTTTCTGGGTTTTTCTGAATGATTGGAGACAGGAGGTTAAAGCGAACATAGGCTAAAATTGGAGACAGTAGCAGTCAGTAATCTTCCTTCCTACATATATTCAAAATGCTGTGTGTATGACACACATAAAAACATGCAAAAAACTAACGTACCTTTAGGGATTTTGAACTTGTTGTCTTTTTTGAACCAAAGACATCCCTCTTTCATATCAAGTATTTTGACAGGGAATTCAGTATCAGGGCAGTCCGATGCTTTCAGAGTGAAATCAGTAGCTGTGAAAAAATGTAAAGGTTACCTTTTTTTAATAAGCCCA
The DNA here is from genome assembly GCA_015244755.2 of Tenualosa ilisha. Classification (NCBI taxonomy): domain Eukaryota; kingdom Metazoa; phylum Chordata; class Actinopteri; order Clupeiformes; family Clupeidae; genus Tenualosa; species Tenualosa ilisha. The sequence goes on from PYXC01000407.1 coordinate 5,906,975, forward strand.
TAGTTTCACTCTGCCTTTCTCTACATTATAAAGATTTCTGTAAATTGCGTTTAAATGCAATCAACAGAAGTTCTCTTGCTTTCAGTGTAGTTTAGTGCTGCTTTAGTAACACAGACCAATGAACTTGTTTTCAGCTGGCAAATGGAGTTCAGGATTGAGTTCAAAGTCACTGGTCCAACGATTCTTCCACTCTTGAGGTATATCTGTAATGATAAGTAAAATACAGTTTATATATGAAATCTCACAAGGTAACAATCGCCTGTAGAAACTGATTTCAAAAGGTGTGAAACATGGCCACACCGACATGTGTATAAGCATGTGACTGTGATGGCTCACCTTCTACAGTGTACTGAGCCCCAAACCATTTCTCCTTCATGTCCCACAGGTTCTCGTGCTCTGGAGACAACAGCATCAGGTTTGCCTTCTCTGGAGTCATAAGAGCCAAAGCAGCGCTGATGACCTAGTAGGAGGACAATAATAAGACTACACAAAAAAGACTGTACAAAGTATGGCCCTGATACTCAGCAACACTCCTACCAAATAACCATACCTCAGTACAAGTAATGAGAAAATAATAAGTTATCTGAGCCTCCCATTATCATCTATAGCTACATAAGTAGTCACAAATACAGCACCATTTGTTTGTCACTGTGAGATTACCTCTGGGTCATACTCAAACATTAGCTGATCTCCAGTAAGGAAGTCCTCCTTTGGAAAAAGCTGCATGTTCTCACAGATGTTCTCCACAAATTCAATTGGATCAGACTGTTAAAACAGATCACGGGTATTTCAGAGATTAGTTTTAATCCATTATAACAGTCCTCACACATCTGTTCGTCTCCTGGCGATATCAGCTAGTTCATGAATTGCATGGATAATCTCAATGATTAGTTACAGAATGAAATCCTTTGAAGTAATACTCTTAAACTAAAAAAATGTTTGATTTCCAATTGTGACAAAAAATTGAAAGAAATCAGTCACCTGCTCTTGATAATGAAACTCATTTGCTTCAATCTTCTGAATTTCAGAATAAATCCTGAGGAGCAGAAAGAAGAACTCCAATCAAAACTCTGGTCATGTGTACACTACACCCTACTAATGCAGATTCAAATCAACATTCACAAATTCACTTCAGATTTAGCATTTCAGCCAACCTTTCCTGAGGTCCGAGAGACTGGAGCATCTTCAGATACTGGAAGACCAGGTCAACTACCTAAACAGGAATGTTTCATATTGAATGTTTCATATTCATGACAAGTGCAACATCAAACTGGCTAGACTGTCAGTAGGTACTTTCTGAGTACTAGTGCCACACCTTATAGCAGTTCTGGAAGCCCTCATCTGTCAAGGTTATGGAAACAGAGAAGATGGAGTAGGTGGTATTCTGATCAAAGCCGGTTTCACTATTCCCTCCAAACAGAGCCAGAGCCCAACACCTAGAAGCCAGGTTCACATGGCTTAGAACATCTGAACATCAACTGGCACTGCATCGAACAGTTGAAAATGGGACTTACCTCTTCCTCAGTTGGGAGAGGATACCACCAGGACCTTCATGCCCTATCAGCCAAGATATATAGTGCAAAGGCTTTACTCTGGGAAGAAAAACACATAGAGTGGAGTGATCAAGATCTTAATAGGATAAATAATAATAATCAAACAGAGACACATTATTGGCTCACTGCAGCACTATAGATTTGCAAATACTGATATTATGTTACTTTTTGATTGATGTCATGGATAACATAATGATTATATTCTGTAAATGTGACTTATTTGTTTTTTTTGTGGACATTACTGATGGACAGTCTGGTTAAAAAAAAAACAGGGCACTGTATTGGCAAATCTAAATCTGCTGTAAAATATATAGGCCCATGTCTTGTCACTGTGTAAAGTCAAAGTCATTGTACACTTAACATGGGAAAGTGCAAAGCTTTGCAGTAAATTGGTATGCCACTGAGTTACATCACAAAAAGCAGTAAGCAATTAATGAAATTACTGAAAACACCATGGCTATTATAGTGTAATTACATTCCACTGATTTTGTCGACACCTGCTGGAGAAACTATAGAATGAAACATTACTGACAAAAAACTTTGGACAGCAGATTATATTCGACCTTCTGTCCGAGGACAATATCAGAACAGCAGAAAAAAATATGCAGACCTACATCAGATTTTGACTAGGCCTTCAGAATTCATATAGTTTTTGCATAATATTTATATAACATAATGGTAAAACTGACAGGTATTTAGCAGATGCATTTATCCATGGCGGTACTCACAACTTGCTATTTGTCAGTCAAGCGACGCAACCGCTGCTTCACCACGCCCGCATGCCCACTGATTCCAAGTAATCAACCACTGAATCAATCAAGCGATTTTAATCAATCATGAAAAGGGCATTAATGATGTCGGTCTGTACCGTGTCCTGAGACAGTATTTTCTAATATCTCGTGCTCCTTGTGTCTCCACCCCTAAACTGTTTCTGCTCATCTCTTTTATTTATGCTGGTCAGTGTCTGTATTGATTTCTCCCACCCTTCAATTCTCTCCAGTGATCTGTCTCTCTGTTCTCCAGTTTCTCTGTGGATTTAAGCCCTTGTGTTTCACCAGATAATTATCTGTGCTGATTGTAATTGTGCATCTTGAATCAGCCAAGACTGTTCTCTTCTGCCAATTCCCTTTCATGTTAAAACCCTGCCTTCATGTTTTGCACTTGGTCCTGGCACTATAGCTCTACTGTGTGTTACAATAACTTACCTGTAGTGTATGGCCTGAGGGGGTAATGCCCAAGTAATACTGAGAGCGTGGACTTTTCTCACTGGCACCACTGTTAACAAAGACACATTTAGTTTTCACACTCACAGTCCTAATAATATTCTTCTGTCAGCGGTCATCATATGTTTATGATGCCACTCGCCAGTGCAGGAAAATCCACTGGGATCATGAGAGTTACCTCTGTAGACTCTGTTGAAGGCTTCTGTGTCAAATGGGTCTTTCAGATAAGAGAAGTCAGGCTGAGGTTTTCCACTGCAGTGATGTAAAGCACAAGATTGAAACAGCATAGTCTAAAAGCACTTAGTCAGCATGTTCAAACCATTCCTTTGCCTTTAGCACAACATGGCTGAGCGGGAACTGGACAGGCACTTACTTGTTGGGGATGGCGCTGAAGATCTCTCTAACCCACTCCTCAAGGGTGTCCAGCTTCTCTGTTAAGAAATGCAGCACACACACACACACACAAACACACACAAAGGTCATGCCCACTCCCACCATTCAGTGCTAAATGCTTACTGTTCACTACTGTCTGATAATATTACAATGTAGATTCAGACAAACAGGATCCAAGATGTCCTTAAGTATGCACCTTTAAATAATAAATATATAATAAATAAGAAACCTTAAAGGTTCAGTCTGTGAATCTGTCAAAAGATTTTTGAGCTCACCAGCCAACACAACTACGCACAACTACACCCCCCTATCTTTTCTGCTTCTAAAGCAGTGTGTGGATTGACTGACATCGGTCAATCAACTCAAGCCTCTGAGTGACATTGTGTTTTAACAGAGCCAGGATATTGTATAACCAGCAGAATTCATTTTTTGTTTCTTCCATGTGCATATACAACAGACAGCTATAGGACTGTGAAGGGCGGTATGTATTGGACTAAAATAGTGCACCTTGGAGTATCACCAACACAAGTCATTCAGGTGTTGTCAGAAAGCTTACTAAAGGGTTCCTGCATGATTCTGAGTAATATGTTACCTCTGGACTGAACAGTCAGAGTCATGTAGTGGGCGGAGTAATATCTCTTCCAGAATTCCCGAAGACATTTATAGGTGTTAATACCATTCTCCTTGGGTTGGTGTTTCAGTGTCTGAGCATTTCCTGATTGGGGGAAAAAATAAACAGTTACAGCACCAGACCATTCTGTTAGGGTAACAGAAAAGCTACTTTTATGTCCAAGGAAACTCACCCCAGCAGAATTTCCTCATCACATGGTCTGGCTTGGCAAGACTTCCAAATAACATTTCTTTTCTATGACCGTCTGATGGCCGAGCTAGCTGGTACTCTGCGAAGCAGCACAGCATTCATAGTCAGAGACACAGTCATCTATCCATATGGAGCCTGGAAGCCTGTTACCCCATCCACAAGATCCGTGTGCAGGAAATTCTGTCTGGATTGCTCTACTGAGAAGCGAACCTCCATACCTCCTCAAGATGTGTTTGGACCAATCAGATAATTTAGATTGGCTTTATATGATGATGGAAAGATTAGCAACAGTGGAGTGGTCCTCTCCATCACCTGAGCCTGCTTTGGTTTCACTTTGAAACAGTTTACTGCAGAGTGACTGTCGCTTTACTGACTACCAGTTCAAACTCCTGATGACCTCATTACATTTCTCTATCTCATTCGTTAAGTGGGGATACTTGTGTTTTTGGATCACCCCACGCATAGAGAGAGAGATGCATTTAAAAGCTGTAATGGGGAGACTAACGATGCCTAAGTTCCAACAGTTAAGACTTTGAGTGGTTAGCAGCTTAGCTAATAGTCAGCAGAACAAATGTGCGTGGTCTTTCACAACTATTTTTTTTGATAGGCTATATGGAGCTCGTTGCATATCCCACATGTTGTATAGACGTGTGAGAGAAAAAAGGGATTTTAAAGCATGACGTTTATGGTGCTGTACCTGTCATACTCTCTGATTGGCTGTAGATCTATCACATTACTTGCAGACATTTTTTGAAAAGTCAGGCCCCATAACCAAGTCCAAATGGAGAGGAACCAGAGTTGAATTCTGGTAAGAAGTGAGGCTAATCCATATCATATCATCTGCATTTGCAACACACACTTACCACTGTCAACCGCCTCAACTTCCCTATCAATAGCATCCTCAATCATTAGAGGACAAATGAAGAACTGGGCCCACCTGTTGTAAAACAAAGGATTTCAATTCAGTGACTTTACGCAGCATTTCATAGACCTATTAGGGAAAAAAATTCTGAAATAAGTTGCCTGATCACTTGGTAAAATATCACTGGATAACGACACAGAGAAGAAGAGATGTGAGAGATTCCATATGTTCAGGTAGGCCTATCTCACAAATAAAACAAGATGACAGTAACTTTAATCAATAGTTCACCTGTCCAAAGCCTCTCTGAAGTACTTTCTCTGGACATCAAACTGAAAAATTGTTCTCTCACAGTCAGTCGAGGCATTGTCACTTCCTCCATGATTCTTCAGGAAGGCATCAAAGCCATTCTCGGCTGGGTACTTCTCACTGCCCATAAACACCACTAGGAAAAGAATGTGGAATTTTATTGCAGATAAAACACCACTAGAGAAAAATGTGGGATGAAATGTTGGTTATTTTTCATTCTCTCTTTCCACTATCTCATTTTCAAGAAGCATTAGATAATATATTTCTGAACCACAAGATATGTTTTGGCTGAAATGTTCCACAGAGCTAAGTAGATCATTATGTAGATCAGGTCATTATGCTGATTATGTCAGGATGTTAAAATACACAGAGATATAGTTCACACCAGCTCTTCAATAAGGATCTCTATTTCAATTTGACATATTAAACCCTTCAAATCTCACTCATTAAAGATGCCAGTCCAGGAGAGAGCTACTTACTGTGTTCAAGAAAATGTGCAAGGCCAGGCAGGTCATCTGGGTCACTGAAGCTGCCAACAGCAATACACAGAGCTGCTGCTGACTGGGAAACACAAATCCAGGTCAGTAAACACATACTCAGATACAAATGCATGTGAGACAAAATGTGGTGGTGGTGTTGGCGACGTGTTTATGAGGAGGACAGAAACAAATTGGCCTGTGGAGAAAGGCATCGCTCAATGTTTTGCAGTTTTTGGCAGCAGGCAAGCCCTACTGAATAGTGTAGTCACTGAATGAGCCAACCTGTTTCTCAGAGCTGCCACTCTTCTTTCCAGCAGCACATCTCTGTTCTTCATAGCTATCCACAGAGTAAATGCCTTCTTCAGAACCCCCTCCAGATTCATCCTCATCATCTTCATCACTACCTTCCTTGTCCTCCTCTGTCTCCTCTGCTGGATCACCTGAAACACCATCCGCTCGGCTGAGGTCTGATATGAGAAGAGCTTGCAGTCCATTTTTCAGCTCAATGTACCTGTAGCACAAATAAACAAATGAAGGTCAAGAATGCACTACGCACACTACTATTTTGACACAACAATGAATGACAGACTGACAGGACTAATCAGATTATGTAATTTACCTGTACTTCTTGGGGTCACTGGGAGATTTAATAATTTCAAGATCCCCCAAGTCATCCTCCACACTCTCTTCCACATCTTCTCTAGACTGAATCCTGAGGTTGGATTCTGAATCTTGAGGCAAGTTGGCTCCATCCTCATCCAGATCAGATTTTCTAGGACTGGCAGAAGTTTTACATTTATTCATTCTAAAAAGCGTCCCGACGTTGGAAGTGCTGAATTGCAATCATGGGTGAATAACGAGTACATTTATGTCCTTGAACACAGTCTACAATGAGTGTCAGCTCAACTACGACTATGCAACATCAACACCGAGAAACGATCGCCTAAATAGAAATCCTTCGGGTGAATTTTCTGCCAGTTTCTTGCATTACTTGTTATTGGACGTTAACAATCCACGTACAACTAAATCCTCCCCAAGAACCTGTAACCTGATTTGAAGAAATCATTGCAAGACTAGGAAGATTTGTCGCCCATCGCAGCAGAACATTATGATCAAATGATACAAAGTTAAAAGTAACTTCTGGGCATAAACACCCTGTAAACTCCTCAATTCATTCAACTACCCGTTCGCAATGTTTTTACGCTGCGTCAACCAAACCACCGATGCCAGTGTTTAGGATATCCGTGCAAGAGTGAATGTGATTGGTTGCGATCGTTGGACCATAGAACAAGTCTTACCCTGACTGGTCATTAAGCTTGGATTTGTACATACAGTTGACAAATAACTGCACAGCAACTTACCGTAAGCTTGTTAGACCCAAGCGAATGTTTTAAATAGGCGCTCCAACCTAAACGCATTATGTGAAGGATCACGCGTAACCCGAGATTAGATAGGCAAAACAAGAATAATATTTTGCATGAAATTTTCTGGCCTACTGTTCTTCTGTAAGCTTAATATAATGTAATCACTTGATATGGCTTAACATAGCAAAAATAAAGAAGAAAAACAGCTGTAACCACTGTGGAGTCACATAAACAATGACTTGGAATAAATTACATAGCTTATTGATCTTGAATAAGCAACTTACCACCATCTAATATAGCAACAACATGACATTTTCAGTATAACTTTAAACATAAAGTTGTAAAATGCCTGAACCACGCAAACACCTGTGGCTGACTTCAAGGTGTCGGCGTTGGCATCACCAAGTGTTCTTGACAGGTCGCTCAAAAATGATAACAGCCTAGGCCTCGGCTACTATAAAACGATTAGTGACATATATTGTGATGCATCAGAATCCTTTTGATGAAAGAATTCTTGAGATGATTTAGAATCCTGTTGTGTCTGTTTTGAACATAAAATGTCTACAAATAGTAATGATAGATATTGTGCTTTTTATTTTCGCAAATTGCACTTGAAATGTAATAACATTCACACTGATTTATTCACGTTGTGCCCGTTTAACCCAACCATGAGTAAACAGTAGCTGACGAGGTGCTAGGCCTACGGTTTATCCACTGCAACAGCATCAAAAATAAAAATCTACCTAGGAACGACCATTATCATACAATATTTAGATCCAAAATATGTCATTTAAAAATCACTTATAAACAATCACATCATAGCCTATCAGACAGAACAACTATGATTGTTAGAATAATATTATTGTTGCTTAGGCTATTTAGCTATGACCTCACACAATAACAGGGTGGCATGGCTTTTTTGGGTAATGACAAGCAGTTCACCATTTTGCCATAACTGAAAATTTGGTAACATAATATCTGTTAAATAAAATGGCATAGCCTACTCTCACAACAAACCTTAAAAGTTTGAATAATTTAAATTTGAAATAGAGAAACCACATGGCCAGTTTTAATATTGTCAGAACATTTGCCTATATTCAATATATTGTTGACAAATACAGTGTGCTGCTCACTTTTGTTAAGACACTCTTATATAATTAGATTAATTTGATTCACAATTGACTATTAAACATTACTATTACAAGACTCATCATTATACAACATTGTTTGTAAAGTGTTCAAAAGTCTTAAAACACTTAATTGTACCAGCAAAGTGAAAGGCAAGTGCCTTTCTTAGAACATTAATGGCACATCACATCAAAACCACCCTGAAGAAACTTAACTTATAAAGCTGCAAAACATTGTCCTTCCTGCAGTTGTGCTGAGTTAGTGTTACCGTGTCTTCGATTTAAGTTTTCATTCTTTTTTGTGTTTTAATAGACTTAAGTAAAATAGTGTTATAAGTGTGTCTCATTCCTAAACTTTAATATCCTCTGTTAAGCTCAGATGAGCGCGCAGCCATTAGTGTTCCTATGTGTAGAAATTTATCTAAAATCATGTGACAAGGCAGTTAATTGCATGGTAACAAGTTGTGAGTAATCCATTGTTTGGCAGAGGCAGTGAAAACTCTCCATGGAGAGAAGCTGTATTATTTTTCAACAGTCAACTCTGCTTTGAGCTGCCCGTGTTTAGACTAGAGGTCAGATGCAAGGTGAAACAGTGATAAGGATGCACTCCTATCGTGTGCAGTGTAAGAGAATGATCATGTGACTCACAATAGGAACTCAGAGAGAGGGGAGCTACACAACAGAGTTGAGACATGTGGCTCAGGGAGATTGTGCTACAAGAGGTAGGCTAGGCTCAGCAGCAATTCTGAGGTAGCTGTGGAGGCTTGTCAGTAAGCCGAGTGTTCTTTGTCCCAGTGACAATAACAGGGTCAGTGTCCACCCGTTCTGACATCTTCACACAGATGATATCCACCAGGCGCTCAAATACCTGCCGGACATTTATGTTCTCTTTGGCACTGGCTTCATAATACTCAAAACCTGCAATCAACAGTGAAAATCACTCTCATACAACACTGTTTGCACATATGAAATGAACACATTAAATGGGCTAATGGTGGAAGTTAATGTTCTGTTATGAAAGCACTCCCCTACTAACGGCTCTTTGCATACAACATAGACTTACAATAAGAAGAACGGAGTGCCTGACATTGCTGAAGTGTATCCAAAAACCTATGTGATGATGTCATGGGTAAGAGTATAACACTTTTTGTTACTTTTACACAAATTGGGCATCACTTAACATTTTATGGGTATGCAATAGGATGAAAAATCAGCTAAAAAGGAGGAATTCCTACATCATGGTAAGTCTACTTTTTTCCAAGAACATTCAATGAACCCTCCTTCATATTATGGGATTAATGTCAGTAATGTAGACTTGCATGAAGAGTCAGGAGACATACCGAGTTGGTCAGCTAAGTGCTTGCCCTTCTCTGGGGGCACCACTCTCTCATCATCCATATCACACTTGTTGCCAACAAGAATCACTTGAGCATTATCCCATGAATATGTCTTAATTTGTGTAGCCCTGGGGGAAAAAACAGTTTGAGAGGTTGTTTCAGTATAAGAATCATCCGATCAGTCCACAGAGATACAATCAATGAATTGCACAAAGGCAGTGGTTTCTAATCCTGGAAATAAAATACCTAATAAGCCTAAAGATTGCTCTTTTCATTGACCCTTTTATGTTAATCTACACCAAGACATTCGCGAACGATTACGATTACAAACTTACAAACAAATTACAAACAAAATTACAAACGAATATAGTTCAAAATGCTTCTGTTAATTGTTTTTTGATTTTGGTTCAGTTGTTAAACCCTCCTCCATTGCATCTGGGCTGAAAGCCAGTTTTTGATTGGCATCCAATCTCAGGCAACAAAACTAAGTGCAAATAGGCAAGGGTTTTCCCAAGCTACCATGACAGAAAAATATCATTAGAATGCACCATGGTGAACAGTATGCATGAGATGGTTGTAGTCAAATGTTTGATATCAGATTATCATTGCATCAACCTGTTATAATATCTCTGTTTCATGGTGATTCCGATTGTCATTGTTCAAGTAAGTGCTTTCTCTAAGCTTCAATGTTCAAACTTTGCATAAATAATAAGCTTGTGTGGAAGCAGAGAGGGCCAGGTGATGCTTTGCTTGCATTAAAATGGTTGAAGAGGAAAACAGTCGCTGTACACTGAAGCAAGCTTGTTGTAGAGGCTATAGCCCAGACATATTCAACATATCTATCCACTAGTATAAAAAAATGTTCACTTTCACCTTAAAGTGGTCCATTGTGTCTAATGGAATGCAGAATCCAGGTAGAGACACACTCACCAGTCTTGCACCGCATTGAAGGATTCTTCATTAGTGATGTCATACATAAGTATAAAGCCCATGGCTCCCCTGTAGTATGCTGTGGTGATTGTTCTGTACCTCTCCTGACCTGCTGTATCCTAGAACACAAACACACCTACACATTATATCACATTAGCACATGGGATAGGAAGGCTAATGTCTTATGTCACTGATAAGCTACAACAGCACTGTTTAATGTTGTTGAACAACAAAAACAACAAAAACTGCAACATACTGTAAACTGCCTTTTCACAGTTCATCATACACACTCAAATTCTCTCTCAGAAGAGAATGTTAAGTCCTATTTTTTCACAACAGAAGACACAAAACGGAGAGAGCACAGAGATTCAGGCCAATTATAGGGAACTCAAGAGATGAGGAAGCAGCAAATGTGTGAGCTCACACCATAATTCCAAATGGTAAAGAATCCCTGCATCCCTCCACACTTTGTCATGCCAATCACTATCAAGGAACTGAGTAAACTTGACAGCTACACCCACTGGTCTATATTTGCAGTCATATGGGACTGGGAGGAGAAGCATGTGTGACATTGGGTTCACCACTGCGGCTGTCATTGGTTTACCTTGTTAGTTCATGCCTCATGCATTGCAAACCAAAAATCCAGTGCTTAAAATCCAGTGCCTGTGAAATGTATTCTGCTTTACAGCCATTGATGACAGAGAGAAAAGAAATAAAATCAGGAATTCTGCTATATTGTATGACCTCATTCTTCTGTGTAAGAAATAAACTGACAACAATATTTAAAAATGTGTTTAAAATATATTTGATAACTTCTTATGTTTTATATTTTTGCTATATGTCAGACTGAATAGATCAGACTGAATACATGCAGGCTATAGCCTACCATTGATACATCCAGTGACAGACTCCCAGTCTCATATTTTCACAAGAGATTCTGTTACATTTTAAATCCTACCTATTGCACCATAACAGCTCCATTTAAGGCTGACACACAACATTGATAACAACACTGTACCTTGGCAAAAAGGCAATTTACTCCAAGGCTTGTGTGGCACTGGTCTTGGCCCTTATGTGCTCTACAAATGCACGGCCCCTTTGCCCTCTGGGCCACTCTAATTGGTTCAGAGCATTGCTTTGCCAGGGAGCAGCTAGAAGTGTTGCTTCCATGACAACCACTGCTGTCGATGATGCAAGCACAGATGATTGTACCATTCTCTCCTTTCTGTAGGAAAATGGCTTTGCTGAAGCGCTAGACCGCGAAGAATCATATAAGCGCCATGGCTTTATTGTATATTACTTTTTGGTAACAAATTGATACAAATCCTTGTTTCTCGTACATATCAACCATGCCGCATGCAGTGCACGCAAGGTGTGTCTGCCAGCCTACATGAGATCACATAAAGAAAGGCTTGAGCATCAAATGCAAGTTCAGCACACAGCTGGAAAACTTACCCAGATCTGAAGCTTCACCCTTTTGTCATTCCTGTAAACAGTCTTCACTTTAAAATCAATACCCACAGTGCTAACGAAGGAGTTGTTGAATGTGTCATCGGCGTATCTGAACAGAAAACTGGTTTTCCCAACACTGCTATTACCAATGATGAGCAGTTTGAACATGTAGTCAAAGTTCTGATCCGATCCATCTCTCTGCCCAAAACGTTGGTCTGCCTTTGCCATCTGTTGACAAATGCGTTAGTCATTTAATCTGGTTAATTGCCTCAAAAGCAATTATGTTATGAGGAGGTCGTACGGTACGGATACACAATGCAGTCTACATATGACTGGACAATTAGTAGTCTAACGCATTTCAGTGTACATCAATGCAGTAATCACGCCATGGATATGCAACCAAGGCATTTGCGTCAGAGCTTTCGAATCGATTAAACAGATTGGACCACAGGTGTGTTTTAGAAAAAACGTGGACAAACCCACGACCAGTAAGATAACCTCATGAGTCATACTAGTTTAACAGTAACCCTGTCGACCATGGGCATAAATTGAGAAGTCGGACCTCTATTTTCAGGCAAATGGCCTTGCCCATTTACCATGCAATTGCAAATGATTACGCACAAATGCGGTTTTAGGTTCTCTATGGTAGAAAAGAAACCGATTGAACAAGACAATCACATTTTGCATTAGTACAGGAAAAAGGTCTATTTGGGTATTCATCAGTCCTTACCTTTTGCTGAACAGATAGCGACCCTTTTCAAAAGGTGGGCGTACAACAGGCGCGACCGAACTGTAAGCTACCTGATGTTTTTTTCCACCGGCTTCTACCGTTTGTTCCAGTCGCCTTCCGGTATCTGCGTGCTTGGTCTGATTCAGCCCTTATCAATGGCAATTAACAGTGTGATTTATGGGCCGTATATTGCTGAATTTGTGAGCACTTACACGGTCACCGTGTTGAACGTTTCAATCCAGTATGGTAACACCTTATTCGCATGAGGTGGAGTTAAAAGAGGACAATGCCATATATTCACTATTAGCCTACCTTTATAAAATTAATCTGATATACCATTACCAGTCATATTCTACAATGCTTTCAGAGGGGGGCAGAAAAACGAGAGGGTTGAATTACTTGTTAGCTTAATCTTTAAACATTTTTCCTAACCTCTGTTTTATTTATGTTATGGTTTACCACATGTAAAATCTGAGAGCAGACATCAGAGTATATTTGTGCACGTCCATATGCGTCAATACCTGTAACCACTACACACACATACACAGCGCAAATTTTAAATTAGAAACAAACATGGAATCAGATGCCTACACAGCCACACAAAAGCTGGAGGAATGGCTGTAGCAACACCAATCCAAGGGGTAGCTTTTGATGGTACTGTAATATAACCGGACCCATGATGCATCCATCACACCCCAAAACGAATGGCTGTCTAAAATGCTGCTCAGTCAGGTTGCAATTAATGATTAACCTGTTCAGTCAACTAGTCAACTAGACCTTTTATCTGTAATACGTCAGAATATATTTTTTTTGGTTGATATACAACATTCCTACCAAACTTGAAGAAAGGACCACAAGTGCCTCTTCTTTCACAATGGAATACATGGTCAAAGTGACCCTGAACTTTGACATTTGATCTTTAAAATCTAACCAGTTCATCTTCAATTAACAATTACAATCATATGTAATATGTGTAGCAAATCTGAAGCATGTCTTGTGTTATGTACAGACAGACAGAAAACAATATAAAAAGAAACCTTTCCAGAAAGATGACATGATAAAATGTCCTGATTTGTGTACACATACTGAAATCATCAAGTCAATTATCAAAACAATCATGAATTAATTTAATCATTAATAATCAGATAACTAATGATATATCAGTTGCAGGTCCCTTGATATGGTTCTGGTGAAATAATATCTATGTTGTCTTTTAACATTTAACCCTGGAATGTGTGTAATTCTTTTCTGGGAGAGGCAGTCCGCAGTCAGATTTTTGAGACAATATTGTTATTTTTTTAATATTGCAGTCTATACATTATCCATTACAGCATGGTTACAGTGGAACAATGATAACAACCCTGTCGTCTTTGCACTGTTGTTTTTTAAGGCAGGTCCAGCAATATTTTCAAACTATTTTACCGTCAACCTCTTCAATGAGACTGAAGGTATTACGTGTCCGTAACTCACTTATCCACCTTTCACTCTTCATTTTGCCTTTGTGATAAATCAGGTCTCTGTCCAATTACTGTCCAGTCCAGTCTAGGATGCTTGACCGATGCCACTTTGCTCGAGCTCAGCAATTACAGACATGTGCTTGAAATCAGCTGGTTTGTGGTTGAAGGTTTCTACCAACTGGAAGGTCTCATGCCGTTCAGATCCATAAAATACCTGTACTTGATTGGCCAAACACTGGGCTTGGTGGACGCTCTGAAACGACAACACAATTAATGTTTGCGTGGAGTCACCCACTTAAGAACATATACCGTACATAATAATTTTTAAAATTCCCTTAGCAGTAGCAATGCAGGCAATCACAATATTGTACACCAAGAAACAAAGTAAAAAAGCACAGAATTTGTTGTGCAAGTTTTGAAATTCTAACCAGATCCATTGGCAAGAAAATCTTACAATGAATTTCTCATCCATCTCTGCAGTCATGAGTACAACCCCCTTGTCCTTGAGCAGGTCTGTGTAATGGTAGAGGATGAGCTGACTTGGAGCATTCTCACCTGCAGTCTGACATAGACAGAGAGAAGCCTGAGTTAAGACTTGAACTGTGTAGACACTACAGGTATGGCCTCCAGAGTTGGTGAGGGGCAAAACATTTACCTGAACATTAATGAGAGAGGTGAAATGGAGCTCATGGCCAGCCCACTGACCAACAAAGAACTCATAGCCTTCTTGCCGTGGCAGAGCATAAAGGAACTACAGAAGGAAAAGGGTCATTTAGTAAACCTGTCAGGTCAGAATGAATCTGTCAACATTATTACACAGTCATCATAATTTTATCAATGTTCACCACTGCACATTTATGAAACATTTCAGTGCACCTTGTTCACATCTAGCATTGGCATCTAATTTGACATTTTCACACTATCAGAAGAGATTTCAAGAACATGTCAATACTGCCATCATGTGGCCATATCCAACATAGTTAACAGAAACACTAGGCATCATCATACTTCTCCGACTTGGTTACTCCAAGACATTCTCCCCAATCTGTCCATGTTTACTGAAAAGTAGCAGAGCAGAAAAAGGACTTACAGTTGGGCATGTTTGGGCTCTGTTGACTATCAGTTCAAATGTTGACCCCTAAGACACAGAATTCAACAAAGTGAGTTCTAACACAGTTTCAATGGCTCTAAAATGGGCAGGAACATAGAATGTGGCATAGAGGACTTACTGGTATGACTGCACTGATGGTGTCCTTGGTGGAAAAATACTGCATCCAGAGCTACAAAAAAAAAGTGTGTTCAATAGACACAAAACTAATTTATTTTCTAAAATGGATAGTTCTGGTACTTGATTAGGATTGGCTGAATTGCGTAGGATGCTGTTGTACATCTCCCGATGTAACACGGCTGAGACAGCATTTTGTTCTAAATTTCGTTCTCCACTTTGTGTCGTGCTAAACAACACCCCTCAGCTGTACTATATTCATGGTTTAGAACAGCGTCTCGGGGCTTATTGCTTAATAAGAACATGAGGCGAGATATGTCAAAGACTTTCACTTACTTTTCCAATTTCTTCTCCAGATTTGTCATTAACCATTTCAAGGTTGAGAATAGATCCAAGGGTCTATGAAAATATGAAACACAAAGTTAAAGACTTATAAGAATACGAATAAGTATGCAGTCATTTTAGATCTCCTTAGCGTCTCAAGCCATCCTTTTCTGCTACCAGTCAATTAATGAATATTCAGCTGAACACACTACCAGAGTCCCAGTTCCTGCCCTCACAACCACCCTCCCCTCACCCCTACCTCACAGACTTGACACATTGCCATTTCACACTTTTCGCAATCACAGTATTTACCAGGCTAATGCACAGAACAGGTGAGTACCAGATGCAACTTCATTACATATTTTACATTAGCATTTCTATGCATGTGACAAATAAAGGTTCAATGTTTTTGATATATTAAATATTGCTGTCCCAAACAACCAATCTTTTTTTATTGTCACATCACATTGGAACAACTACATTCTCCAACATATCTATGCAACAATAATAAATTGTATAAGTATGTGTTATCCTTTTAACACAACTACATAATTGTTATTTTAGACTGTTAGAACCAAACCTGCAAATGCCAGATGCAATAGCCGGTCTTTATCATGCCATTTTCACAGTCAAAATGCAGAGCTAAATCCTCAAAATAGTATATGCATTTGTGGTAGGACTTTCACAAATGAACCATTTGGCTACAATATGATTCACATGAGATGTTACTGCAGTTACCTTGTCCTTTGTGAATCCCTGTGAGCTGCCCTGCTGTTTGGCCCGTTTTTCTGCCTGAAAAAGTACATATTCAACCACAGTACTGGTGCATGGTTTGTAAACACATAATATGTTCAAGAACATAAAAATGATCACTTCCTGATCCTCTACCTCACTATTATCATGAGTCACCATAAAAAATCTGGGTCTTTTTATGATACGTAGGCTCCAAAAAACTGAAGAAAAAAACCCAAACAAAAACAAAGGGACGTAGCCTGAACCCCAAAACAATGACCCAGAGTTTCTCCAGGAAGCCTTGGGGCAAGAGTGAGCTACCTCTGTCATGTTTTGTTCAGCCCCCAGTCTGCTAAGAAATATAATCAAACACAATTTCCACCAGCATCGTAGACGACACATGTAACGCTTAAGTTAACGTTTGCTACAGCCACAGTGTTGCCACCTCCTCAATGCCTTAGCCCTACCTGCTCTTCCATGAGTTTGATAAACTCGGCTTGTTTGGAGTGTCCCAGTGGTTCTCTCTTCACCTCTGCGCGTTTCTCAAGTCTGGCTTTATACTCCTGAGGTTTGGCACTTTAGTCAACAGAACAGATTAAACTTAACGTAAGATCCATACCCGAATACTGTCTGGTTATCGGCAATAACTTATTCTCGATTTTTGCATTTTGACACTACAGCATAACATGCAGCATGGAACAAGTTACTAAATAATAATAGAACAATGACACAATTTAATTTCTTAACACACACAATAGCACAGTGAGGGAACGTCTATTATTTAACTCGCATAACACGAATAGGATAAAATATCACACGGATGGTGAAGTTTCTTAGCGATGTTGCTGATGTTATGAGAGCCTTGTATGCTAGGTTAATGTTAGCAAACGCACCTTCGAAGCTTCCTTATCTTTTCTTCATATTTACTATAATACGGATTTACTTCCAGCTCCGGTTCTTTTTTTACTGAAAATGTTCTAAACTGCAGTGGCACAAGGCCAGGGATAAGCGGCCTGATACCCATCGTTCTAACCGCTATCATCCCTCGGTACAAACATGACATTTGTACCACGGCCGCCGCCATGTTTCCTCCACGGTCGCACATAAATAGTGTTCCGAATGGAAACTGAACGCAATATAACGAAGGTTCCCCAGCCACTAAACCTATGTCGACAGTGAATACATAATGGAAGTTAAGCTTGATAAAATAACCTAATATAACAGGATACGATAAGTGATGGCGGATACATTTTACAAGCTTCTGGTGAGCACACGAATCAGATGATTTCACCATCAGTGGTTTCAGTTGCCTTTGGTGTCAGTGAAATTATAAATAATTACCGTTTCTGACTTGATACATCGCCTACTGTGTCAAGCTGGTGATATCTGCCCAGGCCTCTCATAACTGTGCTTACTTTGCTTGTGTCCTGAGTGTGCTCACATAGGCTTATAAGCCTATGCTAAACAGATTGTGGGGCCCTATGTTACAAATGTAATAAAGGGTCATATACATATCGAATACATTTGATTTACTTTAAGATGTAGGCTAGTTAATTCAATTAATAAATGTCACAATTCCTAATCTGTACACAGTAACTTTTGCTTTTCAGGCTATTCAATGGGATGGATGTGAGTATTCACTGTCAAGGTCTACTTTGTCAAACCTATGAAGACTACAGACAGGCGAATGTTAATAAAAATGTCAGGGATGTTATTCTATGTTCCATCAGTTTGCGACATGAAGTTTAGGCTTCCACAAGGAAATATGAGCTCCATTGTGCAGTTGCACAGATTCAATTCTGCCAACACAAGTGGATGAATGTTTTAGATTGAATTTTAAGGATTACACGATGAGGGGTTAAATTAAAAATACATTGCATGAGCAAGATCAAGAACCAAAGTTAAAAATGTATTTGTTTTACTTTATTGTGTCTACCTCTGCAGGTACTTCAGGTTTTGCACATATAAACAGATTTTTGTGATATATGATGCTTAGATGTTTATAAAGAGTTATATAAAGGGTCAAAGTTTATAAAGGGTCAAACTTGTAGGAGACCAAATAAAATATTTTTATTAGGTATTTGACATTTTAACACTTCCACATAGTAAGACTTTATAATAATGTGTCACAATAAATAGCAGCTAATAGTTTGTTTATTGATTGTTAATAATACTTTATAAGGGTTATTGGTGTTATAGTCTACTTGTCATTATAAACCATTTGAATAGCAACATGGAACTATTTATTGCTGCACCTTATTATACAGTGTTACCAGTAAATCTTCAGTTGTTTTGAGCTGTTCCTGAACAGATATATTTGTATTCGTCTCCTGTAGTGCAATTTTTTGGAGTCCATTTTCTCTGGGATTCAGCCAGCACACAGCTGGGGTCAGAAGTGGAATCTCCATTTCTCTGGAGTTTGGAGAATAGCACTGGCTTGCCATCTGTCCACGTCCACTCCCCCATGGAGCCAGTCAGTCCTGCAAATAGTGTCTACACTCAGTCAAGGTACAGTGAGCTGTATAAATGATTGATACATTTACACTGATACTTTGAAGTAAACTCGTGTGTATGTGAAATGTTTTTGCAATCACTTTAACAATAATGAAATGTTTACCTGAATAGCTTTTTTTGTGCAAAATTCTGTGTGTGTGGTTTAAAAATCACACTATAGTTTAGTGAACAGTCTTTACAAACCTGTCCAAAATGGTTTTTTCCCAGCAAATCGCCACATCCACTTCATGTCAGTCAGCGAATGAATACCAGCTAAGTGACTACCATGTCTAAGGTAGTTGAAGAAAGAAAAGAAGGGAACAAAAAGCATTTAAATTAAAAAAATCTATCTATATGAACTAGTTACATTAGGGTCTTCTTGGTAGTGTTATTGTGATGACAAGGAGATAAAGGAGGCAGTGTCTATTATCCAGTCTTATCACCTGGAGAAACTAAATACTGTTTTCTGATTGACTGAGAGGGTGTCCATTATTCCCCGATAATGGGACACCTACGATGAATATCTGGTAAAAAAAGTTCCACTGTTCCATATCAAAACTTTTTAGAGCGGTAACTCTAGTAGCCTTGTGGATCTACTCTCCCACGAAGCCTACACCAAAGCTACAAACCAGGCATTTTTTTGTAGATTACTGCAAATAATTACATAAATATAAAACTAATTCTGGCAACCAGGTGAAAGTGAGAAAACAGCCTTCAAGGTGACCCCATATAGGGGGATAATGGACTTAGCATAGGCAACAGCACTCCGCTTTTGTGTTGTGCTGTTTTTCACCTATGTCCATTATTCCCCTATATCGGGACACCTCGGTGGCTGTTTTCCCTAACATAATTCCCATGGGAGGCAGTAGAGACATACAGTATACTGTACCCAGCAGAGAGATAGACAGATTCACTCACAGTCTGCTTTGTACTACCAATGTGTTGATATCCACTGATTTTCATTAACAGCTTAAGTGGTGTCATGCATCTAATGCAGATAGCATTAATGCTAACCTGCTAACATTACTGGCTAAATGAAATCAGACGGGTAACAAGGCCTCCACACAAATGCGACACATACAGGCTGAAAAAAGGGTTAACCCTGTTTGTCTATAAGGTGTAGTAAATGAGTGTGATTGTGTATGCGGTGAATATTATGGTGCAAAAGCAACACAGTGGACATATTTGTGTTGTCAGACGTGCTCATGTGTATAGGACGTACAGCAGGGAGCAAGCTTGCTGGGCACTGCTCCAGCTGGCCACTCCAGGGCCCAGGATGTAACAGCGCTTTCTGTAGTAAGTCCAGCCTGAGGGACAGCCCAGACTTATTGCCTTACTTGCCTGGAAGACAGCAGAGATAGAAAGAGAGTGAAAAGGCTGGTGAAAAGTAGAATTATTGACTGAGTCCAGGCTAAATCAACCCAAAGCCCCATTATTTAATGTCAACAAGCAGCCTATGTGGCCACACAAACACCAAATAGAAACAAGAAACTCTGGTACATCATAGACCAAATTTGCAAAGTGGCGACTAACGCTAGCTGTATGGGGCATGGAAAATTTAATTACTGAAATGGTCTTTTGCTGCCACTTATGAATCAGCTGCAGCTTCCATTTTGCCCAGGAGCTTTCCTTTAAGAACCTGTTGTCACTGTAGCATTCTAAAACAGTCAAACTTGCTCCTTTCAGACATGTAGTTTGCGCTTTACCTTTCGCTGGCGCTGACGGCTCCTCATGTCAGAGGTATTAGGAGGGGCATCTCCCAAAGGGACCTCTCCAGGGTTGTGCTCACTGAGCACATGCCCAGTCCAGGACCAGATGGGGGTGATCTCCACTTCTGCATGGGCAGGCGGCATCTGATCAGAGCTCAAAACTCTCTCCTCTACCAGCCGAAGGGGGATCAGCTCGTGGATCTTATTTGCAGAGCATGAGAGTTTAGAATTAGTGTGAAATATGCACAGTGCATGGAAGAAGTTGGGGTGTGTCTCAATGCATGTCATATCACATTTAGTAGTTTATGCTGTTTAATCTTTAAAACCTAAGGGTATGTACTGGTTCACTCTTGGTTTACAAACTCTTGATGTTTTTGGGAGGTGGGTGCACTATAAGCCTATCTGGCCCGTAACCTAATGGGGTACCTTTAAAATTGAAGTTTAAAATACCTTATGAAGACTCAGTCAGACTCACTCTGTGGCTGTTTCTGTGCACCTGTAGCTTCTTGTCTTGCCTCTCATACAGTTGGTCCTGTGCTCCCTCAGAGTAACCAAGGAAATGTCCAGGATTTGGCACGTCACCTCTTGGAGGGCGACCCTCCCATACAGTCCCAGCGTGGGGATCCTGGTGGGGTGCTTTCTTTGGCTCAGTTTGAGGGTGATGGACACTAGGGGGGGCTTTTACAGGCAGCTGCTCATTATTGTCATCTAGAAGATCAGCAGGGTCACAACGGCCTAAAACGGAAAACACAGAGCCCAGTTTTATTATGATCAACATGTCAAAAAGTCACATCCATCAGCAACCAAAATGATTATATGGATCAAGTATTGACACTCACCCCCTCTTGGGTCAATGATCTCTACACTGGCTCTGTTCTTTGGACCTAGAACAGCATTTTCTTGGGCTTTTAGAATCACATCAAACTTCTCATGGTTCTCCTCTAGCCCATCAGCTTTCAGGTAGATGTTCCATGTTTTGATGTTTACACCTGTGGGAGAAGAGCTTGTCAGAATGGAGTTTCAGTTTGAAGCTAATGGCTAATGGACTAGAAACAAAAGCTAAATGTGATGTAAAACAATAGACACTGCTTGGGATATACTGATTTATGTATTCATATGTATTTATGTTGATCAAAACAAGAAAGACTACAATAATAAAATTTAAATGTTGTATATCGTATGTCAAACAGAAGTCACTAATCTTAAAAAGAATCTCTGGCTAGTAAGACCTGTTGGCCTTATAAGACTGATGTTGTTTTCAGCTATATTATTATGTTATATTTAATAATATATATGTTAGCAACAGCTTGATCGCTGCACCTTGATTTGACCTTGATTAGATTCAACCAGGTGATCACTTTTTACAATGGCAGTTTAGGAGTGAAAGGATTTTCTAAACTTTTAATAAAGCCAAAGACATTTTGAGTGTTTTTATATCACATTTATGTAGCTGACACCACCATCAATCTTATGAGGCCAACATGTCCTATCTTTGAGGGATCCCTTAAAGAACTAACTAATGATCTGCACATTGGTGAGTATTTCACCTGGGTCAAACTGGATGAGTGTAGCTGTGCTGTGGGTGAAATCCTTTCCCACTTTAGCAGTATCCTCCTCAACCTGTCCCAGAACAAAGAAGTCTGTTAGAGCGGAATTTGAATGTGTTACATTTCAGTGTAGCAGTTGTTGCTAGGGTAATTCTACCTGTATAGTGACGTAGGCAGGGTCTATGCTGTTTCCGGTCCGTGTCACCTGTATGGCCAATGTTCCTGCATTTTCACAGACTCGGTAGCAAGTGGCAGATAGCTCGACACGTGACCATCTTATCTCCAGTCTGGAAAGAACAGTTGAACTTTCATCAGGAAACATGAAAATATTGCTACATGCGTAATATCCTGATGATGCTTCGGTCAATATATATTTTCAGAAATTTTGTGGAGAGCCACCTACACTTCAGGCAGCATTGTGTTTCCTGCTGGGTCAGTTACACGGATCTCCAAACTGTCTGCAGTCACCTCCATGTCGGTTGGAATGATGTAACGTATCGCCTTCTGATCCAGGTCTTTCTGGGTGAAGCGGCCTTTGATATATCCTCCTGTGAACACCAGACAAGCCATTAAATTTGTCCTTAAAATGTCCTGGGTGACATTCATCACATTCCCCTGCAGCACCATGCAGATTAACACCAAGGATTTGATCCCTATCCACCCACTTTACTCATAAAGAAGATTTAGTACTCATAACTGAGTTGAGTATTTTCAGTTTGTATGACTGCATATTCTCATTTTAATGTACGATTATTGCTGGGCCTAAGATCAACAGCAAAGATAAGCCCCCATGCAGTCTTGCTCTGTTGGTTAGAGCTAATGGCAATATATTGATATCAGTATTTTAAGCCATTGCACCATCGGTGAAAACCATGACTTTATGGTAGCTCTGACTCCTATCTCAGTCCTCTTCCTTGGGGATGGTAGAGGAGAGATCAATAATCCATCAGTAGCATCTCCCGGTATATTAGCATTTTCTAGCCAATCCATTTCAGGTGCACCTGCCTGTATGAGCATTCTCCAAGTGTCCAAAATGAGGGGGGCGAACAATGGTGAACTCCAGCTCGTGGATGGGGCTGTCGGGGTCGACCACCTGGAGGTCTTTGGAGGTGACGTAGATGACCTGCTGGCCCTCCGCTAGAGTCTCCACTGTACTGGGGGTCCTCTTTAAAACCAGACTTGGTGGGGTCTTATCAAGCTGCACCACCTTTGGGGGAATGTAGTGGACCCATACCACAGCAATTACTTAGGACATACTGCATGACATGGAAACATATTGAGAAAAGGAAAAACAGTGGAAAGTAAACAACCAAAAAACACTGTCAGTTCTTTCATGTGTTTACATGCAAAATGCTGCAATTATGCCAAAACTAAGACTCATTACAAGACAAATTAGCTCCTACAGTAGAGATGTACTGATTTCTTTACACCAGAAGAGGGAGCCATTACATTGTGTTATTGGGACCCTGTAACGTATCATATGGTACATGGCACAGAAAAAAGCTAAACATTAAGGCATCAGAAATGCATTAACATGTCAAAATTCATAAAAAGTTCTCTCCTAAGAAAAACACTGAAATAAATAATTATCCATCAAATAATGATAAATATCAGAGTGTTTTAAAAAAAATATTATGTTATCAAACAAAAATATCAAAAGCTCAACATATTCATTTCTTTCTCCACTAATAAATAGCTATATAGCTATTACTGCTATACTATTCCTTGGTTGGCCTGAGTTGTGGATATGGATAATGAACACTATTGTTAGTGTATTTGCACATTCACGTGTGGACAGGGAGGCTTTTCAGGTATTATTTATGATGAGGCCAAATGCTCTAGTCTCCGGGGTAGTGCATTCATTCAAGCATTGGCTCTGCATTCCTGGCCTGCGGTAGTGCTCTGCAGCTCCAGCCAAGTGACAGAGAGATGGGAGTCCCAGGGGGAAAGAGAGCTTTACCTGCCGTGTTCTGCCCTCTCTTATATGCCTCACCTCTCTCTCTCTCTCTCTCTCTCTCTCTCTCTCACACACACACACACACACACGCACACCAGTGTCAGGGCCGTTTTTGTGAGCCATCTTGTTAACTGCCTCATGAGCTGCTCAGCAGAACAGGGGAGCAGGGAGCGGGTCACGAGAGAGATCAAGATGGTACAGTGCAACAGAGCTGCACACCTGGCAAGCAAGTGGCTTTCTCT
This sequence comes from Tenualosa ilisha, assembly GCA_015244755.2. Lineage (NCBI taxonomy): Eukaryota > Metazoa > Chordata > Actinopteri > Clupeiformes > Clupeidae > Tenualosa > Tenualosa ilisha. The sequence goes on from PYXC01000407.1 coordinate 5,931,237, forward strand.
TGCATGACCAGCAGGAGGGCTGCCTTTAACACTTTCCTCTCCCGCACTCGGACAGCATCCACAGCACACAAAGCTGTTGTTTTATATTTTTTTTGTAAATACTTAATGGACCAGAAAAAACAGCGACAATGACTTTAGAGCAATTAGTGCTGTAGCATAAAAATAGCTACATTACAATAAACATTTATCACACAATTAACTTATAGGTAATTGTTAGGTCATTTTAAATCAGACTGACTGAAGGTAATAGTTCCACATAGATTAGTCTGCCTGACCTGTATGGTGAAGATCGCAGGCACCTCCTTCAGCTGGCCATACTCCAGGTAGCCTTTGTTGTTTCTGTCTGAGGGAAGGAAGCTGAACTGGTCTATGTGGGCTGGCCTACCCAGGTGCTGGTAGACCAGCTCCAGGTTGTTGATGTTGACCTGCGTGAAGCGGTTGTGGGTTAATGTTAAAGGGACACCCCTGAGGAGCAGACGGCCGTACTGGGGTAGAAGAGTGACTGTGTAGGTGAGGTTCTCCAGAGCTGTGTCCGGGTCTGTCAGCAGCAGGTTTTCAGACGAGAGGCTCTGGGAGCCCCCCTCTGTGATGTGAAGGCCTGCGTTGGTGGCCAGAGTTGGGGGTATGCGGTCACTGTGGTCTATCAAAAACATTAAGGAGCCACTCCTTGAGGATACGCCATTGGTGATGACAAAGCTATGGAATACAAACATTAAACAAGGTCAGTATTGTGAAAGGCTGTCATACATTTTCAAGATATCAATTACAGATACCTGACTGTAAATGTATTCCTTGTTTAGACATCTTCTTAAATAGTTATTAATAAATTATTACCCATTAGACTGGTGGCAATAACTCAGTGAACTATTGGATTTCCTGCTTATCTGGGTACACATATCAAAATAAAGTGTTTGTTATTTATTATGAAGCTGGTTTTAATAAAATGTGGTATCAGAAATATTTAACTGGAGATATTTTACTACATGTGCAGGCTTACTTTATCCAAAGATGGATTTTATGTACATGCTTATCCATTCATACTTCTGAATAAATTAAATAAATTGCTTGAGTGCAAGCACAAAATATACATTGATTTATATTATATTTAAATAATTATTACATGTCACTGAATTGTAATTTAATTACTGCTATTTGAATATGGCTACAGAATAATACAAATTAATTCAAATATTCCAACACATTTGCTATGGATATGAAATTTATGATAACACAGATCTACATACAGATCACAAATGTATTCATGTTGTTGGGCATTTATTCTTGTGTGTTTTGACCAGCGCTGGCCTCATTGGCCCTCCCTGAGTGCATTAGGCAGGGCTGCTGAGGAGTAGTGCATGCTCAGCACTGCCTTCTCTTGCCCAGTGTGTGACAGCGACAGGGCACTGGAGCAGAAAAAGGGGAACAGGGGGATGAGTAGACCTGAGTCAAACCATTGCCAAGACAATCTGCCCTGCATTCACCAACATGCGTGCGCGTGCACACACACACACACACACACACACACACACACACACACACACTCACCACCCCGAAGCCTTGCAGCTGGCATGCGGCAGCCACAGAAAACAGTGCGAGCCCTACCACACACACACACACGACCTCTTTGAAAGCGGGTCTGTCCATAGCATTGAACTGGTGCAACATCTGGCACCACCATTGTCCCATATTTGCTCAGTAATTGTGCTCAGGGATCCCTGTCGGAGGAAGGCTTCTCTGGATGCCATGCAAGCAATGCCAGGCAGTGTTATTAGGGCCCTAATAATACCCATTCATCATCCGCTGTCACAGCTACACAGAAGGGTGAAAAAATCATCTCGTTGAAAACACCTTCTGCCTCTGTGCTGGCCCAGGCTAGCGCTGTCAGGGGCAAAACTGATGCACAGGTGTTCTCTCAGGTGTCAGCCTATACCAGGGTCTGTTGCCCAAACTGTTTGCCTGCTACACAACAACGCATACACAAACACACAAACACAAACACAGGCTGTGTGTAGAGGCGCACATATGGCTGAAAGTGATGTTGGAGCTGCGGCTGCCTGTGCTGAGTGCTCCAATGGGCCGCTCTAAGCGTGGCACCGTGGCCTACGCGCTTGGCTGGAGCGCGCTGATCTGTTCAGTGCTCGGGGGAGATGACAGAAGGGCTGATCATGTGATCACGAGCTGGGCTGATCATGTGGACACGGGACTTGTCCGGCTAGCACCCCTGAGATGGCACGCTCCAGCGAGAGGAGAAGGGGGAAAGCAAAGCCCCTCCTCCCACCTTCGATTTCCCCCAGAGATGTACCCTCTCTTTGCCCTTTGCCAGCCTGGGCACTTGGCTACAGAAGGCTGATTTACTCCCAGTTGAGCCTATGGTGGATCAGAGCCCAGCTCCTGGGTGACAAACGCAAGACGAGCACGAAACGAGGCGAGGCGGAGTGGACAGGTCATACACCAGCACCAAGCTCGGTGGCGTGCCAATTTGGCAGAGGAAGCGTATCAATCTAGCAAATGTAATGAAATCTGGGGTGTTTCTGCTTGTCCTCTTTTGTCCATTCAACCAACACACTTGCCCCAAGAGACTAAGTACTATTGGTCTATATGAGGATATTGATATTTTTAAAAATCAGAAGTAATTGGATTGTTTTTTGCCATTAAAGAAGCATATGCTCTTTTCAAATAAAGTCGGATTTTTAATCTAACCTCATTGCACTAAAATTAAACTTTTCAAATAATATTCACCATCACAGAATCATTCCCATTTGCTTGGCTAGTGGGCCCCAATACATCAAACCACTTAGTAAGAAATTTCCTGCAGCATATGTTGTTGTCAGCAATGCATCCTCAGTGCATTAATCTAACCTGAAGTAGTCCTGCTCCTCAGTGTGGCTATTGTCATGGGTGTAGCAGACCCGGTGTGCGGCCACGTCCATCTGGGTGAAGGAGGTCAGTGGCACCCCAGGGTGCTGCACTGCGTGGAGGTGGCCGTGCTTGGGTGGGATGGACACTGCGTAGACCAGCTCCTCCGATAGGCTCCCGCTGTCTGACGCCAGGAGGTGGTCTGTGGTCAGGATGACCCTTTCCCCCTCCATCAGCTCCACTGGCGTAGTGACCACAGCGATGTCACCTGTGGGTGGACAAACACATCCAGCACACCTGGACAGAACAATCTAGACATCCATGAATCAAGCCACATGACACGTTATGAAAACACAAACAACATGACTGCTTCCAGATTCACAGTGAGACCTAAGGTTCTCAGTAGTTTCACAAGTGCTACAGCTCTTCTTTAAATAGAGCACATCTTCACACACCTGGCAGTGTCACAGCCACTGGGAGAATGTGGACATGAAAAAGAATTATGAAAATTTAAAGGAGATAGGAGTTATTTTTTGTTTACTCTAACTGTTTGAACAAACATGACATGTGTGTGTGTGTGTGTGTGTGTGTGTGTGTGCGTGTGTGTGTGTGTGCACATGCGTGGCAGGGGACTGGTGTGTGTGGGCCATAGCCAGCTGTTCCTAGCCCTCCATCCATGAATAATTCACTCTGTTCTGAGGTGGCCCTTCCTGGGCTCTCACCTGCCTTCCTGCAGGCTGGGCCAGTTCAGGGTGGTGGTGCTGGGGGGTAATGAGCTGCTTTGCTGGAGATGCAGGACCGTTAAGCTCAATGAACTGGCAAAAGCAGGCGGCCGTCTGGGCAGACCACACTCTGAATTATGAATGCCCAGAGCATTGGTCTGTCGTTCAAGTTAAATTTTATTCGCTACAGCTGACCCTTGTAGACTTATTGTGTTGTAATGTTTTGCTCTAATGTGTATTAGAAAGTAGTGTAGTAAAAGTATTAGGGCCTTATTCTCCATGTATGGTCAACACTTAGCCACTAGCCTTTAAGGATCTGATTCCATTATACAGTAATAGAAAACTGCATCTACTAATAGATCTGATAGAAAATTGCAACTACATCCACTATGTAATTGATAGTGTAATGTTTGGCAGCAGGCTGTTGGTAGGGTGGTAGTGTGTTCGGGCCTGCTGGTTGGCCTCTCTTACCTCTCTGGGGAGCATGCACAGAGATGAAGAAACTTTCAGGAGGTGAGGGGTTGTCCACATCGCTCAGGTAGAACACAAAGCGGTCGTGACCTTTGAACCCCTCGAGGGTGGTGTGTTTGTACCACAGGCGGTTCAGCTCCACATCCTCCTGTGTGAAGTTCTGTCCTGGGGTCAGATCCATCCATCCACTCTGGGTCTGCTCAGGTGAACACAGGCAGACCCACACACACGTGAACATGGATTTACAGTATTTCTCCACACGCAACCTCTGTCACTTTTAAAGAAACACCCTTGCCATCTAAACAATAGCTATTTCATGCAAATATTAATTTTCATTTCAGTACCATAAACTTTGACACCCAAAAGCCCAAAAGATCAAAACTTTACAAGAAGCTTTATAGTAAAATGATGCTAAATTCAAATGTTTCACCTTTTAATTTTCATTCACCTTAACTGATCTCAACTTTTAATTTCCACAACAAGATAATTTAGCTTAAAGCTCCAAACATTAAACATGAAAGTGAAATGGTCAATCATTTCTCCAAAATGCAATATTCCACATATTCCTTTCAGCTCTCAGTTTTCATCTCTCCTCTCTCACATAGTCTTTTCATCTCGGTCAGTCACCTTCAGCTGCAGCAGTCCAAACTTGGGTCCAGCATTGAGGATGTAGTAGAGCTGATGATTTGGGGTGTCCTGATCCACTGCTTCTAGAGCCACACTAGAGATGACCCTATGACCTTTGGCCTCCATGTCCATACCTGCATTTCTGTAGAGGGTAGGTAGGAACAGGAGCGAGGTGAGACTGAGGGCCGGACACGGCTAAACATCCTCTGTCTCTTCGTAAGTTTATAAATAAAGAATCCCGGCTGCCTCCAAAGGAACAAAAGGCAGGAGGGACCAGCCTGTCAGCCCCAATCCGCAAGGCCGCTGAAATGAGGAAGCGGGTGTGTGCCAGAAAGCCAAATTATTTCTGCCGCGATGGAGCTTACAAGAGGAACCCGTGCCAACGCACTGAGTCAAATAATAAAATTCCTGATCTAAGGAAAATTCTGAACACATACACACACTTGCATGCGTGCGCATACACACACACACACACACACACACACACACACACACACACACAAACTGTCAGTGGATTAGAGCAGGTCCAGATTTACTCAAGGATGTAACTTAATTCCCAGTCACTCATTCAAGGGGACACGGCAGATTCCCCTGCCACATGTGCATGTGCAGGTTGCACTGACCCCCCCCCCCCCCCCCAGTCCCTAACCCCCCACACACCAATCCTCTCTTTCACACACACAAACACACACACACACACACTCACTCACATACACACACACACACACACACACACACACACACACACACACTGTCCCCGTCCTGTTCTCCCCCCTCTCCCCCCACCACCCCCACGTTCTGTCCGCCTTTTTGGCTGGAGATATGTCCCTGGGCATCCTTACTTTAGCAGCCGTGGCTTTTCATCATTGACTGGTAGGATGTGGACCTGCGCTGTCCCCTGGACTGTGTGCTTGCCATCTGTCAGCTGTATGGTGAAGGCGTCCTGAAGGGTTTCCGTGTCATCATGCATGTACACGATCTTCATCCCTGCCCATGGGGAACACAGCAGGGTCAGGAGGAGGCAGGAGAGAGGAAGATGAAAAAAAAAACAACATGGAGGAAAGGAGAGGACCAAAGACATAAACAAACAGTTAGAGGTAGCAGAGCGAGAGAAGTGCACATTCAGGCCTTTTTTTCTGCCTCCCTGTTAGTCCAAGTAGACTTAGGTGCACCTCACAATAACACTATCCATTGTTCTAGCTGTTTGTCTCAGTCGGGGTCAGTGAGAATCTGGAGCTTAACCCAGCAGCCTGTAACAACTGACTGACAGAGACAACCTTTGGACAGTGGGCCAATCCAGCACCGCCTGAGCATTTATCTATACACACACACAGGCTTGTGGCCAATTCAGAGTTTAGTTAAACACCCTACACAGGCAAGCCAACTCCTATGTAACTATGCAACACTCTCACAATAGTAAACAAGACCATTGTCATTTGTGAACTGACATGGTGTGGTTGTAAAATTGGGTAAAATTTTAAGAAACAGTCTCTAAAATTGGTATTATGAGTTAACGAGCAGCTCACTAATGAGCCTTGCTAACGATGGGTTCACCTCTGACTCTGAGAGGCCCCCTCATGTGCTAATGTTTGGGGGGTGGAGGCTGCAATGAGGGGGCTGAGCCCTGGCTGCAGAGTGACTGGGAGCCAGTCACGCAGGGAGGCAGCAGTTGGAAGGACTTCTGCAGAGAAGGCACAAGCACCACAGGCTCTCCCTGACCTCTGTGTGCAACATCTGTTCACCAGAGCCACAACCCAGCCCACGATGACAAACCAGTGTGTCCGGGAAGATGTGGGCAGTATGTGTTGGGGGGGTTGGGTGTCTGGCCTCGCAATGGGGAGCCACCCCCCCCCATCCCCCCTTTCCAAAAAAAAAAATTCCAATTTTCCTGCTCTCACGCCACACTGAGTTGTAATTCTCAGAAGTAGGACCAAACATTCACAATACACATACAATGTAGTGACAGAAAATGACATTGAATACGTGATGATATGTACAGTGAGCAATATATTATGAATCTATTTTGTATATATTATACACAGAATAAACATATTCATAACACTTTGTTGTAACCGTAATGTCATTTTAATTTATTTTATAATTGATCATCAATATCGTATGCACTTTATTTATATTTGGGCTAAAATTAAATGATTGTGTTATCTGTCAGTGTACAGTGACCTTCTTAATAGCTACTTAGTCATAAATAATTAAATGCACATAAACTGATGTTCATTATAGGCCTTTACATGTTATAAAAAGACTAAACCCCGGTACCACACACTACATAATTTTTTATACTGGTGTTTCAATAATATAGGCCATGGATCACCCTAGATATAATTTTAAAACACCAGTAGGCTACAATAAAACGTATTACCATTATGTACACTAACATTACAACATTAGCTTGCCAGTGGTTTGAAAGCATGTGAGGAGCGTGACCTTCTCGGAGTTGTCGGAGGGTGAAGTTGTAGGCAGGCAGGCTGCGCCGCAGGAGCTCTTGGCCCATGTCCTTATAGCGGCTCATCTGGAGGCCATAGATGCCATTGATTAGGGTGCCATGCCCTGGAGGCCTGCTGACAGTAAGGGTCAGGGTGTCAGGAGGGGCGTCCAGATCCATTGCATCCAAGATGGCCGCAGTCAGCTCTTTTAGGCCTCCCTCTGCCACCTTTGGGAGGGAAAAGATTAGTTACATGAGTGTGAAGACACCTGAAATAGAAGCTGCCACAGTTACAGTGTGTTTACATTGAATAAATTAACAGTGTTCCATACCGTCAAAAGAAGAGGTGTTGAGAGTGTGAATGACACACGGCAAACGTTTTGTCTGATTGAATGCTAACAATGTTAAAATCTTGACAGTGCATGCATTAAGTGCATGCTTAATGCAGATTATCATACAATACTGTATAATTGCAGTAGGTGTAAAGATCCCTATGTGATCAAAGGTTGTCATTGAAATGTGCCAATTGTGAAGAGACAGCACAGTTTAGTTTCTGTTTTGTGGCTTATAAAAAAGAGCAGCAGGAATGGGTCATTTGATTCTGGTACTTTCAAATGATGCCAGGAAAAAAAAATTTTCAAAATGATATATGGTTCCTGATGAAAATTCCTTACAAACACAAGCAGCTTTTTTGCTTGGACCCCTAAACGCAAATATATCATTATGGGGCTGTAATAAATATAACAGCAGATGGAAAAAAATAGCAAAATGATTTATAATCTCGACCTTAATCATTTACACTGGTATATTTGGCTGTTCCTTCAACTCACAGTGAAATTGCTGAGAAGAAGCGAGGGTGTCTCATCGTTTGTGGGGTTGATAATGATGTAGAATGGCACAGCAGTGGACTTGTGGACCCCATCACTGACGCTCACCACAAAATGGTCAGCTGTGGGCTCTAGGCCCTGGTGTCCCGCCTGGACATAGTTGATGAAGCCGGAGCTGAGGTGAAGAAGACTGAACGACACTGGCCATAGGAAAGACACACGGCATGGAGATCAATATCCTAACACCACCACAACATATGAAGAGTTTGCTTTCAGAACGCTATATCCATCATTTTAAGCTTAGTTTTCAGAAATATTTTTTTTTCTGATATATCAGTGGATCTACATTTGGTTTGCTTTAAATGATTCGTTTTTTCATAATAAGATAAACATAATTGATGTTTAAGCAATAATTACTGAAATACACTATTAAAAAACATGACTTTTGAATATTTTCAAAAATGAATTTACATTTACGCATTTAGCAGACGCTTTTATCCAAAGCGACTTACAACTCATCAACTATCAATTGTTCAGGGCCAGTCTCCCCTAGAGCAACTTAGGGTTAAGTGCCTTGCTCAAGGGGATTCGAACCCACAACTTTTCAGGCTACTTACACGCTAGCCAGGTTCCTTAACCACTACGCTACCACCACCCCTTTACAGTACTTTGGAACCAAACTCTTCATATCCAGGCATCAAATACAATGCTCAAGTGAAATTGTGCGATGTCTCACATACCCACTTGAATTCCAGCATTGCTCTTCTCAAAGCCAGGGGAGGGAAGGGTGTTCTCAAGGAAGCCATAGCGAGGAGGTGTTTCAAGATGGAAGATAAGTTCATCAGGGTTTGTGTCGGGATCCACAGCTCCCAGAAGCCCATGGCACAGACAGGCAGAGGAGCCCTCGTCTACTACAAACATATCACCTGCCAATCAAACAAATACCCAGAATTCAGACTTAGAACAGAGTCACATTTTTTGTTTCATAAACCACAATGCTGAATATTGTTAATTAGGATTTGGGCCCATGAACAACGCAGATCCAATTTGTAGCAATTTGATTTGTTCTCTCCTGCTGCTTTGCCCTATTCCTTTCTCTCTCTCTCTCTTGCCCTCTGTCTCCTTAATTCCAATTTCCACATCCGTGCTTTGCTTCCTGCCTCCGCTCTCCCCTTCCGCTCTTTCGGCTCCTGGCCAGCGCGCTGCCACCTGAGCACTGATAAAGCCATCATGTTTGTGCTTACTGGCATCTGCTTGCATTTACTGCACTGATAAATAATGAATGGAGGCGCGGGGCCACTGCGGAGTGCGGGAAGGATCAGAATCCGCAGCGAGGCACCGGGATTAGATGACCAGCAGTCTGGGATATAGGTGATAAACCTCCCATCCGGAGCGAGCCGGAGAAAGCTGGGAAAAGCCGGATTCTTCCCAGTCTTGGCTTACTGTTAATGCTCTTACAAACAAGTCATTTTTCTTTATTCAATGCAAATTAATTACACAAGTCTCTGTTTCTCCTGCTGAACAAGCCCAGCTTTACCAGGCTCCCGTAGCAGCAGGGAGGGAGAATGACTTGTTTGGGTGTTATTGTTGTTTGTGTGGGATTATCGAATTATGAGATCATCACGGCGATGGCACGGGAAAAGCACATTTTGGCAGGAGACGAACAAGATGAGGAGGGGCGTGAGCTCTCCTCTCCTCACCTAAGAAAGAGAGAGGCGCTTTTTTATTTGTCCACATTGTCCACGCTCATCTCCAGGGGGACTCATGGATCTCATAAGTTCTTTCTGTCCTTCCCTAGACAGCACACATGGCCTGCTCTCTCCATATACCATATTAACATCACTGCTGGGGTTTCAGTCCCACCCCCTACACTCATCTCCCAGTAACACTGTGTTTCTCATTGATAACCAGAAAAAGTTTCTTTTCACTACAGGGGGTTGCTTTTTAATCCCTGGCTCTGACGTCATGGTCTAGTCCTGTGCGCCACGGATAGAACCCTCCTACCCTCTCCCAGACGGGTGTCAGAGTCGGATTATGGGCTCCTGTTTGTATCTGTCGCTGCATAATCAACTTAAACACAAAGAAACCAAACAAAACCACACAGGGAATGAGAAGAGCATTGTCTTTAAATTAATCATTGGTGAAACAACAAACTTAAGTCGCCGTGTCTCTTTTGTACTCAGTGCCGTCCAAATGAACCACTACCTTCACTGTCCATTTTTAATATACTCTTTCTCCTTCCCTCACCTATGGTCACCGATGGTGGTTTGTCATTGACGGGGGTCACAGTGATATTCAGGTCATAAACAGGGAGGGTGCCATGCAAAGGGACAGGCGGTGGCATGACATCTCCTTGGCAACAGACGTCCTGTCCTCCTGCTTCTCCGTCAGACACGATAAGAGTCACAGAGTCGGAGATTGACTGGGCTCCAACTTCTCCACCTTAAGTCACAGAAACAGGAGAGTTTTCAGAAAATTTGTGAATCCACAGAGGAGGACATGCCTTCTGTCACAAGAAATTAGATTTTCTTTTTGACTTTTCGACTGAATTGATGTAAATATGCATTGTAACCATGTGTGTTCTTTTCTGTGTATGCACAGACCAAATCTCACTATACTTTATTGCTGATTAAAGTACACCATACAGTACAGTACACTACGCACACAACAGGTTACAGTACACTGTTTTTCTGCCATATATATATATATATATATGTATGCAATGGGCCTCACAGCAAAATCTACCAGTGGAATCTACCAGTCTTAAACTCTGCGACATCAAACTGGCCCCACATTGCATTGCATTTAATCGACACATAAACACATAATTTTCTCATGGGTGACACAGCACACCTGTATGTACATAGTAGATGATTCCTTGTAGAAGATCTTGCTGGGAGAATTTGTCTACAGGGCTCCCTCCTCTGTGTATTTCTCCATGGCTGGGGGATCTGGCCAGCATGTACGTGAGGCGGGCATCATCGCTGTCTGCGTCTGTGGCAAATAGATACTCCACAGTGATCTGCACACGGCCCCCCTCTGCACACAACAGCCCAGCACGCAAGCCTGGACCCAGCTGGGGTGGCTCATCATTCACAGGCATCACCTGCAAATAGAGAGAGATGGAAAAACTGACCTTGACTAATTTATATGAACATTTAGATTCTGCAAAGCAAAGCAAATCTTCTGAAGTCTCATTACTTCCTTTGAAGTAGCCTGAAGTTAGAGGAGCCTGTGGACTAGCCCTTACCTGTACTAGAAGTTCAGCCTGGGTAGAGCTGGTGCCATCAGTAACTGTAAGGCCTAAACTGTCCTTCACAGTTTCAGAATCGTCATGGATGTACCTACCAGCGTAAAGAAACACTGGGATCAACTTAATTTTTCAGCTTTTTAGTTCAGTACTAAGCAGCTGTGTACAACTGGCATTTCTTTCTCCAGCAGAGAAATTTTCCCTCTGACAGGCATCATTAAATATCACACCTGCCTGAACATTCAACACAGAGGGAACACGCAGAGAGTCGGAGGGACTGGATGGTGCATGTAAAACCAGCATAGTAGTTCACAAAATATGATAATGTCAATTCCCTAACTGCACAGAGTACAATATGTGCAGTATGTGAAACACAGTTAATAAATAAGGTGCTAAGCTAAGATTTGAAGATGTCTGGTATATACTGCAGGTGTATAATATAATCTTTCCATAGTGCTGTTTGTATCCTCAGTGTTCTCATCCACCTGACTCGCAGAGCTCTGAGGTCCAGCAGGGAGAAGCTGTGGCCCTCTAGTAGAGGGGAGCCCTGCAGCTCCAGCCTCCCATGGCGTGGAAGAGCATCCAGCCTCACTCTCAGGCCCTCAGGGAGGGTGTCCACATCCCGGATCAACAGGTGCTCCTCCGTCAGGAACACCGCCCCACCCTCCTCTACTCGCAGCAGGTTAGTGAACATCTGTGGGGGAGAGAGGACCGAGGCCATATTTGGGACCCTATCAGGGATAATGTAGTATGATAGTGTTGTGTGTTTCACTGAGTTCCTCACATTAATATACAGTATAAGGACCCTATTGTCTGGATATATTTGAACTCACTTAGTTGACTTCTTCATGGTGGTTTTTCCATATGTCAGCAACATTGTAAGGGTACAATAATAACAAATAAAAGACCCAATAACTATTTTGAAAGACGTGAGCCCAAGCAATGTGTTCCACTTGTGATTAAGTCCATGTGTAAGAGATCGACAGCTCCATCATACATCATACCGCTACATGCATGACATTACTCATACGCTGCCATACCTCAGGTTTCTGGTTGTCCACAGGTAAGACAGTGATGTTGAAGACAAGACCACTGAGAGTGCCTCCATGTTGATCACTGACAGAGAAGACAAACTGCACATACAGAGGCTCCAGGCCAATGTCCTCAATAGGAGGCATGTACCCCACTTTATGGTGCGTTACAGCATTCTAAATGAAGAGATGTAAGGAAAGTCACAGTAAGTTTTTATCACCAGTGCAAACACTAATATGATTAATTATCAGACTGAATATCGAAGAAGAAGATTTGCTGGCATTGGCTGCATAGACTAAAACAATGAATGTTTTATTACATAGCAGGCTGAAGTCATTACCTGTGTGAATGACTTGAGCACTGGCACCATATAGTCCTTTTGCATGGTTTGGGTGCTATCTGTGAAGAATAATCTTCCTGCATCTGGCATCCTAAAATGTTATGGTCAGTTGTAATGGCATAGAGTAAATGTCATCAAAACTTATGTCTTTAAATGTCATTAAGATTTATGCCATTACATGTCATTAAAACTTGTCATTAAATGTCATTTAAACTTATTAGTGTTAGTATTTAGATGTACTTGATGTGAGAAAAGCTGTAGTTTAAACTGAACATCTGTTTCTTATATCATATTTTAGATGTGGTGTAGATAGCATGAAAGCATCAAAGTATATTTAATGAAAATAAAGTAAGTGAGATGACAGGTAAAGATCTCACCCAGGCTTGTTGAGACTGAAACAGGGTTGTGTAATTAAGTAGGCGAGGTCTGTTTCTCTGTTTTCTGGGTCCCTAAAGTGGAGGTGGCTCTGTGTGAGGTAAACCACCTCTGTCTCCTTCACAGTGATGGAGCGCACTGTTCCAGAAACTTCCACAGGCAGCTGATCTTTGACAGGGAACACATGGACAACCACTGTCTGTGGGAAAATGAGGCTTTGTTTTAAAAAGAGATAAATAGAAATGACTTATAGAAATGGATTACTTTTAAACTCTGAAATAACAGTTTAACAGTGTACACAATATAAAGCTCCTTTATTAATGAGTGTCGTATAAGAAGTGAGCACTGGCCTGGCGCTCTGAGAGGTTGGGAGGCTGATGACTGTCAGAGAGGATGAAATCAAATGAGTCCTCAAACACCTCCTCCCCTGAGTGCCTGTAGTAGATCAGGCCCTGGAACAGGTCCCTCTGCAGGAAACTGCTCACTGGGACTCCTACAGGAGACAACATTATCCATGTCACAATTTTGTGGGGTAAAAGTGGAGCAAGAGGCACAAACGTTCGTTAAGTTCCGTGTTCTATTTTCGCATGGGGGAGGGGGGAAAAGCCGGAGACCGGATCAGACCGGAGTTGAACCCTCAAACACTGACACAGAGGATCATGGAAAAGTTTATATTGTGACGTTAAGTGACACTCCCACTTATGCAGACCAGAACTATTCACGTTTGCTCCCATTGTAATGTATTATGTTGCTCTATCTTAGTATTCAATTGTCTATAATAATAGTCATATTCACACAAAAGCAGAAGATGCTCCTCCTTAATGGAGATATTTTGTTTTGATATTCAAATGGTAATGATCAGGCCGCATAATATGAATGACATACATACAATGTGCCAGGTTAACATGGTTGCAAAGGTGTATGTTTAGTTCAAGGGTATATGCCAATGCTGGGGCAATGTACCTGTATCATACACAGAGGTCTTTTTCACCATCTCGCCAGCGCGTGGCTGTGAGACCAGCTGGTACAGGATGTAGTCATCACTGGAGTCCAGATCGGAGGCCAAGAGCATGTACTCCTCCACCCGCACCAACCCCCCCTCCTGCACCTCAAAAGCCACGTTGTTAATAAGGAAAGGTGGAGTGTCATCTTTTGGCAAGATGTTGATGGGGAACTTGTGGCGAGTGCTATGGCGACCGTCCGAGATGCGGAAGATGATGTAGTCTCGGGTGGTGTCACTGTCAGAGTGTTGGTACACCACCACACCCTCACGCAGATCCTGAACTTTAAACATGAAGCCTTTTCCACCTAGGGAGAAGAATAAAGCAAATGTAGACTAGTACAGGATATGGTTACATGTGCAATGCCCTCACTAATGAAGTGAACCTGTGACACAAGCTTGTGTTCTTCAATATGGACATCCCTCACACTTGTGTGACAGACACCCATGGCTCATGTTTTTAATCACTTACCTATTCCTTTGTGATTTGATATATTATTTTGTTTTCTTGGGAGGGAGATTTTTCATTCAACAATGATTCAATTTTTTGAACATAACAAGTTTCGTTCTTGCCCAGAGGCACTTGCGCTGGCTATGGCTGCTCCCCCTCTAAAGGAAAAACAAAAAGAAAAATGGCGTCCTTCCCAGGCAGTTGCATGGCTGCCCACCACAAGGCTGGGACAACTCCTGCTTGCCAGGGAAACAGAAGGGCAAGGTCAACAGACAGATTGAGTGAAGAATAGTTGCCCAGCAAAAACCTAATTAGCAACTTTACCAAGGGAAACAGCGGTCGCAAGTCCAATGGAGAAACAACTTAGTAATTGGGCCCAAAGGTGGCTGTGGGCAGCAGGCCCAAAAAAGGGGGGGAACTGTGTCCAACAGAGGCACCAGACTCAGAGGACAGTGTGGGGAGGGAGAGGCAGCTTTCCATTTGGCTGAAGGCGTTGGACAGTTACACTCCCCAGCGGATGAGTTGTGGAGTCGGAGGTCCAGGTGAGCAATTCCCAGTCCCAACCAAAGTCCTCAAGAGAAGAGGCAGGAGCGTGTGGTGTTGGACCATGACTCGCCACGCGCAGTGGAGTCTGTCCAACATAGAGATAAGAGCGGGGTCTTTGAGGATGGGAGCCAAACTTATGGAGTACCCCCTACCGTCCTGTCTCACTATTTCTATCTCACACATTCTACATCAGCTCAGAAAAAAAACAAAGAACGTAAACAGCATTAATTAAAGTTGCAGCGTGCTGTTGCGAGTGGGAACAGTTGTTTGAGCGGGAGGCTGCTGTTGATTAGACAACCCTGAGAGACGAGACATGAGAGAGGTTCCAGCCCTGGTCCATGGGACTGGAGTGTGTCCAGCTCTGCAGTCACAATAACAAGCTAGCGCCAGAGAGCCTCTCCATGCAGTCTGCTTCCACTCACACAGCAGCACACACAGGCCTCAGCCTCCTTGCATAATATCCTTCAGAAGACAGCCTGGGGCTGCACAGTTTCCTTTTCTCCCAGCTGGTTTGTAGAAATGATGGTCACATGTGGAGTAGTACAGCAGTTTTTATGTTTTATATAAATTCAATAATTTGATCAATTTGAGGCTGTTGGTAGAAATAGCCTGAGAACTTGTTGTAGGCATTTATAAATGTACGTTTGATAGGCTTTGAAATTCTTTTCAGTGTGATGCAATGACACGGTAGATATGATACCTGTTTTGTTTGAAGTGACCTGGTTTTCACCAGTAGGGAGAGATGGGGGAGCAATCCATGCATCTGCCCTCTGTGCAGTGCAGCATGAAATGCCATAAGTCTTAGCAGTCTGCTACACTCTAGCAATGTGCAAACAAAAGGCCCGTCTCTCCTGTGTAGCCAAGCAGAAGGACAGATGCGGGCCACTCTGGAGACGTCTTTGGGAGCCCCCCCACGTATCCAACCAGCCACCCTCTGGGCCAGAGTCAGCCGTCCATTTTACACCTGATTAGCAAACACATGCAGACCACCTTGCATATGCACTACCACTGGTGTGCATGAGTGAAAGCCTACAGCATGTCCTCAGCAGAATGGGCAACACTTGGAGATGGCAAAGCACAGGACAGATCCCAACAACTCATCACATTGCTCACGTCTCACATCGCTCGCTCACAACACTGTTAGGGGTACAGGTGATATGGTTCTAGCTTTTCTTCCAGACTATGCTATGGCTATATTACTGAAATTTAAAAAAAAAAAACTTTACTTAGTACCCTCAATATGTGACTACCTCATACATAATTAAAGATGGACTGTACCTTCTGTCACACTGCTTTGGGAAACAGGATGATGACCTTGATTCAGCTATTCATGACTACTACTTTCAAGACATGGGTCATTTTTCTGTCATTTTTCGGTCAGTAATAAAACAGTGTTCCACAGAAGCATATCCTCCAATGTGCATTTATTTTCTCACCTCGAACACTGAGTTTGCCATGAAGAGGCCCATCTACAGCCACCAGAATGACTGCATTAATATTGTCATTATCCACAACCTGCAGGTTTTCCCAGGTAATGGGCCGAGACTGACCCTCTAGCAGATCCAACCCTGTGAAACAATGTGTGTTTAAGTTCAGAATGTTTTTCAAAGCTGACAGAGGAAAAGACTCAGCTCTACACTACAATAATTTTGCTATCAACTATTACTAACATCCCCATGACATACCCATGTTCCAGGACACTCGAGGAGCATTCGTTTCTGCTGTGCGGATTGAGAAATGAACCATGATTGGGGAACTGGCAGCAAAGGAATCATCAATGGCCTCAAATTCAACCTATTAGAATGGCCCAACACAATTATTTTGATTATAATGGTAGTGACACATGTCAGGCCATTGGTCACATAAAATTAAACAAGCAATTTTGCAAAGACTGATGATTTGATTGGAAGACCAAAATAACCTCATAGTTCCTACGGCCAGTGACACTGCTGTTGGGCGGCTGATAGGCAATCTTCATCTCATTCAGGTCCTGCCAAGAGAAGGAGCCAACAGGCTTAGTGTGGTCATCCAGGTGGGTTATGTAGCCGTCTGCAGGGGGCTTTGTCACATTGAAGACCAGCCTAGCCTGGGGCGTCTCATGGTCCTTGGCATCCAGAGCAGCTGTGGTCATGGGAGTTAGGATGAACTGGTCCACCTCCAAGATGAACATGGACATGAAAGCTGCATTTGGAGGGTGGTTGGGCATTGCCCCATGGATCAAGACTGGCAGCCACACACTCTCTGCCTGTCATAGAGAGATAAGATGAAAGAAATGCAAAAACTGAATAGAAAATTGAAGAAATAGAGAAAGACTGAAATTAAGACTGAATTCCCTTTATTCTACATGTAACATCTTGGGTAAAGCACACTATCAACTAAGGGCCCTGATAAATATGCTGTTACCTCTAACAAGGCCCGAGAGGTTTTGTCTCTCAGTTCTACCCTGATGGGGATGTAATCGATCTCTGGTGAGGGTGGGCTGAGATGTTGGTACTTCAGACCTGAAGTCAGGAACTCATTGCAGGTAACTTTCAGGAAGCGCACCTCCCTGTTGCTATGGAGACAGGGTCTGTTTCCAGGGCAGGAAAGGCTGGTTTGCCTACCTTGAATAGATGAGACATGTTAATACAGTGTAACAGACATTTTAATTGTAGTTGTAAAGTAATCTTTGTGTAGTTGTAAAGTCTTTGACTGAAAAATATGATTTTGGAAAATTGAATTAAACCTGACTAAAGTGATATAGTCATAGCTTTACTGGTCCCACAAACTGCAAATTCTCTCATCCTAACTAATAGCCACTCTCAGTGATTTTCTACTGATGGACATTATGTGGTAGCACCTCTGCATTTAACACTCTGTGCTTCTATGTTCTTCTGGCAGGCTGGTGGTGTGGTGGTTTACTGGTTTAGTTACTAGCGCTTCATACATCCTGAGTCCCCCCTCTTGAAAATGATGACAGCTGCAGACCTGAGCATTTATACAAGCAATTATAGCCCCAAGGTTTTGTGTGAAGTTCTTCACCTTTTCTTGGTCCAGCATTTAGAAGCTTTCCTTCATCAGCTTGGGTAGGATCCTCTTTAACCAGCTGCCCAAGCATTGGAGCATTCGTCTCAGAGGTCAAAAGTCGCACTGTGCAAACAACTTCAGGGCGAGTTGGAAAGGTCAACACCCTGCTGTCTAGGGTGTTGGAGAGGCTGTAGAACTCCTGAACCACAAGGGGGACACTTCCAAATTCCACAAGCATACTGGTGCTCTCCACAATCCTCACTCTCAGTAGGAATGTCTCAATATATGTATCAGTATCTGTGAACCTGAAGAAGCATCATGATCATGAAGCTAAAGAAATGAAGATAAACAGGCTGATGCAGGACATGATGCACACTGTAAAACATGCATGCATGTTCATGTAAAAAATGTGATGGTAGACAACAACTTTATGTGATAGACCACCTGTAGACTCTTAGCATGACAGCATCCTCTTCCAGGACTGGACTGCCATTGTGTGTGTACATCACCTCATCTGGCAGAAAGTGGCAATCAAATACCTAAGGGCAGGGAGTGCCACATGTCTCAGTCTGGTTTATCACTTCTCAAAAGCATCACAGCTTTAGTCACAGCTAGCCATGCTAAATCAACACAACCCTGCTAACATGCATGAGTGTTGTGTGACTGTCAGACAGCCTCTTGTTGCAGCTCCTTACCTGAGGGGTAAGCTTGCCCACCCTCTGCGTGACGGGTTCATTTAGGATCACCTCCACCTTGCAGGCATCTGTCTTCTCAGGGGCCCTCAGCTCTAACTCTTTTTCCGTCACAAACACAGACTGACCTCTAGTGACAACCAGGCCAAGATTCACTTGCACCAGACTCTCAGCACCGGCACAGTCTAAGATGGTCACCAGAAAAAACAACACCTGTTGAAAGTTGACCACCTCCATTTCCTTTGGAGGTTCAGACTTTATGTGTTTCCCAATGCTGTTCCTAATGGTAGCACCCCTCAGCTTTGGTTCAGTCTGGTGTCTAGTTCCTTTTGTCCCGTATCCTGTGACTTAGTTCCTGTATGGTCTGGTAGACATGATCAGTTGGTTCTCAAAATCTGGTAGAGGACATGAAATGAAGAGAATGAAGAGATCAAATGAATAGAATGCTTGGTTGGTTTGAATGACCTGTGATAAATGTTTCACAGTGTGATTCTCCAGGGGCCCACTGAGCAGAGTGGCAGCCATGTTGATAAATGTTTCTCCCCACACTTAACTTTACATGTAAACAGAGCAGAACACAAGAGCCTGACCCCGCTGACCTCAGTAAGGTGCTGGAGATGAGACTCAGAGGGAAGATCAAAGATGAGGTTAAGGTGGGGTCTTAAGCAGACTGGATAAGGCAGCCCCCATCCACTACCACCACCACCAACGCATACACAAGCCATAGGGAGAGAAAGGTTAGATTGATTTAAAAGATGGATAGAAAGCACATCCAAATTTCTCAGACCAGCAAGTCAGTATAAATCAAAGCTGCACAAACATGAGAGCCTTAAGCTAAATGGCATATCCAAACTCACCGTGGATAATATGAAACATGATTTGTAAGCTATAATGTTAGATATTCTGTTTAGCAATAATATCTAACATGCCTTGTTTGCTAATTCCTGACATTTTTCAAAGAATTGCCATGAACATTATTTTTGAAAAAAAAAAAATGTAGAATAACTGATTGGAAAGAAATGTTTTACAAAACCATCATAGTGATCTGTCAAATCTCTGCCAGAGCTATTTGGCTCAGTGAGAGGCTCCAATTCTGTGCTGTCAAAACCAGACTGGAGGTGATGCAGAGTGTTTTCAGTGTGCTCTCCCAAGTCGTCCATTGCTTGGTTTTTACTCAACAGTGTAGCCTGAAAACTGTTGGCCAGCATGGGCATGGGCTACGCCTGTCTTAACTTCCCCGACAAGACAATAAAAAGGTTTGAAGAAAAGTCGTAAGCCCATAAACATCTACTTGTCTAATTACAAAGAAGCCCATAAAACCTTACAGGGGATGGAAAAGAAAGAACAGGCTGTGTTTTTGTTGAAGAGAAAGATATGGTGAGAGGGAAAGAAATAAAGTTAAATGCAAGGATTTCAAAGTGTACTCAGCCTCCTGCCGAGAGAGAGAAAGAGAGAGAGAGAGCCTTATCGTCCATAGACACAGTGCTCAGGAGCTGAGCTAAGTTTGCTGTCACATACCTGCAGCTGTGTGCGTGAGTCGTCCTCTTGGCCTGCTCTCTCTTCCTGTGTTCTCACACACGCTCCGTGCAGGAGAATCCTGTCGACACTCCCCCACTATTTGCCAGGTCACACGCTGGATTCCCCTCAAACACAAAGGGAGCGACAGAGACTAGTGTGGCAAAGAACAAAAGGCCCCAATAGAGAGGGAGATAAGAGCAACAAAAGAGAGGAGTTGGAGTTTGTCCCTCTGCCAGACCATTAAGACAAGAGACACAACACGGAGAGAAAAGACGACAGAGAGAGGAAGAGAGAGGGAGAGATAAAGAGTGGTGGCGAAAAGTTAAAGCTCAAAACACAGGAAATGTGCAGAGCCGTTCCAAGAGTTTGACTTCTCTATTGCACCCCGTCACTAGCATGCCCAGATGTTCACCCCCCCCCCCCCAAAGAAGCCAAGGCTCCGACCCCACTGCAAAGCTCTGAAAGGACGAGAGGAAGGAGAGGAGAGAGAAGGAGAGACGAGGTGGGAAAAGGCGGAGCAGCTTTTACAGCAGAGCAGCTCGATTCAAAGAGGGAAATCACACTGAGGATTTAGTTCTTTCTTCTTCTTCTTTTTTTAAAAAAAAAGTTTTTCAGTGCAAACCTGCTCATGGTTGTACCGAGGCTTTGATGTTTTATGGCTCTGTGGGCTTCCTGGAGGGAAACGGGTGTTTCACTGAGGGGGGGCCCGAGAGGGAGGATGAGAACGTACTGGAATACAAAGAGCATTTTGGAAAACCGCATGCAGACATGGTTACTCACACACACACACACACACACATACACACACATGCACACACACACAGACAGATAGTTCTTTTTTCTCCCTTTCATACAGTCACACAAATGCACTCAGAAACACAGAGACTCTCTCTCTCTCTCTTTCCTTCTCTCTTTCTCTTGCCCTGACTTGACTGGCTCATTGGACAAAGACATACTTGCCCCCCTGCTGTGCCCCTCTGTGCAGCTGACAGGGGGCAGATTATCTGCCTCTCTTCACCCCCCTCCAAATACTTCCTGTGGCAGCCCAGCTTAGGTCAGCTCAGCTCAGCCGTGGCCCAATGCTGAGGGACAGCAGCAGCGGCAGTGGCCGTGGTAGTGGTGGTGGTGGTGGTAGCGGTGCAGGCTACTGACCTGCAAACCCTCTCTATTTCCCTCCTGTAATGGGCTCAATGCACCACTCTTATCTGGAATGACCCACTTTAGCTGCCATTCTTCACTGTTTAAACCCAGTCTTTTCAGCCTCTCACAGCACTGAGCAGCCATAAACTCACTCCTGAACACACATGACATGGGTCAGTACATGTAGGTTCATGTAAGATGAACTGAGGGAGTGGAGAAACAACAGGTGGTCAGATAGGAAATACTGATTCTCTTAATCAAAATATTCAGTGGTCTATATGTGTTCTACATGGTACCTCCCCTAGTTTAAAACTGATTGTTATTCTTCTTAGAGTTCAGATGTAGGGTTTGGTCA
Organism: Tenualosa ilisha; assembly: GCA_015244755.2. Classification (NCBI taxonomy): domain Eukaryota; kingdom Metazoa; phylum Chordata; class Actinopteri; order Clupeiformes; family Clupeidae; genus Tenualosa; species Tenualosa ilisha. The sequence continues at coordinate 5,952,888 of PYXC01000407.1, forward strand.
TAAATAAACAGAGGCAAATACACAGATGAACATTCTCATTCAGCATGTTTACAACACACACACGGAGAGAAAGAGAGGGACCATGAGGCTATAGAAAGGGAAGTTAGTCTGGCTAGCTCAGGGGGTCTTAATTGGTAAAACACATGTCAGAAGGGGAAGTCAGTGCTGTTGACCTGCCCCAGTTTGCAGAGCCTGTTCTTGCTAATGACAACTCCATTCACAGTATTCATAAACAGTATAAACTTCCCAGAACCATTTTCTGAAGAGCTGCTGAACTACTTCACAAACCTGAATCAAATTATTTCTCATTGATCCCAGTGGATATAAAGAATTTCATGTTTTTGAGATATACTCTACAATTATTTTAATTTGATAATTTTGTTTTAGTTATCATCAGTCTATTGGTCATAAGACAGTAGAGGGCCCTGAGGGTGGGGTCTATCAGGCTTAGACTGAAAAAAAAGTGATGTTTGATGCAATGTCTTCTGTTCTTGAAATATTTTTCACATATTTTTTCTGCGTTTTTGTTTGAACACACAACATGTTATTGTTCTTATATACTGCGATTTGCTTTTGCAGATGCCTCTGATTCCCGACATTACTATGCTTGATGAACATTTGCCTGTCAGGAGGAAATGTTTGTCTTTCGTGCAGTGCACAGCACAAGCATGTGGAGGAGTAGGCTACATGTAGCTCACAGCAGTTCAAAGTTGCTTAAAGTTAGTTTGTTTTCCTCTCATCCATCCACTTGCATCTTTTTTATTTGACAGTCTCGGCATTGAGCCGGTGCCAGGGTACGCTAAACGCTGTGCTTTTAATTGCTTCTGAAGTGGCCAGTCAGACTGATGAGTTCTGACTGCTACCCTTTCGCTTCATGACTTTGTCCAAATGCATGTGTGGCATGGCCTTGGCCAGATGCCCACCTGTGCCCCAGGCCTTTGTCATACTTGAGCTTTGACTTTTCCTTGGCTTTTTGTTTCCCTCCATCTAGCCTCAATACTGACCCCACTGAATCACAGTCTTACTTTACGATAGAAGATTCAATTTGATTAGAAACAAAATATTTAATTTGCTCCTGCAAAATACTTAGTTCGAAAACTTTGTTTTGTCAGAATAATTGGCATGGTATTATTATATCTTCTCTGATCATGCTGATGTCAACTTTATGAATGCTTATGGAAACAAATTACCATAAAAAACTGCCTTAAAACTACAGTATACAATGAGAAGATTTTTAAAAACCTGTTTTACTTATAATTGCAGTAGTGCCTGAATTTGTGACCTCAATTGATAAGGAAAAATAAATATATGTATTTTTTTTAATTAATCGTTTGACAAAATGTAACAATAAGTGGAATGATTTGTATTGTGAGACACCATTTAAGATTGAAAATGTGTTTAATTTATTGAAAACCAGAAATGAATTCCTTTAGAATTCTAAACCATTGCAAACAAAGTTGAAGGGTTCATTACCTTATGGCACCTGTCACACTACTCAACTGTGAACCATATGGTGGCAAATGCTTATAGTGACAAACCATCAGAAGTGCCATTTCAATTAACAGGTAGGAAGCCCACACTGAGGAGCAGAGCAATCAGCTCAGCATCATAGTCACAAATGGGGTGTTATCTCTCTGGGTTCCTTCAGGAGCACAACTGTTGGCTTTGGCAGTGGCTTCAGCCCTCGAGCTCTATGGCAGCCATTGTAACGCAGAAGTATGCCAGCCATGGCACGAGCTGAGATGTGCATTCTTCAGCTCTCCCACCATGTACCTAATTAGTTAGAGACACTGATAGATTTGTCGTAAACAAGTTGGGTATGTGGTACGCAAAAAAAAGTTTTAACAACACTTTAACTTCACCCCCCAAAAATGATCCAGGGATTTTGTTTATTACTGTCTAATTAATGTCCAAACATGTCAACAATATGACAATATTGTACTAGTCCCCAAAAAGCCATTCAATAACTGCATGAAATAAATTTGTGCAGTCAAAGTGGTGCTGAGATTCATCAGCTCTGCACTGAGGGAACAAACACTGAACTGAAATGAACGGAAATTAACTTGCAGTTAGTAGATAAAACAGAATGTTTGTCAAGATTACTGACAGGAAAGCTATACCATTTCTATAGGAGAACAGCCAGAGGACACCCCCTTCCCTCCCTGTCATATGCAATGAACCCCTGTGAGTGCCATGGCCCTGTTCTGGCCGAATGGAAGGATAGATTGAGACTGGGCGGATGTGTAGATGGAGAGAGGAGGGACACTGGCCCTCAGGTGTGAGCTGGGGGTGTGTGTGTGCTGGTGTTGTCTGAGGAGGGAGCGCAGCGCCTTGCGTGAGCAGGGAGGGTCCGGAGTCCCTTCTGAGGAACCATGGGAGATAGTGACCTTCAGCAGCAGCCCACATTAGTCCGGCGGTTATGCAAATGAGGCTGACTTTGATGCAAAGTGCCAGCGACTGGTCACTAATGTTCACTGCTCGTGAAAGGGCACGGCTCCCTGGGAGAAATAACTCACATGGGCAAAGAGGGGGGAAAGAGTCAGAGACAGAGAGAATAAGAAAGAGAGAGAGAATAAGAAAGAGACAGAGAGAGAGAGAGAGGCTGGAGGGTCATGCAAAGACGCGGATGAGGCCTTATACCCTAATGAGATGGTGGGGCAACTCCTCCAGCACAATGCATTATCATATTTCCACGTAATTAGTTTGTTTTTCCACTTGAAATGAGAAGGCGGGTCGACGGTGCATTCACCGCTGCAGGGGCATTGCCAGAGGATCATCTAGCCATCTAAGATGGTCCCCAACTCTGCATTCAGCTACTGCCATGTCCTCTTCATACCAAGGCCTCACACTCTGTGAGGTCTGTGACACACACACACACACACACACACACACTAATATCCCAGACAAATATATGCATGTTGTTTGGGAAAATAAACTGGTGGTGTCGGGGATCTCATGAATAGTGCATGGGTGCTGGCAGAGTGGCGGGGGCGTTTGGGAGAGGTGAGAGGACGTGTGGCACAGAGACACTAACAGCTGACTCCTGGCACTCCTGCTCTCTATCAGGCCTCACAGCGCCTCAGGGCCGCAGCCAAACACCAGCTACTTCCTGCGCAAGCAACTTTGGCAAACTTTTCAGTGTAATGAGTGTTCCAGTATAGTGAACAGGGGGTTAGAGGATTTGAAGCTTTTCAAATATTTTCAAATATATACTGCACCAAGTTAATGCATGATGAACTCTCCAAAAGTAGAATACTTCAGTTACACCACCAGAAACAATCATAGGGAAAAGATTCCGTTTGAAAGTTCACCTGTTAGTTCACCTGAGGCAGGTCAAGCAGTACTGGGGCTGCATTTGATCAAACAACAAATTATTTGCTGTTTTCTCCTGTCACATCCTTTTAACAACACCAGCCCCTATAGCACTGGCTATACATGTCATCCCTACATTGTTATTTCTATCTTTTCATTTTATTTGAAGACATACTGATTTAGAATGATATTATGGTTAATTTTGCACTTGAGGAGCATCATTCTGTTTGGATGCTCTGTACATTTGTATGAATCTATGCAATGTGTGGACACAGAACACCCAGAGGTCCAATATCACTTTACATACTAGTTTGGTTTCAGCATGTTTCGCAGAAACCTTCCACCGGGCTAGTATGACTCATCCCAAACATACACATACATGTTTTTTTGCTTTTGGCAAGCTAGTCTGCTGTCTAGACAACAAAGCACCCTGAGACTCCCTGTGTTGTGTGACCCAAGGAGGGTGTCGAGAGCCAAGCTTGGGAGAGTAGCCCTTTGACAGACATGGGATCCAAATTATGATGCCTCTCAATTCCCCAACACACAGACCAAGGCTTGGGAGGTGTGGCCTGATGCAAACAACTCACAACTCAATTCAGCTTTTGATGCAGCTTGTGCGCTGTACCAGTCAGCGCTCTATCACACCACAGCAGCAGTTGGCTCTGTGTTCAGCCTTGCGCCTCCTCCCTGCTCCTGTAGCCTGTCCCCATCATTTGCACCCAGGCAAGCAGGCACGTTGGGTGAGGTGAGGCGAGAGCATTGCTCTATACCATGCGCTGTCCTGGTGTGACAGGAGCGCTGTGGTGGACGAACTGTCCGGCGGCCACGGCAACAGCATATCTCCCTCTGCTGTGCAGTGAAGCAAGCAAGGGCAGTGCGCTTGAATTAGTGGCCAAGCGTCCGAGTGGACTTGGCCTGAGTCCTAGCTTCATGCATCATCACTCCCCTCAGTCTCAAGATGAAGCCTCTGCTGCCTTTGTATCCCCCCACCCCCCCCCCGCCATGCCCAGAGATGAGGAGATGAGGTTTGCCACACGTTAGCCATCTTTTATACAATAAAGGCAGCATTTCAAACCCATGGTCCCACTGGGGTCGGCTGTGCATGTGGAGCCATATGTTTGGCTCAACACACACACACACACACACACACACACACAAACAAAAAACCTCAAAGGGATTTCACCTCAAAGCTTGTGCTCTTTCTTTCATTTTTATTTCTCCTTATACTTTTTCAAGTTTAGCCTTGTTGTATACATTTTTTTCTTATTTGAACAAAATAGTGTATGTGTCATTAAATGAGTGGCTACCAAAAGTCTTTTCATGACATTTGTAATCTTTTCAGCCTATAAATCATACAGGGTGCACAACTGTACGATGCCGATTAGCCATTTTTCATTGTATATGTGCACAAGAAAAACGTGAGGCAAACACACAAGAGCTGTAAAATGAAAGAGGGAGAGGGAGACATCTCCTTCTGGCTAGCTTGCTGGATGGCTTGCCAGAGTGCGGGCTGCTGCGGCGGGCACGGTCTCACTGGGGCCTGTGAATCTTGGCTGGGCAGCACATGCAGACAGGGCTGGCGTGGCGTGGGTCCAGTGCTCTGGCCAGATCCCAGTTGGTGCTTAATCACAGTCTCCGGTCAGCACAGAGAGCGTGAGCGAGGAGCCACTCGCCTTTCACAGCCAGCTGACATCAGAGAGAAGAGATGGGGGAGTGGTGCTGGCTATCATCTCTTCCTCTCTCTCTCTCTCTCTTTCTCTCTCTCTCTCTCGCATCTTGCCAGACAGGTGTGTAATGTAGTGGAGGGGACAGCAGAGGGTGGTGGCTACAAAACATCATGGGGGAGGGGAAGGGGCTAGGGGATGAGTGGGACCTGCCAAGACCAGGAGCCCAGATTGTGTGGGAGAGCCAAAAGCTTGGGTCTGCCAAAGCTGGGTGACCTAGTCTCTCTCTTTCTCTGGGTCTGCCTCCCTCTCTCCCCCTCTCTCTCTTTCTCTGTCCAGACACATGGTGCAGCCATCATCATGTTGTCTGTGTGGGGTTGTGGCAAGGCTTATCTTGTGAACGTGTCTATATGCGTTGTCATTGTATTATTTGCTATGTGTGGGTCCCAGGAAACTTGGCCTTGTCCGGCGTAATGCAGAGCACCCCGAGACACCAGCTGATATCCATGACTCAGCTCAGCTCTAACAGGACAATACTATTTGATACAGATGCTAAATGCTATTCTGGATCTTACTCAAAAATAAATATGTTCAAATATATTGGTAATATTCGTATCTATATACCTGAATAGAAATTACCACATTTCTAAAACAGTGCTATCCCTTAATATGCAATTAAGTAGAAATCAAATAAAAATCAGGATAGCAGAATGGGATTAGGGCATAGAGATTAATACAGACAGAATTAGACATTACCTCATATGGAGGTGATATGGTTTCATTTTGATGCCACAGAAATTTTACTCCCAATGATGCTGTGTGTGTATTCTCACCATAAAATCATTCAGCAGCAAGAATGTTTCTAAAACCTTTGACAACTTGAAGGGGAAATGCAAATTTTTTGGCTGCTCATGAGAATGCTGATTGACGGATGTGGAACACCTACCCTTGGGTTAAGAGATGGATGCAGATGAAGGGGACACGACTGATGTCACAGCTCCAGGGACAGGTAGAACACGCCCAAAGAACAGTGCCTGGCTTGGACTCATTCCTCTAACGGTCTCAAAGAAAAAGTCCACATATCAAAATTAACTAATCTACCAAAAAAAGCTTTATTAGAACAGATTGGTTGGGGCTGGACTTTGGACAATCAATAATCATTCTTATTCTGGCCACCGTTAGTAAGCATACATTCAAAAATATATTTTGAAAATTATGTGTACATATGCAAATGAATTCTGAAATGTCGGATTTGCATACATTTCCACTGACCCCGGTTGCAGTCTTCCTCCCAGCGAACACTGGCATCTTCCACTGACAGCTCGGCCATTGTCCAGACGCCCTGTTTTGCATATTTGAGTGGCCCCACGTCACCGCGGGTTACGCTGGCCGCCCATCAGGCCCTGTCAAGCACGAGAGTGATGCTGATGCGCAATGACAGCCGGGTGACTGACGGACCGGCCGCGATCCTATGCTCATAAACACACGCACAAGCGCCCATGCGCGGGCATAAATGCGCTCAAGGCTTAGCTAAACTAGTAAGAAAAAATACAAACACTCAATTATGCAAATGTGTCCATTAATTTAACCAATTAGTTGTTGAGTTTTCATCAAGAGAACGGACTGGACCTGGAGGTCCAGTTTCGAACAGTATTTCATTTCTTTAACTTAATGAGTGATTGAAAGCTTTAGGCATGCTTAAGGGTAAGTCTGCTAGATTAGACAGCGCATAGCCTAACCTATAACACATTTTCATGGGTCTAATTTTGATATCGTGCACATGTAGTCTAGATGATTTAGGCTAAGTGTAAACTGAGGCCACCTATTACACTTAAAAGCACTTTCAAACTATTTGCCGTGCACTGAATTTTATTATAATGGTTAGTTGATGAGACCGTACCGAATTTAGACGAAATATAGTTTTAGTCTATAACATAAAGACAGTAGACACGTCTGCTGATGACCACATAGTTAATAGCAAATTCTATCCAACTGTGGAAAATGTAATTTATTTCTTTAGATAGAGACCAAGAATAATTTTGTTTTGGTCGTGTTATTTATGTAGTTTGCTGCTTCTCGTTCAAGCTAGTGTAGCCTGTTTTGTGATACTTCTGTTTGTGCTGGCTGGGTTCTAAATTTGATTTAACAGGAAAGCTACAGCAGGACTGGCAAGTAAGTATTTTAAAATGTATGAGACGAATTTTTCAGCTTTTTAATTCGATTAGATAAATCTACACATATCTCTGACATAAATAAGAGGGAGATTTAACCACGCTAATATATTTATTTATTTGATATTGTTTCACCCTTCTTACATAAATTGAGTTAATATGGGTCAGGTCCTGGCCAGAGGCATTGAATTTGTAATAAACCAAAAGCATAAATTATTGTAAACGTTTAGGTGCTCTGATGCCACCAGCCAAAACTCTATAAGAAATGAGATATTATTTCAAATTATATGAACCAACAAACCTTTTCGATTACACTACACGTGCTCTCATTTGACAGTCGCCTATTGTATTTGATTTTATAAAAACGCTTAAGATATTATCCTATTATCATAAAGGAGGAACATTCGTTTGGGCCTCTGTCCAACCCCCGCAGTCTCCCTCCTCTCGTCTGCACAAACCCGCACCGGATGAGTATGAGGCGGAGATAATTGTGTTGACACCAGTGCATCTCACCTGAGGCCCCGGTAGCGTCTTAACATATTGAACGTTTAGAGAGCTAACGCATCTATTATACATACATGGAACCAAGCGGGGAGAAAAAGGCACAGATGTTACTGCCAACAAGGTGTGTATGTCTGTTAAACATTTAGACCCCGTGTCTTGCATTATACAAGCCTGTTAGGAATATGTGCTTTGCTTTTTCTGTGTATATTTATTTATTTATCATACTCAAAAATGTAATTGTCAAACACAAAAAGGTAACTGCACACATTTGATATTCCAGTATTACACACATATATTTTGCACACAATCATCCAAAGAGGGAGTGTTTTTTGTGTTTGTGTGTGGAAGAGAGAGGGAGAGAGAAAAAAAGAAAGCACAGCAGTCTGCCTCTTTGAGGGATCCATGGGTGTCTGTGATGCAGTAGGAGAGTGTTGGATGAAGGAGTGTAGAAGATTCTGGATCCAGAGCTATTGGCTGCAGTTGAAAACCTGGCGGCAAATAGTAGTTGTTGTTGTGTGTGTGTGTGTGTGTGTGTGTGTGTGTGTGTGTGTGTGTGTATGCGTGTGTTAGTGGGGGGCGGGCGGAAAGGGACAGATTTCACTTCTCAAACACAGTGATATCCAGCCAGGACTTGCTTGTGTGCCCACTGCCAAGACAGCCAGCCTGCCTGGCCACATGTACTGGGAAACCCATTTTGTTTGTTGTGTCACTTTGCTGTCCAAAAAGGCAGTCAGGGTATGGGGTGCTGAGGAGCAGATAGCCTGGCACACATGTGCCCACATGGGACAGACAAGCCGTCACACGCTGGGAATCATATAGCACTTTCACACAGAGGACCCTTTTCCCCCTTTCTTTTACAGAGGAAATAGCATTCGCCGATAGCAACAAAAGCAGTGATGGTGGCCAGTTGTGGTCTGTTTTTAAAGATGCTCTCATGGTTGCCATGAGTGCGTGTCTTAAGATGGATGGCATGGCCTGAGCTGCTCATCAGTGTCTCACCTCTGTGGGCATATCAGTCTCAGCTGCATGGAACCCGCCTCATCACTTGTCAATACTTCTCTGTCTTCAGCTTGATAGAAAGGAGTAATTAAAATCACTTCATGGAATTGACTTCATTAAAAATATATAAAACCTGTACCTTCCCAAAGGAACTTTGGCCAACACACATTAATCACATATTTTTTATACTTAATGTGTTATGACAATTTGGTCAGAAATGTTGACATTTTAACTGCAATATCATAAACAACATTTAGTCTTATGATGGTAATAAGAACACAGGCAGGAGAAAATGGATCACACTGCCACATTGGAACAGAAAGTAACGTAACATGAGTGGGTTGAACATATCAGAAAGTTGGTTATTTCACTAAGTACAATTAGAGTAATGCTATGTCTATTTTAGCAGCAAGTACCTTCTCTCTTATTCGTGCATTCATATAATAAACAAAAGAGTTGCTATTTGTGAAGCACAGTTTAGCTGTGTGCCTGTCTGTTTAAGAGCTACATTTAAACAGTGTTGTCCTCATATGTGTAGGTGTACCTTCCATGCACTATAGCACAGGTGTTTTTTTCTTGCAGGGGTAAGTGAGGGAAATAAGAGAAATGTGTTTTTGCTTGCCTACTATGTAGCCTAATTACATGCTTGTCACACACATGTCAAAGATGTTTAGGCTTCAGGCTTACCTACCTATAACAAAACAAAAACAAACAGACAAACCAACAAACAAAAATATGCAGAACCAATATATAATTTAGTCTAGATCTCTTTCTGCAGCTGAACTACTGAGTTGGTATTTGATCATGCAAATCATTCAGGGCATTATCAGAGTAGTTACGGTATGTAGATGTCAATGATTCTGTGTAATTACTGTTCCTACAGCAAAATGAAAAATGTAGATTTCTTAATAACCTTTATATAGGGATTTAAATTATTGAAATGGATTGAGGATATCACCTCGGAGAATGATACACTATCCCAGTCTTTTCCGTATGGTGAAGCAATTAAACCATCTCACGTTCTCATTGTAGATGAGCACTAACTCATACTTCAGGGTGAAAGCATGTGACCCTCATTCTTTCTCCAAAGTCAAACATATGTGTTCAGAGAGTGGAGTCAAGTCATAGGTCCTCCTAAACACAACCTTTCAATCACTGCTTGTTCATGTATGCTAAACCTATATCATTGCACACCCCCTTACACAGAATACTACATCATCTACTACACCTTGACGTGGCTCATCACACACTAAACCCCAAACTGACATTTTCTAGTGGGGTTTTTTTGTCACTGATACTGATGGCCTCTTCCATGAACATCATTTGGTTTCTGCCGTTGGTGCTGAGCAGCAAGCCGAGGCTCGTGGAGTGTGGAGAGTAATTAATCTGATGATTAAGTGAATGTGCAGCAGGGGCCCTTCCTGAGTGAGTGCTGCCCTGGCAAACAGGCCTGAAGCTGGCCTAAGTGACTGGGTTGGGGCTACTGGAGAACGGGTGGGTGGGGGGGGGCAGGCAGACACCAGGATCCATAAAAGAGCAACCAGACGGTAGCTCTCAGGATCAGCTGAGCTGTGATAAGTTTCTGGAGAAACTGCAGAAGGCAATGTTTGAAGGACAATATTTGACATTCGATTCTCACTTATGACTGAGTCTGGAAAGCATTGCAGTTCTTCTGAAAAGAGCAAGTTCTTTTGTTGAAAGCCCCAATAATGTTAATGATAGTGAGCCAACAGGGTTAATCATGCAGCATGTTGAAAGTGAACACTGGTCCAACACCTTACAGGGCATCTATTGAGCAACATCATACATAGTGATTGCTGAGAAAGAAAAACACTTGAAGAGGAAGAGAAAAAAGAAAAAAAAAACAAGAAAATGTTTGTATTGTGTGTCTAATTTTGTTTGCTAATTATTGCTTCTCATGGCTCACAAGAGAGGGTGGCTCCATGGTAAGATAGTAATTGCATTTGGAAAACTGCTCATTCACTTAATAGACGAGTGTGGTACATAGGTCTGCATAGCCTGACTATATTTGGTGTCCCCTATGACTAAATGGGTGCTCTGTAAACAGATCTGTGTAAACACTGCTATTATACAAGTCATTATACCAGCTGCATACAAAATGAAAGTAACATTGACATTTTAGAAAAGTTTAAACTTTCAGTGTGTTAGGTATGGATGTCAGTCAGGTATAGAAGGTCAATTTTGTCAGACAAAAACAGTAAAAGCAAATGTCAATGAGAATAGTAACAACTGCAGTTGTAATCAGCCAACTTTGATTTCATGTTTCTGCTGTCTTGAACAAAGTGCAAACAAGGAATTAGCCAAGGACACTTTCTAGAAATGCACCCTAACATTTGAGCATCGATTTGGTTCTTAGAGCTTTGGCTCAAGAGAGCAGGGGCAGAGACTGACAACTAATAGATGAGTGATGATTAAAGGTCTTGTTATAGAATGTTGTTATCTAGTATGTATACTTATTTTCCCATGTCTACTACAAAGACTAGATTTCTACCTAGTCCTTTTCATATGTCCTCCTGTCTTGTATCTCTCTCCAATGAAAATCACTTATCTCTCTTCTTATTGAACTAAACACCTTTCTCTCTCTCTCTCTCTCTCTCTCTCTCTTTTCCTCCCTGCCATATCTCTGTCTATCCAGACGCTCTCACATTGTGTAGCAGATTGCCAGACCCCCTCTCTCAGCTACACATCAGTACCTCTCCTGCTGCCCACTCCCTGAAGGATGGACCAACACCTGCTGCTGGCAGGCGCTATCCCCCACTCCCAAATGCCTAGCCTCCCCCACCACCCTCCAACTACAGTGACACAGCTCAGGGGCAAGACACCAGGGCGACAGTCAAAGAAGGGGTGGGGGGGAATGGGTTCAAAGCAGATCCCTATACCTCCCTAACCCCCTAATTTGTCCTGTCTCAGCCAAAACAGGCTTAAAGTTCTTCCTCTTCACTGCCCCAAACCCCCAGTCATTCTACCCATATGGTTGTCACCCCTCTCCCCTCCGCCCCCACCCCCACCCCCACCAAACCCCACCACCACCTCCTCCTTGCTTTGTGAATTTGTTTGTTTCTTTTGGTCATGGTGGAATTACTGGCTGTGTGACCTGACCTGCATAAATCTGGAAAGAAGAGGTGTAACCAACCAGAAAAAAAGAAAGAAGCAATAACTATGGCATGTGGTGGAGACTCAGTCATGCGCTGAAGTCAATGAGCCTGTTTGGTCATTGACTAATGGGTCATGTTATGGTGTAATAAGGCACCCATTATGAAGGTGGAACCATAGGCATGGCAAAACGGGACAGAATTCTTTGTTCCGCACTCATCCACCGGCAAGAGAATCTTTTCCACTGGTCTTTGCTCCTCTGTTAATTAAGGGAACACACAATTTGTTTCGCAGTTCAAAGACAGAAAAAAGAAGAGAAAATATATCTGTTATTTAAATGAAATACAATATTCTGCAAATGCCTAGAAGGCATTCTCTATCTCAGTCATTATTATTCTTTCAATAATTTATTCTTATATTACTTGAGCGTAATTTAAATTTGCTGTGTGAAAACAGACCTCTTTCAATATTGCGCCTGAAAGCCATTAGTGGTCTGACAATACTGAACAGGCTTGGAGAGGATGTTATGTTGGAGCATGTGTCCAGCATGGATACTAATCATAAGTTGGGTTTTTTTTGGATCTGCGACCAACTTAATGTCCAAGCCAACACTGAAGCATGCTTTGTGCTGTACTGTGCGTGTCGGAAAATATGAGGACGTAAAAGTAGGCTGCCCCGTATGTGCAAATGAATCTCCCCTCTGCACTGTGCTCATCTGAGGATGACTTTAAGGAAGCTATAGGGAAGTTATTTATGATCACTACAATAACCCTTTGACTTTTGTTCAAAACTTACATCAAGAAGCCCCCTACTACTAAGCCTGTTAATAGGTCTGCTATTACTGATTTTGCCACAATGTGTGATACCATTAAATCCATAAAGTATCTGTTCATCTGTGTGTCCATCCAGATGCAAAAACAACAAAAATCTCACGATTCATGTTTCATTCATCGAACTTGGTTTCTGATTACATGCTATTATGTTTTTGACACAATGTGTGTGTACTCATGTAGTTAACAAATATCACTGAAATGATGATTCAATTGGCATTTCTTTCAAGTGGTTAGCATTAGCATGTGGTCGTGAACCAACCAGAAATTACTCAGGCTGAGCCATGTTGTCATTCTGTAATGACACACATCATTTGTTCTTTTCTTCCACGCACATGCCTGGCACCAGCAGCGCATTTGCTAGTGACTGAGCGGGACAGAGTGCAGTATGGTGTCACTGGTGGGAGAGATTTAGATCCATAATTGACTGTTTAGAGAGGACAAGCATGGGGCAATTACAGTAATTACACAGAGGCAGTAATGGGCATGTCCTCCGGTGACACGGTGACGGTCCCCAGAATTATTAATTGTCATTAATCACCCATTTCTCTACAGCTGCTGTGGTTCTCCGTATCAGCTCAGTGCTCAATGCCACAAGCTAGGCACAAGCAAAGCCATGATACAGAGGGCAGTTCCCGCAGTCATGAGGGAGAGATTAGTGAATTGTTTTGATTTTAATAATTTCATGTGTGCATTCCTGTCTAATCATACTGTATTGTTCTTTAACTAGACTAGTAGACTGAGGATGGAAGCAGCATCAGATTGGAGAAGCAAGGGTTACTCTTCAAACAAACAAACAAACAAAAAAAACACTATGGCTTCAGTCCAGATCCTATCCAGTCCTTTTTGAACAGTGTGCTGGGAGCACCCCATATATCACCCCAGGGCCCCAGTGTGTTTAACATCATATTGGCATATTGGTTACTGAATACTTGTGTTTGTTACTGTACAACTGACACAAGAAGATTTTGTTTAAAATGTCTTTTACAGGTTTTGAGATTATGTAATATGTGAAGTGTTTGTTTTTAATATTTGAATAGGAACCCAACTCATAACCTGCCCTTCTCTTTCCTTAAAGGTATTAAGGGAATTTTAACTTCTATAGTCAATGTTTTGTTTTAAAAAAATTACACAAACATCCAAAATTTTCAGCAATACGTGTGGATTTATTTTCAAACCAAAGCATAGGAACCAGTAATGATAATTTTTGAAGAGCCTGACTGTGAAGGTAATATACAACACATGACTTAAGTTTCATTATGTGGTGAGGTGCCAATGGCACCTTCAATGGCATCATGAAGCACCAATTAGCATGTTCTAGCAGTACCATACTGACTGTGGGAAGTGTTTGGAAGGTTCTGGGTAGGCCTAACTTTTAACTTTTATAACTTAAATGTGGCTAGCTTATCATTTTTTCTGTAATACATGGAATATGAACCACTGTACAATGCCTTACAATATAGCCTATTTATCAACATATTGTATGGTGGTAACTAGTTTGAGAAGTCAAAGAGATTAACCTTTTCATAATCCTTTACTACAACAACAAACTACACGTCACTTTAACTGTGTCAACTGACTCACAAATTTTCTAATACAGAAAAAGAGGTTCTGGGAGAGGTGTGAGTGGAGCTGCTGCATAGCCTCTCTGCCCACTCTGTTTAATATGTTATATGTTAATATGTAACGTTATTAATATGTTGGTGATTATTTTGCTCCAGACTTTGTGTCCTTTAAGAAAGCTGCTTGCTGCAGGCTGTGCTAGTTTACATTAGGACCAGCGGTAACATTAATTAACCCCTTGCTGACAGAGAACTCCTTTAGTGATTCACAAGTTTAGTTTTGTCCTGTTAAGCTTAGAAATCATACTTACAGCCAGAGACAGGAATACAGTCGGTATGAAGACTTAATAGCCCAGAGAGTATAGCCACCACAGACTGTAAGGAAGTTACAAGCAAAATAGTCAATTAAAGTTTGGTAAAGTTGTATCAAATGCCTACAAAGTAATGAAACAATGAATTCAGCACACATTTAACACGAGAGCAAAATAAAGTTAGCTTAAAATGTTAATGCTAGCATACCTCTACACAACTCGATTAGCTAATTAGCAAAATATCACACACATAGATTGTTTTACTTATCGAAAATGGAGGGTCTGGAGGACAGCTTTCAAACTTCTAAAAGTTGCAAAGACGAAATCAGAGCCTATCTAATACTGAATGCTCGTTGACGAAATCCTGCCGAATGGAAAAAATATCCCGCCCTCTGGATTCGCACATGCTCGGTTTCTGCACATGCGCAGATGAGTGTTCACCAAAGTAAAAGTGCAGAGGGTGGAAATTAAATTGTACATATTTTTTTCAAGTTACTTTTATTTAGTAAGTAAATATTATTAAGTAAAATTAGCTAAATTTAATTAATTAATAAGTAAAATTAGCTTGTTTTAAGAAAGGGCAGGACATTAATGGCATGAGTTACTTAATTAAAAAACATAAGTGGGATTTAATTACACATTGAAATCTATGAAATAAACCAGATAAGAATATGTGACATTTACAAGGGGTCAGGTTGTCTCCGGTGGCATTTTTACCACATCCAATCAGCAAACAGAGGGAGGAGTTGTGAAAGATGAGCTAGAATGCTATCGCTTAAGGCAGTCAAGGGCCGATCCAATCGTTTTAAACTTCAAGAGCCCATCCCTCCAGTAAGCGATCGTTTCTCACAACCGAATGGCCAGACCCTATGTACGAAATGATGTGTAGTACGTAACACTATTTTATAACAGGCTAACATGGACCATTGTATTCCTCAGCTTAATTTATGGCTTTAAATGAGCTTGTGAAAGAGCATCTGCATTTTGGACAAACCAAACCATTACATAATATAATATTGGAGAGCACAATGAATTAGTCTACTTTGATCATCAATTCTGTCTTATTTAATGTACTAAATTAAATCTATTTTCACTGATAGGCCTGCTTACCTCCTTGTACATTGAAAGTGAACAAAGGGTCCCTCTACCAATCCGAGAATCATTTACTGATAATGGTAAACAGCTACTGATGTTGCATATAGGCAAGGGAAGACCAGGGATGAACGTAACATGGGTCAGTTGTAACACTTCAGGAGCAAAGTTACTTGATTTCACATGATTTACTGTGCACATGCTCAATTTAGTCCTTAACCCACATGTGGAAAGGTAGAGTAAACACAGCAGTGTGTGACCAGAATGTTAGTATTTATGATGTGAACAGGGATATTAATAACCTGACATTTTACAGTATCCCGGTTTCTTTAGGAGAACTCCACCTAGCATATCCCGATTTCTCAGACACCGGGATAAGGGCTTATTTGGGATATTGATTTTGGGAAAAGGTGTTTATATGTCCATATGCAAAACACCATATTTAATATCCCGATCATATTCGGGATACTTAAGTGCATGCACATGTAGTCATTCATTCAACTAATCAAGGTCCAATCAAGGTGCAGCAATCAAGTTATTGCTGTACATATACACCATCAATATTACCCAGGTGATGTCACTCTTTACCCAGAAAGCACTGAGACATGAATACAATAGCAGCTTACAAGCTCTGTGAATGAAAGGATTTCCTGAAAGTTTTAATAAAAGTGAAAGCATTTTGATAAATTCTATTAGATATAGCAGATACCAATGTCAGTCTTAATAGGCCAATATGGCTTACTAGCCATGGGTCCTATTAAAGGCAATAAATTGTTAGCTGTTAGGCAGGCTAGTTTGGGAAGACGGCTCTTGTTTCATCATAGCTTATTTCATTATGTTATATTTCACTCCAGTGGAAAATGCCATGTTACATCTTACCCCATGATATGTTAACACTTTCCAAAATGATGAGGGTAGAGATTCATTCCTTGCAGTTGGAGCCATGTATTGTATATTTTCTGTATATTTTCTAAAGACAAGCGCTGTGCCAATTAATGGCATAAATGTAATGCATGCTAGCTTGCCTCAATGCATGTGTCAGACATAAGTAAACCTCCCCCCTTATAGCTTCAGAATATGTGAGTCAGTGCACTGGCAGCTTCAGATTCTCGTTTAACTGGCTAGAGCGCTTGACCCCAATCCAATGTTGTTGTGAGGTCACAGGTTTGAGCCTGGGGCTGTACCATGTGGGATGACCTTGGTTATACATACTAACTATTAGCTCCTGTAACAACAACTTAGATTTACAGCCATTTACAGTCTTAAAGCTGTACCAGGCAAGCCTCCCAGGTGCCAATTAAAGCAAAGGAATAGCAACAACATTGCACATTCTCACCAATCCATGTGGATTTGTTTGCAAACCAAAGAATAGAAACTTGCAGTGATCATTTTTGAAGAGTTTTGTTGACTGACAAGGTAATAAATGAGGTTGATTTTGTTTTCATTTTGGTTCATTCAGTTTGTGTTGTCAAACTGCAAGTGTTTGTTACTGTGCTTAGCAGCACCAGGGGCGGCCAAGAGAGCCGTCACTCACCTGTAATGAGCCTCTTAGCCCCTTAAGTGACTACGAAGCTAGTAAATTAACCTAAAAAGGCATAAAATGTTGCCTGGAGTGCCTTTAAACCAAGCTCCAGGATGGAGACAAAAAATGTGAAAAATGTTCCAACTATCCTCGTTCTCTCCTTGGGCTTCTGGGGTGCCATACATAGCACTCTCTCATTTGGTCTCAGCATATCCACACTACCTTGCGAGCTACTCTGAGTAACTGCGGGCTTTTACACCAGAAATACCTTGTGCAATTATTGCATACTTGATTCCTGTGGAAAGATATCTTTTTTTTTTAAAAAATGTGGTATCTTGGTTTATTATTTTGCTTTGTTTTCTGAGTCTTCAACTGGCTGAACATTTTAATACGTTAAATTTAAATACCATCCTTTCAGCTCAAGCAGCTGCAATAGACGTGTGTTCTCCCTAATTCTGATTGGACTGGGCAAAGTGGTTCCCTTTTAATAGATGATATCACAGGTCAGCATTTAAACTTGGCAGCCGAATGGAGAGTGGAAACAGAAATTATCAGATCAAATTTCAGAACTTGGGTCCAGTCACAGAATGAATCACAGTCCTGGCCATGGGTCCACGCCCTGGCTGGCTGTAGCTAACCACCCTCTCGCCAGACCTGAGGACCCCCAGGGAGGAGGTCTGGCTCTGGGGCTGTTTTCCAGGCTCCCTGGGGAAGGAGCCAAGGTCTCTTTCAAGCCACTGACCCTGAAATGTCCAAAAGCTGGCCAAAGACTTGAGACAACTTGCTGGTGCTTGTGGATATTTATTGTTTTAATGTGTGCATTTGTGTTTGTTGTTCAAATGACAATTTTGCATACAGGAGGTATTTGCAATTAAAGGGACTTGTTAAGGATGAACTAGTCCTTTTGATGAACCAGAATACTTTTAGCATAACAAAATGAAGGCCAGGAGGAAAAATAAAACAATGAATTTGTTTTCATATGTTCCTATGGGTGACAGCTGTTTTCTCTTAATGTTCATGGTATGATGCCATGCAACGGGTTCTTAAAAACCTCTCGAGGGATGCAGCTACACCAGGTCTGTGAGGATGCCAGGTCGCCTCTGCCCGTCTCATAATCTGCATGGCAGAGAGAGTGAAGGGCGCTGCCAAGAGAAGGGCAAGCTGCAGATGGCACACACCCCTATATTCTGTCTTTTTTTTTCTTTCTCTGGCCTTCTCTTCACTCTCCATTATTCATTATCATAGATGAGCCACCAACGTGATCACGGCCTCTGTCCCACACCAGTGTTGACATTTCTCTCGCATAAGACCACAAGTTGCCCTTTTATCATTATTTTCCTCTTCCCTGCGTGGAAAAAACTGTAGGCAATTCGGAGTTTAAAATGCAATGACCTTTTGAAAAAGAGGGGGGAAAAAAGGAAAGTTGAGCAAATGTGCTCCGACTTTGAACAAAATGGAGACGTTAAGCCAGGGGAAAAGTGCCTGTGGCAGATGAGCACAAAGGGCTTGCTGTGGCTTGCATGCTTCAACTGGGCTAATGCTGGAACCACGAGAGGGACATCTGCTGGGGTTTGGTGAACATATGTTTCTATGCTGTTCGCTTTCCAGAATGAAAAAAAAACCTACTGCTGTCTGTCCAATTAAATGCGCAAAAAACAAACACTTTTTTCTTCTAAGCATGAAAGAGATTTTTTTTTGTGGGATACATATTTGGATTTGGTGTAGAAACCCACTTTTTACTCAGGAGCACTGAGAAAGGTGTTTTAAGATGAGTACAGAAACCATGTTGTGGTTTTGTGTCTCCTGTACGATGTAAATGCACATGATATGTTAAATCAAAATTAATTTTAGGGAGGAATTTATTTTTTACATTACTTGATACTACCCTTGTTCACTTTTTATTCATGTTATTGTTGAAATCAATGGAGTAAATAAACTTTATAGATTTAATTACATAGCTATCAAACATTTTGGGTCAAAGTTAGGTTCCAATTAACTAATTTGGTGGATCTACACTCTGTCAGCTGGCATCACCCTAACTATAATTCACTATTCATTTATTACTGTGTCCAAAATAAGATTTCAGCTTGAACCCTCACTAAAGGGCATATATCTTGACAAATACTTGCCCTCAAATTTCTTCTTCAATCCCATTGTAATGTACAGTGTTTACCCTAACACATTCACCACCCATGAGTTGGCTAGGGCCTGTGTGCCCAGTGCTGCGTGAAGTCCATGGCTGGGGTGCTTGGCACGAGGATGTGATATACAGTGGCAGAAGGCAGGGAGGCACTGAGCCTTACTGCAGACTGATCAAATTAATTATGCTAAGCAGTGGTTAAGGGAGCGGGGTATGGCCACAGTGCTTTACTACACTTCTTTGGCCTCCAGAAGAGAGGTGATTGTGCAGAATGGGCCCTGGGATGTTAAGTGTGAGAGTATAGATACCACAACATAAGGCCTCAGTGAGACCTGCCCTGTAGCCTTATCTTTGCCACTGTTTCCTTCCACGCATTACATTACAGTATATACATTATGAGTGAAGCAAAGCCTCATACTTAGAATGCTGTAGTATAATGGTGGATGGTGAGGTTTGTGGTTAAAATATATATGCCATCAATATTTTAATGCTCTCTTCTAGATAGAAATAATATACTGTACTGCAATGATGTAATATACTATTTTTTGTTCAGATCTTTCGCTGCATTATTTTATAGGCCAGGAATTTTACATTTGCAAATATAAATGTGAAATAACAAAACTGCATAAAACCAGAGTTACATTTGGACCAGATTATAATTTTTTTCTTTTTCATTTTCTTTGTAGAAACACCTCTTGGGTTTATTTGGTTTCCTTGCGTACCGGTCATTTTATTTTGGGATTTTTCTATGTTCACTATAAATTGCATGTTCCTTTTGGACAGCTTGTTTCAGTGATCTCTGTTATTTCCTATAAATGCGGTTCCACCTCTCTGTAAACTCACTGTACCTGCATGTCAGTGAAAGAGTTACACAAATATGCAGGTGCAATCAAAGTGTGTGACAGAGCATGGACCTCTGTTCCCATTCAGGGCGGCCTGCGAGGCAGAGTGAGTTGCTGGCCAGCAGCCGAGTTTACCTGAGGGAGATCACCTTCAATCCCCTCATTGTCCTTTGTGTCCCATGTCCTCCTCTCTCCCTTGTGTCTTTAGCTCCCCATTTTTCCTCGCTGGAGCTCATTTTTCTTTCAGTGTCTTATCTTGGTGGGCACGGCCCTTGGCCAAAAAAATGCATCATGTTTTTCACCCATGCTGATGATTTTCAATTAATGTGTTCATTCATCAAATGGCTGCAGGACTAATTTTAGAGATGTCTATTTGTGTGGGATTGATGATGGGCTTGGGATGCATTTTCTAAGTGTGCTATGGACAATTTTGAAAATGCATGAAACTTAAAATAAATAAATAAATAAAAAACCCAACCTTTTTACGTAATATTGGTTGTTTATGAAGATTCTTACAAGGGAGGCCTTGAAGTTGTGCACAAAGCTTTAGTTCTAAGTGTAAAAGATACTGTCAATCGCCAAAGATCTTTTTCAAGTACTTTTGCTTTACAGTTGTTCCAGGGCTTCTCTTTTATGCATGGGCACATTTCATTGAACTGTCACAAAGATGGACAGACTAATTTAGCCTGCTAAGCAAAACCATAAGAACACTTAATACTTCTAAATGGACAGATCAAAGCCACCTGCTCCCACCACCCATTGAAGAAGCCCTGAAAGAGAATTTCAAAGGTACAATGAACAAATTGTGAGGCTTGAGGAAAACTGACTCTGGGGGAAAGAGATATTTACAAAGTTCAGTTCTAGTGACTAAACTGTAGTCACAACAAAGGTTCCATTATGTAAGGAATTGGGGATTGAAGATCCTCTCCAAATTGCTACACCAAATTTGAATATTATCAGTTTTGCAGTATTGAGGCAAATTATTTCCAACTTGTTTCCCACAATGGCAAAGTTTCCTAAATGTCTTTGTAGACTCATGTTCAGTACAGCGCAGCACATGCTAAATTATTTCATTCTGGAGTACTGTCTTGAACAACACTCTCAAAAGATTCACTTGAGGCCAAGGCACAAACTACTTTACTTGACAAAGTGCTATAATGTCATGGCCTCACAAGTTGTGAATTAACTGTACCCCTTAGCAGTGATCACTATTAAGAACCTTTTCTCATTACAATGTACAGTAAAAGTTAAAGATCAAATCCTAAAAATGTTTAACTATTTGCAGCAATTGTGACAGTTGCCATTCATTGTAAAGCAATTCAAATGCACAGTGCACTTTTTTAATCATTTATTTTTGACAAATATCCATTCAAGTAGATATACAGTACACCATACAGTCCTTCTGTTAACATCTGAGGTACTGTAGAGAAGATGATGCCCTACTGCTCTTAATTGTATGCTGTATACTGCATGTACATCACACACATGATTAATTCTGTAGAACTGTATTCTAAAGCCAGCAGTTTCTATGCTTTCATGTCTGTTAGGGTGTTGGAAAAACCACCATCCTACGGATCTTGGCACAAAGTTTGACTAAGAGATGTGTTACTCTTCATTAACACAAGAGAAGCAAATAAAATGCTGTTGAGGTGGGCCTTGAATTCTGCTGTCTCTTGGGTGTTACCCTGCTAATCTAGTGAAGGATGGAAAGGAAGAGCGTTGCTAACTTCAACAGCTTCTTCTCTAACAGTGCCAAATCATGTGTTCTGAGCTTTTGCCAACACATCACCACATTGTAGCAATTTATAAATATTACAGTATTTCATTATTACGTTATTGTCCAGCTTTACAACGACCTTCTCTCTGGATCACATGACACAGTTTGGAAGTACGAGTGCTTTGTTAGCCTTTGTGCCATGTCTACGTTTGGCTTTTCACTTTATCTTCAAGTGTGCCATATAATATGACTGCCTTTTGTAGACCACTACACCCCATAGCAATGCCACTAGCCATGTGCTAACCCTCAGTGCTGATATTGGTGGCTGGTTGCCCAATGTGCCATGTTATGTTGTAATGTGAATTGAAGCTGGTTCTGATGGTCTCATCTGTGGGGCATATGTGCAGGGGAGTAGGTGGAAGAAGCTCAGGGGGCTGGAATGATGGGTGAAGGTCACAGGAGCAGCATGGATGGCTGCTGGGACACTGAGGGCTGACATGAGGACGTCTCGGTGACAGCTTTGGCCGACTCTCATTGCCACTCTCACTGATTCATTTGGATGTGCCAAGAGAGACATCAGTGTCCCGGGTGCGTCTGAGGGTTAGAGCGCTGTGTCCCTCTCTCTTGTGCAGGAGTTCGAGCACACACACACACACACACACACACACACACACACACACACACACACACACACACTGTTTGATTCACAGTGAGTGTCACAGTGTTGAAATGTTTCTGGGGTACATACAACGCTTCTGGGTCTGTGTTGCTTGGCAGTCAATCCAAGTGTCTGTGGGGCTTTTTCTTGCTCCGGAAAGAAACTCATGTCTGAGTTTTCTAATTGCTCATACAGGCAACAAATCCTTCAAAAAGTTGTGTGTGTATTAGTCTCTTCCCCCAACCAAAATGGATGAATGGATTGTGATGATCCATTAAGATGTCATCTCAGGTCCGAGGATATTTATAGCACTGAAGGACACTTTTCTCTCTTTTTTTTCTGGAGGAAAAACGTGAAAGGTCATTTATGCCAAGCCTTAATTAATCAGTTACAAAAGGCTCATTTCTAGTTGTATCTGAATACCCATGAAATGTGAAAGACTTAAGATTTTTGTCTTAAAGATATTTATCAGCAACATCCTTTGAGAAAATGCAAACAGGATATGCGGAGCTATCAGAAATGCAGACACACAGGAAAGAGAGGTAGAGACTGCAGAGAGAGAGAGAGAGAGAGAGAGAACATACTGGCTTCGTTTGGAACCCTGAGGCAGATGGTGTTTGTGGCTGTGACTCAACCCCGTCTCTGAACTCCCGCTCCCGCCTATCTCCTCTCCGCCAGCCTCTGGTGCCTCCTGCCAAAGGACACGCACAGCACTAGATAGAGTGTGTGTGTGTGTGTGTGTGTGTGTGGGGGGGGGCGGGCATACACTACCCTTTCAAAAGGGACACAGACAAGAAGAAGAAAGTTACTAAAGGTGGAGTCATTTATTACACTCCATTTTGGTTTAATTTAGTCAGGTTCTCCTCATGTTCCTATAGCTGTCCAGTCCACTATGTGCATTTAGAAAAATACAGTCTAATGTTTGTGCAAAACTCTGCAAACCAACCAAATAGAATGTATAGCCAATCAATAAGCTGCTTCATGAGTGATTAGTAGTTGAGCCCAATTATGAATTAAGGTTCAGACAAAGGCTAGACTATTTCTAATGTTGCCCCTCAAATCCATCTTCTGATTTTGAGGTTTACTCAGTAAACAATGTTTGTTTTTGTGAATATGGATCAGAATTATAGTGAGCATACCAACTGGTGTAGGCCTACCTCTTCAACAGGGAGGCCAAGGACATTTATAAGGATGATATTTTTTAAGATTGTGGCCTAGTGTCATGCAGTTGTAATTCTTGCACAATGTCATTCTGCCAAGCCAAGAATAAAGCACCTTATCTTTACTTCTACAGTTTTGCTATTTAAGATTTGCATATTGACACTGAGAAACAAACTGTGCGATGTATAAAATTACCTCAGGTTACAAAGCCCCTTCTGAGAGTGCTGTGTTAAATTACCCTGGGTCTCACAGCATCTGATATCAGGCAAGTCATTCATTTTCTAAAGAAAAACAATGGGCTCATTCCTGGACGGGTTTCCCTGGCCTCCTCTGGCAAATTGAAACATTTTGGATTGCGCTAAAGCACACGGCTGCTTTTGGTGTGCGGCAGAGTGGAGGCATTGCCTCGCCTGGCCTGGCTGCAGTGTGTTTCTAATCGGTGGAACACTTCAGCATCAGGTCTCTATTAGCGTCTTAGCTCTGTAACTCGTCTGAGCAGGGACTGCAGTCAAATGGAAAGTCAACAACATTTCAGGAGACGGGGAACGGGACATGAAGGCCACTGTATCCCATTCTTGTTCCCGTCAGTCCTCGCTGTCAGCGCTTGGTCAGACAGCCAAGATAGTTCTTAAGTTTTAGGACTCTCTTCTAAGAGCTCTGATATCTCCACGACCACCTTGCAGTCAAGACAGAGAAACTTCAAAGGAAGTGTTTATCCCACACTGAATATAATATGTATGCTAACATGACTACGGTCATGGAAAAAATATTTGTTTTGTGACATGCCTTCTCTGCAGTGTAACAACCTGGAACGTAAAAGCATCTGTCAACAATCAGAGGGAAAAATGCATGAAAACAAACACCCTTGTTTAGTGCAGGACTTCCTGGCTTTGTGCGTTCGTGAGTGTCGTGCTCCCTCGTTACCTTTCATGTTCTTCAAGGTTTTCGCACTTGATAACCAGGGGAAGCAGGGAGAAATTTCCAGAAAGACATCAGTAAGATTCCTTCCAAATTGTTTGTTTAGCAGGTACATGGTTGGAGAATTTCTGAATACTCAACGGTCACAGAATGCAGTTTCGCTCAAAAATGTAATTGTTGGTTTACAGAGATATCAGTGGTCCAAACAACCGCAGACATTATATTATATTATTATATTATATATATTTGGTATCACCTGCAGTTTGCTTGAGCACACTGAAGTGCACTAACATATCAAAGGTTACAGCAGGAAACAATTTTTAAAAGACGTTTTTTATGTGGCTAACATACAGAGGTGGAAGGGAAACCATTCGAATTTAAGGCCCATTGTGAGGGTGATAAGCTACTCCATGTCAATAATTGTCAATATAATAGGTAGTTAGATAGACTCCCCCAGTGTCAGAACTACATGATGTGCACAGGTTATTGTACAGTAGGCTAAATACAAGTAACAAAACCATGCTGTTTGAATGACTACTCTCTGTAACATATAAGTCTACAGGACTGCACATTATAAAGGGCTAATCTACACTGTGCAGTGAAAAGTGCTGGCAGGGGCCACTTTTTTTGCCTTGTAAACAGGAGCACCCAGTGACAATGACAGACATGCCACGCTCCCTCAGAAAAGTCATTGGACCCATCAAAATGTTAAAGCTATTGTTTAATGCTAAAATTGACAGAATATTGCTTTAATTGTTATTCTCTGACTGTCCTCAGGTACTCTTCATCACTGCATCTTCTTCACCATCCCATCAGCCCATCCTCATCCTCATATATCATTTTGTCAAACCGATGATGTGTTAATCTCATCTCTTCTTCCACCCTGCTCTCTGGAATGCTCCTCCTCTTTAGCAGTGGATTTGATCTGCATCTGTCAGCCTGAGCCATAGAGGGTGGCGAAGCGGCCGTGTGCCAGCACCAGAGCTGTTTCAATGCAACCCGAAAAGAAACCAGATGTTGACAATCATGTTTTTTTCAGTATTCTGAATTATGGGTTGCACAAGGAAGTGATTCCAGTCACTCCGCACATTTTGGGGAGTTATTGGATTGCTGCATGAATTGAAAAAATGTGTAAGTGGGTGTTTTCCAGCCACTGTGGTCCCCAGCTGAGAGACACTGGGAAGCGGTAGCAGAATTGCACAAAGTGACAGAATTTCTCAAACGAGGTGTGTGCCTCATGAATGCAGCCATGTTGACACATTTGGGAAGAGGAGAACAGGCAAAGTTCATTTGAAAAGTGCCGTAACGTTTCATTTTTTTGTTGTTTTGTCCTCAGCTGCATATTTTGTTTTTTTTTAATTCTGCAGCGTAGATGAAACAGAAAAGAAAAAACATAAAAAAAACAAATGGATGATTAGATGGTCATGTGATGGCCTATAAAATATAATTGCTAATGTTGTTTTGGTATTTAATATTCATTAAGAAAGCGCTTCTATTAACCTGTAAATGAAATAACGCACCTATTGTTGATATTTTCCTACAGAATATGACTTCTCTGGCTGCATCTCCATTGTATTAGTTACCCAGAAAGCTACGAAGATGGATCAAATAAAGCTGTCCCATAAATGCAGACATCGCCATGAAGCACAAATTGTCCCGATAACTTGAGAATGATCCAGGTACAAGATGTACTTTATAAAGGCTGCATTTGGTTGAAGTTGTGTAGAGTACCTGTAGTCCAACTATCCTTAACAGTTAAATATGATAACTTCAGGTGAGGAGCAAAAACATGGGGGAAAGCAGAAATCAGTGCAACACTGCCTTCTACTGGACACTTAAAAACAGGTGTGAAATCAGGAGTAAAATTGCAATTCAGCTCTTTAACGAGGCAGCAAATGAACCAAACCTGCAAATAAACAAACAAAAGCATGATTTCTTTCATTAGATGTTGAGAACAAAACAAATATGGCCTTAGTCATATCTGGAATTTAAGATAATGATCAGTATTATTCTCAGCAGTAGTAAAACACCAAAAAGACTTACTAAATTTGAAAATTTCTTTCAAACTTAATTTGTTTATAATTGAATGAAAATATTGCATCAATTTGAAATTTTATTGCTTTTCTGTTTCTTTACATTTAGCTTTGTTCGTAGTGAGGCTGGTGTGAACGCATGAGAAAGAGGGACGGAAAGAGAAGAGAAGAGTGGAGAGTGTGCTGTACAAGTGCGCGTGTGTGAGCATGAGGTTAGTGTGACCCCCACGACCCCTGAGGTGTGTACAGTAAACATCACCCCTCAACCTCCTCGGGCAGGTCTTGCCCAGTAGAACTGTGTTCAGAACAACACATTGTCCATGGGAACGGTGTTTCAAAGATCTGTGCACCACAATCATTTTCGCTGTAGACTTTGCTTCATCTCAGGTGTCCAACTACGGCTCTTCATGGGCAGAAGTCTGCCAGTACACCGCCATATACGGACACAGTGTTTCGCTGGTGTCATTGTCAAGCTGGCCCTTCTTAGTCATTTCAAAAGAGCTTTCTGACATCCTTAGACTAATCTGTCAATTTTGCTATCAGGTTAGTAGACGATGAATGTTCGGAGATTTCTTAGGCCTAGTTGATTAAAGGAGTATGGAGCTGCACACTGTAACAGATGAATGGGAATAAAGACAGTGAAGTTTAAATTAATACAACTATATTTTTCTGCACAATATTTATTCCAGATATAACACTCTTGTGAATAGTGTTCAGTGAATGTCACTGAAGAAAATTAATGTCATTGTCTAATATTTAGAATTTTTTTAAAAGCTCGGAGAAGTTTAATTTGAAGACAATCAAATTATCATGCATTTTTCTACTAATTTCTATGACCTTTACAGCACTGTCACAAATATTTTCATTAAATCGGTGTGGAAGGTACCCTGTAAGAAATTTCTGAAATTGTTGCCTTAATAATGGTGACTGGTGAATGGTGATTTTTTTACCATATGAAATACCAAAAAATTAAACATGAAACTTTGTTTAAAAAAATATGTACAATACTAGAGTAGGCAAACGAAAAGTACTTTAAAACCAGAATGATGGACATTTAGTGGAGAAAGATTGGTTAAGAAAGCTCAGTCAATCAGAGTAGAGATGTTGTTGTAAGTAGAGAAGATGTCATACCTGCTATACCTGTTCCCTCATTCCCTCTCTCCCTTCCTACCTTTTGGATATCTGGATACCGAATCAAATTCCTGAGTAACGTCCACAAAGGGGGGACTGTTTGATGGTTGCAGCGCACTCACTGACTGCTCAGGTATTCCATCTTGGAGCAAACCGAACCATTGAGAGGAAGACAGAGGGAAGGGGACAGACTGGATGTTTGCTTTAATCCCAATTTAAACTCAATCTCTGAAAAATCTCTCTCAATCGTCATGTCAGACCTACAGCTAAATTATCCTTTAAAATGAGACAGAGATACAAAACACAGCGTAAAACCCGTTGACTGACTATAGTGTTACACTTGTCTGGATTGGTCTGGATTACCATTAAGTAAAAGAGAGCTTGGATCTTGCAAAAGATAGTGAAGTGAAGGGAAATAAAATAACTTGCTTCACATCTTTTAAAACAGGCTTTCTAAAAAAAAAATCAGTTGTGCATTTGTCATTCAGCACCATATTAACCCTAAACAAATATTCCACTTAAAGACAAAAAGTATTGTACAACTTACTGGGATTCAGACAATGAAGATAAAATAGAGTTTAGATGTACTTGAGAATCATGATGGATAGTTTATAGTCATCCTGACTATAAACTGTGTCCAGTGTCCGTCTCTGGCCAGAACTGGAGAATGTACATGTAAATAAATAAAGAGAGAACACAACTCCTCACACTGTCCGTCATCTGTTTGTGTCCCAGAGTGTCCTCAGTATTTGAAGGGTCTTCTCGCCAAGGGATAGACCTTTTGCCTTGAGAGGAGAACATGGGGGGAGAGAAGGAGCCCAAAAACAAAACATTGCATGATGGTCTTTAAGCAGTTCCATCTGTCCAGCCCAAATTTCAGGCTAATAGCCCATGGCGGTTCAGATCACTGCCCTCACTCCCTCTACCTGCCACACTGTCCTATTAAATCTCTCCACTCCTCCGAAAAAGAACAGAAAGGCAAAAAGAGTGGAGCAGAGGAGGAAGAAAAGTGTCGGAGAACTTGCAGAAAACTTTGATAAACTAATAGTGATAGGAGTGGTGACGATGTTGCTGATAATGAAGAAAAATCCCTAATTAAAGATAGACTGTGTGAAACTAGATAAAGGCAAAAAAGAGAGGGGGAGAGAGAGGGGGAGAGAGAAAGGGAGAGAGAGAGAGAGAGAGGCAGAGGAGAGGGGGGAAACGACTTCAGGCACTCAGTGATGTGGAAAAAAAAGGTCTTATCATTCTGCTGTTTTTTTTAAGGACGGCGCGCTCCACAAGCAGATGACGGGCGCTCACCTTGCCACAGGGGCTGCTCGAGATTGGTTCATTGTCAAGGTTTTTTTTTTTTTTTTACCCATGATTCCATATGGTATGGAGCGGGCTACATGTTGCCCAACATGCCAGTGCAAATGTTTTCTCAATTAGGTGTCTTATCTCCGGCGAGTGCACTAGCATCAGATGAAGCTCGCTGACAGCATAATGGCAGGAAAAACCTCGGAAGGGTCCATCAAATGGCAGCTTTGCTACGACATCTCAGCCAGGACATGGTGGATGGTAAGTTGGCAGTGACCAAAGCTTTTTTTTCCCTTCTTCCTTCTTTCCTTCCTCCTTTTTGGGGATTTTTTTTAAAAAACTTCACTCCCTCTTGTTTTTTTTTACTGGATGCAAAAGCTGAACTCAGAAGTCTTTTCGAGTTAGTGAGTGAGACAGTGTGTGTGTGTGTGTGTGTGTGTATGTATGTGTGTGTCTGTGTCTCTTTTCCTTTTAAACTGCCATTCCTCCCATTCAGACTCAGCAGCTTTTTAATGAGTGGCTTGTTTTTGTTTGAGTCGTGTCACTCTGTAGTGGGGTTAGTGGCCCCTCTGTTGCTCTTGTCACTTTTGTTCTTTGTGTTTTCATCAGTATTCCTCGGTGTCCATTCAGCCCCGAGTTGTTAGATAAGCCCTGACGTGATGTCTGTCCACACTACTGCTTGGCTGTGGCCGCCACTGCACTTGTTTACAACTTTACAGAGAAAGCAAGACGACTGGCTTCTTCCTCATCATGGTCGTCGTCCTCGTGACAAACAAGCAAATAAGAAGAAACATTTTGCACTTTTTTTTTTTTTTGCATAGTTATTTTTCGCTCTTCCCCTTTTGCTGGCATTTTTGACTGACCTGCTACTTTCCAGCGGCCAGTGGTAGCTTCTTTTCTTTCAGGGTGCTGTCTGGGTTTTTTTTTTTTTTTTTCCTCTCCCCCTATTCCTCCGGTTCTCAGTCAGTGTCTTCTTGTCTCACATGATGGAGTAAAAGTTTTGGTGAATAAGTCCTAACGAGGGAAAAAGAGGGCAGGAAGGTCCGGGCGCTCTGCGTCTCCCTCTAATCCGTTGTTTACACTGAGCCCAGTGAACGTGCTGCCTTTTGGCTGGGTGCAGCCGGTGCGAGTGTGAGCAGCACCTCTCCCTCTGCTTCCCGGCTATGACACTCCGCGAAGCAATTAAAGCGCTGAGGAGAGAGGGAGAGAGAGAGAGGGGGGAGAGAGGGAGAGGGAGACAGACACAGTCAGAGAGGGAGAGGGAGAGAGGGGTGAAAAAAGGACCAGAGTGTTTTCTTGGACAAGCCAGAGTCAGTGCCGGGGTAGATTAACTTGCTTGTTGTGGTCAGCGAGGCCAAGCGACCTTTGACATCCGCCGTTGCTCCTGCTGAGCGGCAGTGAGGTGAAAGTGGGAGAGAGAGAGAGGGGGAAGATAAAAGAACAAGGGGGAGGACAGAAAAAAAAGAGCCTCGCTGAAGTGCTCTGTGAGTCTGTGTTTCCAGTCTGCGTGGTCGGAGAGGGACTCACAAAGGGCTATTGTGGCTGACAGATACAAATGAGCGTGGTCGGCCACATGAAAAGTTGTGTGGAAGCCCTGCGACCCGTCTTCATTAGAGCCGCGCTCGTTAGCTCTGCATCAGCACTGCTATTATCTTTATTATTGCTGTCATTATCATAATAATCATTTCTTACAGCATAAGATGACGGTAGCAAATAGAACACTTTTTCATTCTTTCATTTTTTGGGCAATGGGTTTGGGGGGGGGGGATTGTTTGCATGCAGGTTACTTTGCCAGCATGAATAAAGGATAATTGTGTTGGCTGGAGACAATAGGCACATTATTCTCCTCTTAGAGGAGTATGAACTTTACTCCTACCCACCCACCCACCCCCCTCCATGCCCTCCCCCCGCTTAGGGCCCCCCTCCATTTGTCCCAACCAGGCCAGCTCTAGCCCCAGCCCCAGCCCGCCACACCGGCTGCCCGCGCTCAGGCACCAGTGCGGGAGGCTACAGGGACACGGGGGCCTCTCTCATTCTGTCTCTCTCTCTCACTCTCTCTCTCTCTCTCTCCCCCTTCGCCTCCATTCTACATTGGCCCAAAGCAAGTGTGTGTTGAGGCTTGGTAGGGGATTGGAGTGTGCTTGGGACTGAGCTGGAGGACGGTGGAGGTGTTCTTGGGGCTTCTCTGTGCGTGGGCTTAGGTGCTGAGCTGGAATCTCGCTGGGTGCGAGGAGGGTTTAGGGACGGGATTGACTCAGCCGCTGTGTGCTGACCGCCAGATCCTAGCGGTCCCCAGACCCCTCCAATGAACCTGGCCTTTTATTGCTTCTGCCTTTCCTTTATTTCTATTCATTTTCATTTCTTTAATTCATACTTTATATTTTCCAGACATCTTAAGTGTTTATTTTTGACTACGTGGCGAATCCTTTATAGAAATGTTTTCTGTGATAAATTCTTTTAATCGAAATAAATTTTGAGAAAAAAACTGCATCACATAAAAAATACAATCCTTTTAAATTAGTGGATGCTGTTGTTTACATTGAGTTGCAATTAAAGAGGGAATTAGTGTTTGTTGTCAGGAAGAATATAAGCACCGTTGTGAATCTTTGAAATGGTTAGCCTGCATACTGCTTGAGGATTACAGTTTCTGTAACGTTTTGTGTAGAGATGTTCTTTAAGGTAGCACATGTGAGAACAACAGAAACTATGTGTAAAGATTTTTGTTTTAATTACTTTAAATGAAGAATAATAAGACACACATAACTTTGTTGAATACATTGTGATGTGTGTCAAGCCATGCGGTAGATGGTGATTAATTCTAGTGTTTGACCAATAAATAAAATTTCTTTTAGATAATAATGTTACTAATGATGAAAAGAAGCACAATAAAATTATACAGTCATATATTTTTTCTATATGGGAAAAACAATAGCAGGAATTAAGTTGATTTGTTACTTGAAGTTAGAGAGAGTCAAAGACATTTATATGGTAGAATTTTCTTTACCAGATTTAAATCTACATTTTTTTTCAATTGTGTAACTTGTTTGAAAATAACTTAGGTAGAGAAAATAATCTCTAGAGGTCAGAATGCAAGTTTAAGATTTATTTGAAATTTATATTAAATTGAAGTTGAATTAAGTTGATTGTGTTATTACAATTGTAGAATTTCTGAAGTCACTGGGCTGCTGAGGAAGACAGAGAGAAAACCCCAGAGAAAGAGTGAGAAAGAGCGCGAGTGAGTCTGATTAAGGATGATGGCTTAGTGGCCACGCAACACAACAATTAGCGAGAGATTTGTTAATTCCTTTCCCTGTGGCACTTCAGATTTCACGCCGTCTGCCTGTGTCCAGCCACTGGCCCTTAACAAGTGTTTGAGGGTTGATTTTATAGCAGATCTCTGTTTTTTTATTTAAACAGTTTTCTTACTTTGTGTCAATGCACTGCCTCTAAATGTGTGTCAGTGTTTTCCACTGAAAAATGTTATATCTTAATAAGCAAAAAATCCCACCTGTGTTGTTTTGATTTCCCTACGTGTGTCAGTTCGCATATGCTGGTATCTGCTCTGGTCACAGTGTTACTGTTTGTTATCGTTATCATTTTTACATTGGTTTTCCAGCCCAATAGAGACAGGCACTCAGGCACGCATTAAAGATTTCATATTTTGTATAAATTAAAACACACACTGGCTTTTGTGTGAAATGAACCCTCCCAATTAACCCTGACTGGGGAGCAGTGGGGCATGGGGTGTCTGCTGGCATGGCTGTGGGGGTTTATAAGAGTGCGTCGGGGGTCTTTAGCCACCAGTGAGTGTTAATGCGGCAGCCTCTAATGTGATATTGCACCACCTGAGGGAGGAATGGGATTTCAGTGCCTCCTACAAGTGCGGCTCTCCTAATCCACTTGTCAGTGAGCAGGCCCACCCGAAAGGCATTGTGTGTGTGTGTGTGTGTGTGTGTTTTGGTAAAAGAAAGAAAGAAAAGAGAGAGAGAGTGGTGTGTGTGTGTGCGCGCGCGTGTGTGTGTGTGTGTGTGTGTGATGGGCAGTAGGAGAGTCGGGCTGCTGTGAGTGGTGGATCTATATAATGGCAAAATAGCAAAGAGAAAGCAGAGAGTTCCACTTGCTCAGCTAGTCGCTTCAAGCATTATCAAATTAAGGCAGATGAAGGAATCAGCATAGTCCCTCGGTCCCCTGGATAGTCTTGAAATCTGCCTGCTGACCCATCACATACACACACACACACACACACTGTTGTCTGCGGTGTGTCAAAAAAAGACCCTCTCTATCCCACACTCTAGTCTTTAGGTGTAATTGAATTATTCCATGTCACCAACCATTAATGAAATCAGATCACTCTACTATGCCTCAAAATCTGTCAAGTCTTAATTTGCCCATTCCTTATGTTGAATCTTTTGCTACCACGATACCTCTGCTAAAGATACAAATTGAATGGACTGTGGATATTCAGCGCTTTTCAGGTCATGTTTTGGTATGGTTGTGCGTCAGTTTGTTTTTCAGAAACCTTGACGTTCCCCGAGGCTCTTTCCTGATTTCCTTAAGCTAGACTTCCTTTTTCTTCCCTTTTTCTTCCATTTCGTTACTCAAATTATCCTTTGGCAGCATCACTTGTCATCGACAATCAAAACTATCCATTTGAATAGATCTCAAATTATTTGCTGAAAACAATTAGCCAAGCAATCTTGAAAATAATATTTGCATTTAGTGTTTAGTGTAAAGTATGATGGATCAGAGAGTGTGTTGATGGTGTATCTGATCATAGTTATTTAAATTGCTTTCTTTTTGGGTTTGTTATTCTATTTATGTACTTTTTTGCTTTCATGATACATTTTATAAATTAGGCTACACCAAAACCCTAAAATTTAAAACCTAAATTTTGTAATTTACAATCTATGTATTTGTTTTCCTGTATGCATATAGTGTGTATATGTAAGTGTGCATCTGTCCATGTGTGCGCGTGTGCATCCGAGTAAATGTACAGTATTGTGCGTGTGTGCGTGCGTGTGTGTGCGTGTGTGTGTGTATTTTTGTATCTGCACGCGTGTGCGCGCACATACATGTGTGTTTGGTTGGAAGATGTTTCTAATTTGGCCTTCGCTGTGGACTGGGGAGAAATGATTAGAGAGGAGGAAATTGGAGGATTAAAATTGTCTGCTTGAACTTCCTGCTCCCTGCATGCTCTGCCTCCCCCTTCCTGCTCCCTCCTCGGCTTGACTTCCACTTGGGCCCTCCAGTCCGGGCCCCGCCGAGGCCACAGAGAAGAGAGAGCCTTCCCAGGCCCGCCTCGCTGCTCACTGCTCACTGCAGGCAGCTCCCTCAGCCCAGTGATCTCACAGTGTGCGTCAATCTGTTAGCAAACGCCATGGTGGCTTCACAAGCTGGGCGTGATTCAGCGCACTCCCAATGTTAGAAGAATTAATTTGTCATCAGATGACAAGCGTTAGTCACTTCCTTTGCCTGGACATAGGGCATGTGGTCTTTGAGAGCTTGCTGGATGCATAGAGAAATAGTACTTAAATGTCAAAAGTAGAGAGCAATTTGCTATAGATCAAAGATCATTGCTGTTTGCTATTACGGTGATGTTCTACACCTTTTGAAAGGTTTTTGCTGGTTGTTCCATGTGTAGCCTTTTCATGTTTTTATTTGACACTGTGCTGCTGTTATTCTTTCCTCTCATTCCATTGCGGAGCATTCTGAATGACTTAAGCGAAAGCTGTAATATCCGTTCCTGTGTTTAGTGTCTTAGGCAGAGGACTGCGCCTCCGGGTGCTTCAGGCTTTGAGCTCGGCTGTGTAGGGATGAATGCTAGACCTGAACCATCTTCTCTCAGTGCTACGTGAAGATGCCAGTGCCTTCTTATTCACACCCCTGCCCTGTTTTTAAATGGCAACTATGGCAGGATGCTATTTTCCTACCCACGCGTTCACTGGAGACACCGGAGTGTCGAACAGGAAGCTAAATTCTCGTAACTGCCAGTGGAACTGTCAGTGTGAACGTTGACAAAGTTGATCATAAGCGTTCTGTGAAGCGCTGTCTTGGCACGGCAGATTGTTTTGTTGGCCAGTGAACAAGTGATGTGTGGAAAAAGGAAAATAAGATTTGGATCCGCCTGCGTGTGAGAAAAGACAGAGGAACTGAGGAGAGAAGGGAGTTTGGATTGGACCCAAACTGCTAAACTGAAAAGTTCAAGCTGATTTGATCCATATGTTTATTTAGTTGTACATGTTGAAGCAGGTACGCTATCACGCAGATATGTGGTTCGCATTTGGACATCAACAGGGTGTGATGACATATATGTGTATGAGAGCTGATATATCCAAAGATATCGATATGCATAAATATACATAAATTCACCAAGTTCATAACAGATGAAAAATAGCAAAACTTGTGCAGCTCCTGTTGTTTGCACAGGCAATGTAATTTAGTCAAGCATCACATTGCACAGTGTATCTGTATAATCTGGAAGCAACCACAAATATACAGACATAGTTTTATACTGTATGACAATGACTTTGGCATTACAGCAATATGATACATACACACACATACACACACACACACACACAAACACACACACACACATATATATATATATATATATATATACACACACACACACACACAGTATGAAACATTGTAAACAAACCATTTGCAATTTCACTGTAGCATTTAGAACATTTATGTAGTTTAATGAAATGCTTTTAGTTTTAATGAAAACTACATACATTTTAAAGACAAATTTGCTCAGTCTCAAACTTACTGATATTCCTAAACCCTGGACCTAAGCTTGTCATAAAGCCTCCTGATCACTGTTATTTGGCATGATCAAAAACATTAACATTTGGAAAAACCCTTCAAGCCCAGGTTATTGCTTTAGATGATTATACCCATTTCTGTGTTTGTTTTCCGTCACTTCATTCATTTAGTTTTCTAAAAGCATATTACATTATTTTGTAAATGATATTTTAGACTGTTTTTAACTTTAGAGATCCTAAAAACTATAACCATATTAGCATACAGTAAATCACAGTCGCTTTGACGGTACATCTGAACACAACATTCTCAATGGGGCTTTCATGGCGTGAAGAAAACAACAACCCTTACCCTTACCAGATAACTTAAAAAGCTTTTGACTTTGTTTATGTCTGCACATGTTTGGTAGTCTGTAGAATAATAAATACTAACTGTGTGTTGTGCATAGATTATATTATAGAAAATATTTGAAGATGTGTCCCTGCAAGCCTGTCTGCGCGGCTGTGTTTATTGGCTGTCAGGTCAGTGAGGCGGGCTCCCAGTGGCCTACTTGTCAGCGGACATATTGGCCCGACCGATGCCAAATGACCTTCAGTCCCCCCCACTCACAATCATTGTGCCCCATCACCACACACACAAGGTGAGATTTTAAATACAATGGCTGCATACTTACTCAAACATAAGTGAACCTGATAGTGCAAGGTATAGTTTATGGTCATTGTTTATTTTGTTCAATTATTTTGATTTAGTAGTGATTTGACAGACCATAAGCTACTTTGCTGCACTTTGAGATTTCAAGTTTGAAGGTCAAAACAGATTAAACATTTGCGGCAATTGCAATCACTGTTGTCAGAACTTTATTTCTTTGTGTGAGTGTGTGTGTGGGGCGGTTGTGAACAAATGTGTCTGCATACATTGACACTTTATTACATGAGCTTTTCAGTTCAGGTCAGGTCAGATTTTTTTTCTGTCTTTTTCTTACTATACTTTTCTACCTCCACTCTCTCACTCTCTCTCTCTGCTTAATCCACACTCGTTTTCTCTGCTACGGAATGAAGGGATCAATTGTATGAAAGGGATGTGTGTGAAATCCTGCTGTCTGTGGGGGTTGCAGCCATGGGGAGTGGTAGTGGGGGGGTCACATGTGAGAAAAAGAGGCCTTTCTATTCCTGGCATGGGTTTGTGTGCCGCACCAGTCTCCGCAGGGTAACCCCCTACTCACTCTCTCTCTTTCTTTCTCTCCCTCTGTCCTTATCCCTCTATTCCTCCATTCTCTCTCCATTCCCATGCCTCTATACCCCCACCGTCTGTCTCAGTCTCTCTCCCTCTATCTCTCTTTCACTCCCTCTCTCCCAAGAGAATGATGGCTACAGGCCAAGACAGCTGGTTCTTGGGGCCAGCCTGGTGCCATTTTCTGAGGCTCATCTTGTAGGGGAGCACAATACAAGAAAAGATGCCCCCTCCCTCTCCACCACCACCACCTTGGCCCAGTTGAGATGCCTGATAAGTCACAAGCTCTTTCATTTGACTTGAGCCAGGAAAACTCTGCAACCTCGTCGCCCCCCTTCAATTCAAAAGAAACATTCAGACACAGAGTTATAATCAGCCATATAATTCTGAGAGATTCACTGTTTGTCACCTTAAGAAGAGGTGTTTTATTCACACGCAAACTTAAGTCCATGGGTTAAAATGTAGTCTAGTCTATCTATGTACTCATTGTTGCTGTCCTTTGGTGTGCTCAGACCAGTGCAGCGTAGCTCAGCCCCATATTACACTGATGAGGCCAAGATGCCCTACTAAAATGCTATAGTACACTATATTCATTAGAAGTCAACTATACTGGGTGAAGACCAGATTTTCATAATAAAAATAATAATCATAATTTTTCAATCAATCTGATAAAGTATCACCTTGACATTCATTTTGATAGTATAATCCAGTACATTAAATGTATTCCTTACTTCCTTACTTGCTGTACTGCATATGGATGTTGTCAAAGTATTCATTTCCATCCTCCACGTGTATCTCAGGATATCCTCATAATTGTCCTTTAAGGCTCAGGCATTCAGAGAAGGCAAAGTTACTCCGGACAAAGCCCGGATTGTCTTCCATCTTAAAGTGTTCCCTGACCATCCAAGGAACGGTATCAAACAATCATGCCACAATCTGTTTGGCCTATCATTTCAGTGGGGAGGATATGCCTATCCTCTGTTTGTTTTTTTTTTTGCTTCTTAGATACTGTTGACTTGAAAATAAGTTTTGAATGGACTGTTTCTTGCTGAGTGAATTTATTAGTTTGGTTACATATTTATTTATAGGGCCCGTATAGATTTCCATGTGACTGTGTTCCTGTGCTTTTTAATGGACACAGAAAATATCGGAACAGGTTCCAAAAACACCATCTGGTATTTGGAGAAGTGAGTTTATGTGTGTGTGTGTGTGTGTGTGTGTGTGTGGCGTGTGCGCACGTTTGTGTGTGTGTGCATGTGTGAGGGGTGTGAAATGATCCTTTTTTTTCTCCATAGCTCTCCTCTTGGTTTGCAGCCACTCGTCACTTTGCTGCCAAAAAAAGGTGTGAGTCGCCAGTGAAGGGGAGGTGTGTGTGTGTGTGTGTGTGTGTGTATGCAGGGCTTATCTCAGTGTATGTGTCGCTTTGTGCTCAAGTGTGCCGGTACCAGTTTATGTGTGTTAATATCAGGGGAGTGTTTTTGTCATGCATGGGACTGTGGCTGTGTGTGTGTATTCTACTTGTGTGTTGGACTAATTTATATGTATGTGTGTGTGTGTGTGTGTCTATGTGTGAGTGTTAGCTGCTTGTATGACTGGACTGGGGCCAGTGCCATTAACTCTTCCTGTCCTGCCTTTCTCTCTCTCTCTCTCTCTCTCTCTCTCTCTCCCCTCTTCCTGCTCACCTGTTCCAAGTGGCTCTGGCAGCCTGAGTTCCTCAGGTTCAACACGTCTGCACCAATCACACTCCACCACAACGACTCCCCCACACTGCTGCCAGCAACTGGGCCTTTTTGTCCTGTAATTAAACCATTAAATATACATGTTACACATGCTTTCAAAAAAAGCTCTGCCAACCATAATATTGGCTATGGGGCTGTCATCATGAGAGGTATTTCTACCACCGATGTTTCATTTCTCCTCAAATCCACCATTTCTTTTTTTAATTAGATTTCAAATTCCCTTTTGTGTCGGCTTGTTCATGCTTATCTCAAGTTGGCCGTGAAGAGCCTTTTCACATTCGCCGCACTTCTCCAGTGTCCAGTCTTGGTGTCTGCAGACAGTGGGAGTCTGTGCGAGCATGCTGGTGTCACTCATCCAGGATTGGTAATTTCATCTGCTGCTCCAGCCCTGCTGGGTCCCCCCCTAAGCTGCCTCACTAACTGACATGTGAAGGGGGTAATCCCCCAGCTCCCGCTCAGCCCCCATGCATACACTGCGGCCTGAAATAAGAGCCGTGTCTGTGGGGTGCACAGCTGGTTAAGCTCAGGGTACTGACCCACTCACTCTGTGTGTGTGTGTGTGTGTGTGTGTGTGTGTGTATGGCAGTGGAGGGGAAGTTTGATCGACAGTGTTACAACCACTCAGAGTCTTACTCTGTGCAAACTTGCTATGATTAGCTTACACACCCCTTAAATGCTCAGGACCCCCACCAGTGAGCCTAAGCAACATTACCTCCATTTCATATGTGTGTGTGTGTGTGTGTGTGTGTTGTTCATGTTCTAATCACTCTTGCTTTGATGGTTTAAGTATGTGCGGTTAAACGTTAAAACCAATTACACTGATGGCAATTATTAAAATGGCCTGCTGATTCCAGCAAATAAAATCAAGATTGCCACTTAATTCATTAAATGTGCAGGATGGGATTTGTTGAGCTTATCATTCCAATAATGATTAGTGATGAATTTGAGAGTTAGGTGGCAGTGACACAGAACTGGTGCCGGACATGCAGAGGACACTCTGTTTATCCTCTGTGTGTGTGTGTGTGTGTGTGTGTGTGTGTGTGTTTAGGTGGACAGATGTTGAAAAATCTGATTAAAACATGACAAGAGAGTGAGAGTAATTATTATGACACCCGTTTGCTGTGATTGGGAAGAGTTGGCCTAGTTTTGCTTGTGGTCCCTGAGCTCTTTCCCATGCACAGCCATGACATCTCTGCATAAGGATGTGATGTGATGGATGTGATGGATGAGGATGTGATGAAGAGGTGTGCAAACCGTGGCACTGAATGTGAGCTGGGTGGGTGGATGAGGAGAAAAGATGCGGGGAATGTCATAAGCGAGCCACAGCTTTTGTGTGTGTGCTCTTCTTGTGTGTGTGTATGTGTGCCTGTGTGCTTGTGTGTGTGTGTATGGTGTGACTTTAAACTAGTTTTTGTCTCGGGCCCCTGCACCCCCAAGGCCCCCCTCCCATCCCTTGGTGCAAGTCTAATTAAGGTGATGCAGAGGGGTGCCTTACTAACCAGCGCATCTCATTACTTCTGCCTGTCCAGCGCAAGGCCCCTCCTGACCCCCCCCCATATCCTGTCGCCATGTTCCACATGCCTCCAACGGGGGGACCACTGACCCCGCGATGCCAGGGACGCCCAGCATCTGGTGGGGGCGCCTCCAGAGGCCACTCCCTCCCCCCTGGCAGAACCCCCTGCAACGGGCTCTCAACTTCAAGTGGAAGTTGGGTTTGTTTGGCAGTGGCGGGGGAGAGTTAAAAGGCACCCAGGAATCAGAAAGTGGGCCACATGTTTGCGCACATCTGTATTGGTCTCCCGGTAGAACTGGCGCTGCCGAAGCGGACCACGACTCCAAGTGGATCAACCGTATCAGGCATAGAAAGCTGGCAGCGCCCCAGGCAGATTAAGCGCCATGCCAGCCACAGCCGGCGGGTGGGGGTTGAAGGGGTTGGGGGTGGAGGGGCCACAGCCTGCCTGTCTGCCTGTGAGCGTGCCCACCCCTGGCCTCCACCAAGGTGACCCCTGGCAAAGCTGGCACCACATCTGTAGCCCGGTCGCATCCAGGCTCCCTCTCTGGCCCTCCAGCTCTGGCAGTGGCCACTGGCGAGGGGCCTAACAGGGGGCCAGATGTCCCCCTGCTGCCTGGCGATGGTGCTGATGGAAGCTCTGGTGCACACAATCTAAACATTTGCCTTCAGAGCAGCAGGTTTGGTTATGTGGAGCTGTCAGGAGCAGAGGAGAGGTGTAGGACCTGAAGAGCTCACTGCACACCGAGGCAGAAGGGTGTATGTGTATGTGTGTGTGTGTGTTTGTTTGTTTGTGTGTGTGTGTGTGTGGGAGTAATGAATGCACAGCCAGCTTCCTGATCCTGCGTTTAGGATGGCGGAGAGGACAGGAGTATTTTGGTGAGGAGGAGGACAGGTAGTGAGGGGGTGTGGTTGTGAGCGGCCATCTGTCCCGAGGAGCAAAATGACCCTGTGGGTGCCCCAATACACTGAGCAGGTGTCTGCACTCGTCAGCCATGAGCGCACACACACACACACACACAACACGCACATGCGTGCGAAGCCATCATGGTTTTAAGAAAGCCTCCACACTTTTGCTGGCAGAAAATCGGGCAGAAGACTGTTTTTGAGCCCAGGCCAAAAAGTTGTTTGCACACAGTGAACGCTACAAAAAGAACACCAGACAATGAAGTTGGAAGCCTGACGGAGGCTGCCAGAGCTGTTGGACCATTTTGAATGGGGCTTTGAGGAAAACGAATGTATGTGTGTACACAAGTGTGCATATGTGTGTGTGTGTGTGTGTGTGTGTGCATATGCACCTTTGTGTGTTTGCAGTATCTGAGTTTGTGGTGGTGGTCAGGAGGTTACGGGGGTTCAGGAGGCCTGTGCGGAGCGGCTCCTCTTGGGTGAGTGCCAGGCTCCATCTCCTGCAGAATGTGACTCCTAACCTCTGCTGCGGGCTGGAGGGAGGTGAGCGGCTCTTCTCCTAAATGGATACATCCTCTCGCAATCACTGGGCCCTGCTGGGACTGTCCTCACTCCAAATCCGAGCCATCCACCGGCTCACAGCACTCCCACTTGACTCCTAATTGCTTCCATGTCTTCTCTTCTCCCCCTTCTCTTTTTCCTGCAGCGCTTCCTCTATCAGTCAGACTGGACTCAAACTCCTCCAGCCCGCTCACTCACTCACACTCATTTGCACTCGAGGACACCACTCACCTCTTGGGCTCCTACCTCTGCACTTGCCCCCATTTCACACATGGACTACTGAGGAAATACACACAACACTTCTGATATCACACCTATGGTGGTGATCTTGCTTGGAGCTTGATCTATACACTGGCATGTATTCTAAAAACGATCCCAACAATTATCCTGTGTGTCATAATCCACATGTGAAAATATGTTTTAATTGTGTGTGACAACATGAGGCAGTGAGCAGCACAAGTCCGTCTGGTGTGTCTTATTCTGCTGTGAGGGGTTCAGGGCAGCCTCTGTCGTGTGCTGCAGGTAGTGGGGCAGGTGCCTGGGCCTGAAATGTGAGCTGGATGTGGGAGAGCTGGCCTGATGGTCGACTGGGAACATTAACGATCCAGATTAGGTGTCCGGACACACACTGCCCACACTCCACACACGCACACACACACTCTCCCCTCGGCTGCAGCACTCGCTTCATGCTATCCCCACCAAAACCAGACACCACATTGCGTTTGCTCATCCAAACAACCCGCTTAAAAAAGAAAAGTAGGAAAAAGAAACAATAGCGGGTTGATTGGCACTGGGAGAGCAGCAGCGGAGATGAGCTTTAAACAATGAGGATGATGAATGTGGGTCCAATAATGGAGCTTGTAAATGAGAATGTGAAGGGTGCAGTCCAGCTGGAAGCTTTTGTGTGACCCGTGCGCAAACTCTGGCCGCCGTTCATCCCGCAGTCTAGCTGGACTGACCCTACCAAACCATGTGCACACAGCCAGTCACACAGCTCTCTATCATGCTCTCTGCAAACGCTGCAGTGTTTGGTACCACCTACTGGTGTGGCAGGGATATAGGAAGTTATTGACAAGAAAAATATAGGTCAAAAGGACTTAGTGCTTCTGTGAAAAGGAACAAGCTTTTCTCCTTTTTTTCTCCATAATTTTCCGCTTCAGTCAGCAGTGTTTTTAAAAGACAGATCTCTCCTCTAAAGGAAAATAAAACTATTTTTGCACCAAGCTGTAGCAGAATATTCGGAGAATTTGACAACATTATCATGTGACCTTTTCATGCCTAACGCTCTCCTCCAGACATCACAGACTCTGCTGCCACGGAAACCTTTGCCAGATGGCGTCCTCGCTTTGGATGATGTCGCATGATTTCCTCTGGTGCCAGGGCTACCCCTGCCCCCCTCTCCCCCCTCCAAGTCAGCCCTATGGAATGGTGTCAGGTAGACACTGTAAAAGAACTAGGAGGGATAGCTTTTCACCTGCTCCTTCTGCACGAACCCCCCCTGCTGTGAGCAAGCTGTTCTCTCACTGCGTTTCCCCCCAAAGAGGGACCTTGTGCCCTGACGCACCTGTCCTCTATGCCCGTGTCTCTTTAGCCGGCTTGTCTTAAGGCCTCGGAGAATCAGGGAAACTGCAACAGAACTGTAAACCTCTCGGCTTTCGCTTGCAAAATGAACCAGGTGCTGATGTCCTAAGAGCAAGTTAGACACTGAGAGAGCCCTTACTTTGTCCTGAAAGCTTCTTCTATCTTTGTTGTATTTATTATTATTATTATTATTATTATTAAGTTTTGCATTGGAGTTGGGGGCGTGATGTGGGAGGTAGGCCAAGACTGGTGGAGGAAGTGAAGTGCACTCTGTGAGCCAGACACACGTGCATGACTGGGCCTGAGTGAGGGAGGGAGGGGGGCTGAGGAAGGGAAGGGCGTCTGGGAGGGAAGGCAGCGCTAGTCATTGTTTGATATCTCAACAGGACTGTAGCTAATAAAACTAAACTGGACCTGAGGGGAGGCAGCTGAACTTCCTGTAGTGCTTATATTTATTTATTCAGAGGGTCCGTTTCAGGTCTCCAGAGTGGCCTGGTAAACAAAGATCTCTCCCCCGCGCCAGATTGCCTATTTTGCCTGTATTTATTTATAATTCCCCGAAACCACTTTGCGTTGCAACTCGATAGCTTCGCTAGCTTGTGAAAAAAAGTGTACTTTGTGGGGAATCTGTTTAAAGGTATGAAAAAGAAAAGAAATACTCCTCTGTCCCTTTTCCCCTGCTCTAATTCCGGCCCTTGGCCACTCACGCAAATAAATACCTTTCTACTTAAACATACAGTGGGTAATTAATTTGTCCCATCTGTTCTTCTCTTCGCATCACTTCTATGACACAGAAGTTTCCTAAACAGATTTGGCTTGTATTGCGTTGATAACTGGGACCCTGAAGAAAGCTGTGGAACTAAAAAATAAAATAAATTTAAATAAAAAAATGATGAGCTGATTCTTTTCAATGTCAAACTTGTGCCACAACGAAGGTGTGTAGTTTCAGCGATTTTTCACTGACATATGTTTGTGGTCAGTGAAACCTGAATGCAAGAAAAGCTGAAACTGTTACAACCTTCTCCATATTCATGAGATGAGATGAGCTCGATTTGTTAGTGCCGGAGACAACTCAGGGTCCTGCATTAGTATCCCACATACCTCTCTGATGAGACCATTGTAGGATCTATACAGTGTGTCCCGTGTAGGCTTTCCAGATTTTGCTATTGTTTTGCTGCTCTTGCAAACAGATGAATTGCATGTGATCCCTGCGCAT
This sequence comes from Tenualosa ilisha, assembly GCA_015244755.2. NCBI lineage: Eukaryota > Metazoa > Chordata > Actinopteri > Clupeiformes > Clupeidae > Tenualosa > Tenualosa ilisha. Next base: position 5,997,379 of record PYXC01000407.1, read on the forward strand.
CTCTTGAGAACCGCCAGATTTAACAGACAGTTGTTGCTTGTTGCTGGAACATCTGGTCCGCCAAATGAGGATTTGTCTTTATTCCCTTGGCGCAGCTGAGTGGATGTTATAATTGTTATATTTAGGGGGAAAAAGTTTTTTTTGAGAACTTGATTTAACCCTGAAAACACTTTCTGGAAACTGGCCCTCCAGGCGTGCTGTAACATTCTCTCATCATGACAGGAGGGATACTTGGACCACACTGTCTAAAGTCTGCTCTTTAGTAGGCCTCTCTTGAAACCAAAGAGTAGTGGGGCTCTCAGACAATGATCAACTTAATTCCATTCAACTTTGCTCAAATTTGACGTGCCCAGTGAAGGCTAGCACTACAGATTTCTGTCAAATGGCTCTTATTGTGGGCTCCTCTGCCATTTGGATTGTTGAGTAACAGCAGAAGGAATACTTTCTTGGCAATGATTCACCTTTGATGTCTTCCTGACATTGATGTTAGTTTACATTATATTAAGTGTTCAAATATGTGTTGTGCGGTTCTGTTGTAGTTGGTAGCAGTCATTGTGAAATATTGCAGTAGGTAAACAGTCTGTTTTGTGCTCTAAATATTCAGGGAGGTATCTGGGTATCTGCAGTAACAGATTGACTGCAGGCATCATGAAGAAAAAGAGAAAGTCAGTGTGGAGAAAGTCAGCACCCTTGGTTTTTTGGCTACCCCTGCTGGTGGGTTGAGTTAGTGTGTTCCTCTCACTTGCCTCCAGTTGCAGATATGGAACAGCCCACGTCTTACCATTAGAATCTGAGAGGCCTAAAACCCATTTCAGATGGAGATGATGATGCCATTGACAACAAACAGTGACCTAGCCACTTTGCTTACAGAATACAGAATGGCCACTGAGGAGACGTGCTAGTCTGTTAGCTGCATGCTCTTCAGGTGTTGCACACAGCTGGGAAAGACTGAGTGGATTGCAAGAAGCGTTGCTGTTTCTTCTCTGTCTGGTACTAAACAGAACCTCAAGTTTCACTTTTTGACAGGTTTAGTTTCCAGCTTCAATTATAATGTGTAAAACATCTGCGATTTCACATTTGCAAAGCTGGCAATCATTTGTGTGTGCATGTGACATGGACCACACGGTCAGAAAAGAATGGATAATGTAGGGCCGAGTCTGAGAAATGGATTGCACAGAACATAGGGGAGAGAGAAAGAGGCACTCTGGCCTTGAGCCTGCAATGGACTACCTTCTCACTCACTGATTCAGTCACCTCATGACCATGTAAAGTCATCTAAGCACAGAGGTGGAACTGTGTGGCTTTGTTACTGTTCTGCCCAGAGTCTGATAAATGTGTCTGAAGTGTAACAGCTAGGACAGAATTCTGTGTGTGTGTGTGTGTGTGTGTGTGTGCTGGGTGGGGGGAGTGGGGGTGGGGTGCTGTGTTGAAGATTGACAAGATTGGCAGTGTGAGCACTTTCTACATTCCTCCTCATTTTTGCCTCTCTGCAGCACATGGGCAGATGGTTCTACACCACTCAGATCCCTCGCTGCTCCCTGCTTACCGTCCTGTCCTCCAGGCAGCTGAGAGGGCTCTGGTCAGTAGACGTAGCTGTGATTGAGTGCCAGTGGACGGTGTGATTCCCACTCCGCTGTGCTCTCCTAGGTCAGGCCCGCAGAAGGGGAGGGCTACTGGGGCTGAGCAGGAGGAGGGCGGCGGAGTAACCAGGATGTGACTGATGGCTCCAGGCTGACAGATGGCCCTGCAGCTCTGTCAGATGGAGCACATCCTTCATTGAGTCCCTAGCCCTGTCAGAGACAACGCCTACAGTAGACACACACACACAAACACACACACAAACACACACACACACACACACACACACACACAGACACACACAAAAGCACACATGCAAATAGATTTACCAAAAATGCACACAGACTTCACTGAAACACACACCAATATATTTCCTGAAGATGCACACAGACCTTTCTCTAAAACACACACACACACACACACACAGCATCCTCATTTCAATAATGGCTCATTTCATCAGGAATTTGTCTGCTATCAGTGACATATTTGAAGTGAACGCCTATAACAGTCATCAGGGTGTAAAGCCAGCATTTAATGGGTGGCAGGAAAGTATGAGGAGCAAACTGCAGAGGAAGGTAAAACATTTTATGGTGCCAATCTAATAAGCCCTGATGCCAGTGGAGCTGATGATGAGATAGAGATAATGTTTCAGCTGGCCCATGCCCAGCAAGGCCATTAAGGGGTGCTGGTCTGGGTTAGGATGCGGTCTAGTTTTGGATAGGAGCTGGTTTGGATGTGGTCTGGTTTTTGGAAAGGAGTCGGTCTAGAAGCAGACTGGTTTTTGGATAGGAGCTGGTATGGATGCGGTCTGGTTTTTGGATAAGAGCTGGTTTGAATGCAGTCTGGTTTTTGGATGTGGTCTCTCTGTGTTTTCTTTAGCAGGCTGCCTCCAGGCCCCTGTGCTCCGTGGCCACTCGCCTGGGAGTGCTGCTACAGAAACGGCTTGAGGGAGGGAAGGAGTACGGAAAGCGAATGAAAAAAAAAGAAAAAGAAAAGCAGGAGGTCCATGTGGCGTTCATTAAGCGTTGCGGAAATAACTGACCCTCCCTCTCCCTGCACCCCCAAACCCCCAATCCCCCATCCCCACCCCACCCCCACCCCCACCCTCCATCCCCCAATCCTACGCCTCTCATATGGGCACGTCTAGTTAGCGAGTGCTGTGGAGAATGAAGTACACTCTACTTTAGTTTAGGTGCCTGGCAAAGAGCACGATACCCCTTGTGTATATGTTTGTGTGTGTGTGTGTGTGTGTGTGTGTGTGTGTGTGTGTGTGGAGGGGGGTCTGAGTGCTTATGTGGACTATCACTTGGATTCTGAGCTGCCTCAGGTAGCATAAATCATTATCATTCCACATATTCTCCATATTGCAACACACACACACACACACACACACACACACACACACACACACACACACACACACACACACACACACACACACACAAATCATCCTATTGCCTATTACTTTACTGGCTCTGTGACTTTAGCTCTGAGAGAAGGGACTCAGCTGCACTGAGTGGCCAGACCAAGCTGAGAGAGCCCAAAGAAACAAAAACATTTCAAATATATGAGCATATGACAGTGCAGTGCTGAAACACCTCGAGGTTATCTGCATATATAATCAGACACTATTGTGTTCAAACGAAACAAGCACAGATCAATTACACACACACACACACACACACGCTCACCCTGTTGCACCTGTCTAGGCCCCTTGCAGAGACATTAGTGAGTGATGGCTTGTGTGTTTGTTCCACTTCTTGTGGCATCTCTCATCTTGAGCTCTGTCTGCTGTAGGCCTCCCTCTGTCCTGCCATATTAATCAATCTCTTGCCATGGGAGGCTCCTTCTCCAGCTCCATCACTCTTGTCAGGTGCCTAATTGAGGAGGCCGTTGGCATGGAAAGGAGATAAGGTGAGGATGCTCTAGGGAAGTGGAAACAGCCCTGACAGATCTCTGAGTGGTGTGACCACTTTCATCACACTAGTGTGTTTTGATGTGGAGGACTCTCTTTTCTCTCTGTGTGAAACACAAGACTTTCACGGGCACTTAGGATGTGACATGTGACATGTGTGTCTATGCAGGGGCTTCTCGTTGATATCCGAGGAAACAGTACAGCTGCAGGAAAGAAAAATATTTTTTTTTAGTACAAGTTGAGACACTAAATTAAGTGCCTGAAAAATGGATATCTGACTTTTGTAGACCACTTCACTACAGCTATCTGCGTGGCAAGTGCCTGTGAGCTTCTTTGAAACTATCAAACTCACTCATCAGAATCAAAGAGGAGCTGAGACCCTGGGCAGATAGAGCAGAAAAGTAAGAGTGAGGATTAGGAGAAGGCAGGGAGAGACTGAATCAGCAGCTTAAGTGTAACAGTCTGGAATATTATTAGAATTCCTCTCCGCCTGGGACCACATCTGTTTTCTGAGCCTGCTGTCTTTTCTTTCAAAACCAATTTTGCTGCAACTGTAATCAGTATGGGTTTATGACAGAGGCTGGACGACCTTCTGCTGACCCTGCAAATGTACTGTGGTCTGTCCAGGAAGATGGAGATGACCAGGAATGTTCACCACAGGACAGAGTATAAGATGGTCCTCCATATTCGTATAGACTCCAACCTATGGAACCTAGGAAGAATAACCTCAGCAAAACAATGTTAGAAGTTGCTATTAGCTGTGGAGTTAGTATTAGGAAGCAATAATCAGTGTAAGGCTTGGTTTTACTTTCGCTGGTTATGATCATATTTTATGCTCTACTACCCTCTCTCCTACATTTTCAAGCTTGTCCTGTCATTTCTGTAGATGTCCATTAGAGGGAGACAGAGGTCCTAAACTTCAGCAGCATCACCAGCCACAGCATTGTTGTTGTTGATGTGTTGTAGTTGTAACAACAACAACAACAACAACAATAATAATAACAATTTAATGTTAAATATTTTCTATTTTATATATAAATATTTAAGTATTTCTCGTCTTACTCTTGGCTATAAAATATTTCTTCCCTGTCACAAAATATAAACCTTACCATAATATTGCTCTCTATTATATTATTATATATTATATTATATTATATTATATTATATTATTATATTATATTATATTATATTATGTTATAATGTTATTCCTTGTGATAATAATAATAACAACAATAATTTGAATATGTAACAATTATATGTATGTATTATATTGATAATCATACCTTCATCATTGCTGATACTGCAAAGATAAATTTTAGCTATTTTGATGATGATATTGGTGATTTTATCTGTGATACATATTACAAAACATATTATTTATTTTTTCTTCAATACTGAAATGGTAGAAAAAATTCAACTCTATACTCCTTTTACACTTTCCCTCCAAAAATGACTGGGAGGAGTCCTGCTGTGTATATAGCAAATGAAGTTGTTAAGAACAAGAAAGAAGAGAGAGAGAGGGAGAGAAAGAGACAGAGAGAGAGAGAGAGCATACAAAGAGGATTTGGTTCTTGCTTTTCATTTCTTTTTTTTTCTCTGAGATGAGGGATGTTTGCCAGTTGCTTGCTTTGACACAAGCACATGTTGTGGGAAGATAGCGCACCCACAACAAAGCCTGCCTTGAGCCGAGGAGAGGGGCACAAGCTCCCTTGGCAAGGCCAGCGTTCTCTCCCTCCTTGGCACTGTCGCCCCGAGTTAGTCACACCACAGGAGAGGACCCCAAATAGGCTGCCAGTCTCATGGATGATGGGGAGAGGCACAATGCCCTGGCACTACCAATCCCCCTATGATCAGACACATGAAAGCCTAATGATCACACACACACGGTCTCTCTCTCTCTCTCTCTCTCTCTCACACACACACACACACACACACACACACACATCATGTGTATAAATTAATGTATATGTGTCCATTATTATCTCAACACACTTATGCTCTCATCTCAGGACCACTCAAAATGATAAGGAAAGAGAAATCATTGAGTCCTAGGCAGATTATCTGAGGAGCTGAGACCAGTGACGAACAAGCCTCACAGCCACCATGACAGTCAGCTATTGAAATCTCTTCATTTGAGGCTGTGTTAAAATGCTAAGCCCACTTCAAAATGCTGTCTCTAACCATCCATCCATCATTGAGCATGCACAGGGTGACGATGACTGACTCTCAGCTAACCCCTCAGGGTCGTTTGTCAGTCTCTTCACTCGGCCGATCCCACCAGTCTGAGAATCCTCCAATTTTTTCCCAATTCTGTGTGGTGTGCATTGTGTCAGCACTCTGTTCACAACCACCTCACCTCAGTGAAGTTCACATTTCCCTTTGGAACTGGGTCTGATATATGGGAACTGGGTCTGGTATATGGGTTCGATACACAGCTATTGAATGTGGTGCCAATTCGTTTGTCCAGTTGTCATGACACTGGGTATTGTTTCAGAGAGTTCCCTTACTGCTTTAGTGTCATTTACAGCTAATTGTTTTACTGTACAGCACTCCACACCCTACACAGCCAGTGAATATCATACTCACCTATCCAGTGTACCTCCCACACACACACACACACACACACAGACATACACACACACACCACCACTATCCACCCCTCACCCCACACACCCATAGAACAGCTGTGGCCACTGGAGTCTGGGTGTGTTCCACGTGCTGACGAATGTGTGCAGTGAGCAGGTGTAATTAACAGATCCATGAGGGAGCCTCCACTTAGTTCATTTCCTCCCAGTCACCTGTCACTTACCACATGATAACTGAGTCCCTGCTACAGGGTTTAGAGGAGTGTGCACGCATGTGCATGCGTGTGAGTGTGTGTGTATGTGGCCGTGTGTGTATGTGTGTGTGTGTGTGTGTGTGTATGCGTGAGTGTGTGTGTGTGAGCGAGAGAGTGTCTGTGTTTCCCTCATCCAGCTGCTGTTCTTTTTTCTTTATGCAGACAACAGCTGTCAGGTGCCTCATATTGCTTTGTGTGCTGCATAGAGGGGAGGCAGGGTTGTTTTGTACATCTGTTTATCTGTGTTTATCTGTGTCGTTGTGTTTGTGTTTGTTTGGGCTTGTATCAGACACTTCCACTCTTTGTTGCCTTCCTCAGCCCAGCTGCTTACAGGCACGGATCAAACCTAGAGGCCCTAAACGGTGGCCCCAATTCTCCTTCTCCATTCCCCTCTTACAGTCTGACACATACTCCCCTTGATCCCACCAACACACACACACACACACACACACACACACACACACACACACAAACAGAGAGAGAGAGACCTGCACACAAGTACATGTGCAATAGCAGAGATACATACAAACTTTCTTTGTCTCCTTCACTCAGACAGTCCTAAGCTCTCATCTGTAATGAGTGGCACATTGCTAGCTTAGCTTGGTGTGCTTCTGGCAGTGTTTGCCAGTCTGTCTGTCTCTCGCCTGCTCCCACACAAGCGGAGAGGCTGGGAGCTGGTCTCTGGGAGGGAGGATGGGGGATGGGGGTGAGAGTTGTGGGCTATGGCCAGCATATGCCTGGCTATTCCAACAGCTTGCACATGGACCAAACTTGCCTAGAGGTATGTTTTTAAGGGGGGGATTTGGACTCCACACAATTTCTTGCTTTTCACCAAATATGGTTTGTATGATCGAAGTGTGTGTGTGTGTGTGTGTGTGTCTGCCTACGGTGTGTATGAGCAATCTGCTGTCTATTTGTCTCAAAATGATGTGTGAAAATGTGTGTATGTAAGGGGTGTGTTTGGTTGTCAGCTGGCTCCTTACATGGCACCCACACACACACACACACACACACACACGCACGCACACTGCATGAGAAGTAACTTCTGTTTGAGGGGCTCTGGAAGTAGTCTGATAAAATGATAAGCTACTATTACATTACCTTAGACCCAAGTCATACATTTCAGGCAATACAGAGTTTTATCTAAAACTGCTAGCTAATTCTAAAATATCCATCAATTGTGTCTGGCAGGCATGCACAGGCATGAAGTATTTTGGTAATATATTCTGTGCTTTCTGGAGTGAAAACTAACAATTTTTCATGACTTTCCACAAAGAAACTAAGAATCCAAAAATTCCACGGTGGTGGTGAAGAGCCTTTTGTAGCGTGTGTTCACCTGTCTTTCCTACAACTATGTAAGTAGAAGAAAATGAGTATAAAAACTAGTAGGCTACATACTGGAATGTGAAACAAACACTGCAGTGGTACACTGTAGTACCAAAAATAATAGAAAATATTAATACAAAAATATTAAATGGTGTGTGGCACCCCAGTGCTGTGCATTTGTGAATGGGGGTGTATTCTTGTCATGACTCAGAGCAAACTGGCACTATGAGCTAGGCAGGCCGTTAGCTGGCACTGAACCAGCGGCAGCCTTGGCACCTCTCTGGCAGCAGGTGGAGCCCAGTGCTCCCATCCCCCCATCCCCTCCCCCAACTTTCACGCTTGTCCTACCCACTCCCAGCCAATGAGATCCCATTCACTGAGACCAGGCACACATGCGGTTGCTCTTTATCGATTGCTATCAGATGGGGCAGAGTGTGTCTCCTGCTTTTGGACTGCCGTTATATAACACTGACGTGGTGGTGGCACTGATATTGAAAATCTTTAACACTGTGACCACACGTAAATCTGAAACACCCTCGCCACCAGTCCATAATGGGAGAGCATAGCCATTCCTCCTGGCATTCTGCTCGTTGTTTCATGGGGAGGTGTGGCTAACGCTAACCTGAGCCCAGTCGTGAGAGTGCTGTGTGGCCCTGCCCAGGCAGGCACACTCACTCACTCACTGGTGCCAAAGCACAATGGTGGCCCATGGTAAGCAGATCCACAGATGCAGAGCTTCTTGTTTATTCATAAGGAAGGGACATTTGTGTGTGTGTGTGTGTATGTGTGTGTGTATAAAGGCCACAAGCGTGCTGCCAGAGAACTGGATAGTGTATTTACCCTCAGGCTGGCCACTGCTCTGAAGCTCACAGGACCCCACATCCACCACAACCCGCATGCAAACTACCACACATTTCCTGAGCCACATACATGATTTGCTACAGCTTCCAAGGCAGAGATTTTGTACACACATAGCGTTTGTTAATATGAGTCTCTTTCTCTCTCTCTCTTTTGCAATTCTAGAAATCTGCTTCAAAAGACTGCCCTCTTGTGTTATCTCATGGCAATTTCACAGTTTTTGTTCTACAAACCATTGTACATTTTTAAGACACTCAACATTAAGACGCTCATCATTATCCTAAAATAAGGTGTATTGTTAAGGTACTCCTCATGGTGAAATAATCTAGTATTTATCACCTGAAATTGTTTTTAAGCACAACTATGTTTATTTTAGATTAGACTGTGTTAAAAGTGCTTTTGATTTTATTTTCAGAACACTCCTCTGAAATATGAAATGTTCCTGGTTGACATAGCCACTTTTGGACTAAAAAACAGGCTAAGCTGAGTGGTGAGAAATACTAGGCCCATCACTGTGCTATAATTACAGCAACAACAACAATAATAATATTATTAATAATTATACTGTTGATTATTAATAATTAATATGATTATTGTTGTTGTTGTTAGTGTTATTATTTGTGGTAATAGTATTCATTGTTGTTGTTATTAGTGATGCTGTTTGCCATAAAAGCACTCGTTTCTATCCCTCGGTCTAATAGTCTGACCAGAATATTTTAATATTAAGGCTGAAGAGTTCTTCAGTAATGTGTTTCGTGCAATCTTATCTTCCCTGACACCAACATTGATTTTGTTTAGTCCTTTAGTCCTTCTGTTGGGTATATAGGTTTGTCCGAGCTGTAATTTCAAAGTAGCACCTCTAGATGGACTCTCGACCTACATATTTTGTGGAGGCAGGCTCTTTTCTTAGCAGGATTCATTTCATTAGGACTGGTGTGAACAATAATACTGATTCGTCTCTACAAAAAAAAAAATGGCCGTCTAAAACATGTTTTGTTAAAAATATCTCATTTTAAAAATAATTCTTAATATACATTTTTGTCCATATTATTACTCTTATTATTATTGTTGTTGTTGTTGTTGTTGTTATTAGCATTATTATTTGAATTATTAGACCTATTATTATTTACATTGAAAGTCTTTCAACAAAAGACACACTGAATGTGGGTTACTTTCACTGATTTAAAGTTCGTCAATAAACATGGTGTCAGGACTACATAAATTAAAGACAGCCACTGAAACGATTTCTTTGGGATATAACGTAGACTCTTACAAATTGCTTCCTCTCTCTTCTGTTTGCCCTCTCAACCTGCCTACCATATGGTTAGCCCATAAAGCCCAATTCACCTTCATCATAGAAAAAAAAAAGATAACCGACACGTCTTTAAAATGCTAGGCTCAGATCAGTGGGCTATTAGGCTACAGTTTGTTTGTTTGACGGCCAAATGTTTTCTTCTTCTATCGAAAGAAAGCAAAAGTATGGCACGAATTTGGATAGAATCAGGTGACATTTTCCACAGAACAGTTATTTAATTGATGGCTTGGCTAAATATGAACTATCTAGAACTTTTCCGAACAATTTACTACACTAAATCCGGAGAGTGGAATCATTCAGTTGCTATTTCCATACTTATCATTTTCTTTCTTTGTTTTTCTTGGGGTGAGGATATGATGGGGGGCAAAGGGAGATGGGTAACTGGCCGCATATTTGACGGTTTCCATGGGCAAACTGCCACTGCATGGATATTTCATCTAATTTTACATCACTGCCATACACATGAGCAATCTTTATTTTTTCTTTTGACTTTTTTTTTCATAAATGTCATGCTGCAATCACTGAACACATATTTCATTACAAAAAAGTAACTTATATATTTTGTCCTCTTACAGCGTTGATTTGGTTCACAAACTCAATTTATTAACACATTCTGGTAACATTTTAAAGGCTATTTTTGGTTGAAAATTTAACACCGTTGTACTTAATATAGAGTATCTGGATTATTTTAAACAGATTTATTTGTCACATAATCTTGTGTTTCTGGCATCTTATACAAATTTAATCAGCAATATGCTTTTATATTTTGAAAGATTTTTAAAAATAGGTCTACTTCACCAGTAACTGATTTTTTGGCTAATCTTAGACAAATCTTAGACACATCTTATTCAGGCAATCAAAAGACCATATGAACTTTTTTTCTACTTGTTAAAGTATGAGTAACCACCTAGGGGTAGCCTACAACTTGATTGGTTGTGTTCTATGTTCTATGTTTTTAAAATCAAATATGCTGTCGAAGAGCCTAAGTCTACTAGCGGTCGTTTTTTCCCCGATGCAGCAAGAGCGCAAAGTAGCCTCTACTCAGACCCATGACAATTCAGTCCACGTTTACTTACCGATCTCTAGACCCACTGACATTATGCGCATTTTCCTTTACTTCGCAGGCGTTGTTTTGGGCGCAATGATCAGTGCTTAATGGCGACGTCCTAAAACTTGAACTTCAAATAATACTCTTCAGTATCTAAGCAGTGTTTTCACATTCTTTCAACAACACCAGGCGATCTTGTTTCCTCTTCTGTGCTGCTTTAGAAAGTCTTGGCATGGTTGCCTTGGCGCCCCCATCTTTTTGTAAAAATCTGGCAGAAAATTCTGTACAGGCGACTCTTATGAGCGCCTCAACACAAAACACTGGCGACTCTTGTGGTGAATACATGGAGACTAATTATGATTGATAAAAAATACCTTCTAATGTATTCTGCTTCTATGTCAAGAGGATAAAGTAGACCCATTCGCCTTTATGCACAAGTTTGAGAATGAGAGAATTCAGAACCAGTGCAAAATGGTTTGAAGAAATTTGAAGTTCAGGTTTTATGATGTTGCCAAAACCTGGTAGACCAACACATTGCATAACTGAGCTTTGTTGAGCTTCGTTGTTCTAGGTGTACTAATGTCTTGGAATATTTAGTTGCAAAACTGAATTTCTTCGACTATTCAGTGAAAACGCACATTTCATGATTGTGTTAGATCATACTCCGATTCCCACCTATTTTTAACACTGAGACAATAACACTTTGTGACAGCCCGACACGGATTGACTGGTCAATGCCCCAAATGTCCAATGTGAAATAAAGATCATTATTATCCCACCTTTATGACATTGTTTAATGACTTTGTCTTTTGCTGCATGTACAACTGGTTAAACAGCCTCGGCCTACAGGCCCCACTCAGTGAATGAACTATTTTTGAAGACTAACAACAAGAGGCCTAACACGTGTAGTGGTCTCGCTCTACTCCGTACATATTGGCTAGTGCACATACAGTTGATTTTGGATAGCGCATAATGAATTCTGCTGAGTTAGCCTGTAGTTGATCCTGTTATATTCGCCTCTCCGGTGAGAAAGGTTTGTCAAGCAAACAGTCTTATTAGTCTTATTTCCAACTGTTCTTGGCTGACAAAGGCCCGATTACCCGGACTCTTTTAGTGATCCCTTAGATGACCTCTTGAGAGCGTTCTTGATTTTCCTCTGGAGCTGTTCAGTGATTAAGTGCTGAAAAGTGGTAACGCAAAAGTCTAGCGCCAATGATAACATTGCGCAATACCCAAATTTATGCGTTGGTCAATCTGACACCTGTGACGTGACGTGACCACATTGACCTGGAGTCTACCCATAACAAACCTCACACAGACAAACACCGCCGTGCCAAAGCTGCCAGGAATCAGAAAAGGCAAAGTCCCCCGTTTCCATACGAACGTGTAGGCCTCCAGTGGAACAGATTAAGATGGCATAAAAACAGTAAATAGCCATGTCTTGTTCATCAGTGCATAGAGAGGCAAGTTGTATATTGAACATTCCAGTTAATCAAGTGACATAAGTAAAACGTGTACTTTTATTGTTGGCCATAACATTTTCCAAACAAACATATATTGTACTTGAACTCGTATTTGGTATGTCTAAATACTTAGTTTACGGTTACCTAATGACTGTTTTTTTTTACTGCTGGTTGAACGTTTGTTTTTAATATTTGAGTTTTAGACAAGGTTGTTGTTTATATTTGTAATGTACAGATGCTATACGCAAGGTCTCCGCAGCCTCCCCCTTTCGGACAAGCGGTGGACGGCGGTGTGTACGCGCGGACCCATCCTGCCGCATAGCGCTCGGCTGAGGCTGCTGAGAGGGGAATATGTTTCCTGTGGATGAGCAGGACGCAGCCTGTGGTCTGTGAGCCACACGACTCCAGCTCTGATTTGCTAGTATGACTCCAGGAGGGAGGACTTGGCGAGGGAGAGGTGGCGTGCAGTCGCCGCTGGTGTACTGCGCGGTAACTATGCAAATTGCAGCGATTGCGGAAATAAACAAGGGGAGTCGCTGAATCGATTGCAACTTCTGTCCTGAGTCTAACATACCAAGCCAAGACAGTCAGAGAGAGTCTCGTCAGCCAGCCAGTTCTGTCCTGCTTGGATCGCTGTCAAGTATCAAGGAATGAAGAAAAACGCGCCTATCACTTTTCGGAATGAAACAAGCAAGAATATTATTAATTTGTCAACCCGACTCTTAATTTTTAATTTCATATTAAGTCTTCTAAGTGTCTGATATGTTCACCAGGAACACGAAGTTCTAATAGACTACTTTTTCATCATAAAACAAGGCTTGCTGAAATGAAGCACTTCGTCTCAACATTTTAAAGTTTAGCCACGTACTTTATGCAATGGTACGTGCACATTCCTACACTAAGTTCCTTATTATAGGCAGCCTTATTGTAAACTGAGAGATGCGTACTTGCTCGATTGTAATTTTATGATAAACTGCCTAGCCCTCTGCCTATCCGCTTTTACCAGAGATAAACCTTGTAGATGTTACGCCAATGCAGATATTAAGAAGCACTGGGGTTTCGCACGCGTAATACTTCCTCTATGCCCCTGTGTAAATTAGTGCTGTGTCGGGATGAAATGTAGCCTATTACAAAATGGTAAAAGTACTCTGTATCGATAGACTGCGTTTGGGTTCTGCACAGTGTCCGAGTCGTTGCAATTAGCTACATTCCTGGACATTCATAGTGACGTGATTTTTGTCCAATAAAATAATCGTTGACTTTAAAACCACGGGCTCTGCCCAATCAGAAAAAAGCGTTTGCATGCTACTAGGGGCGAAGGAAGGTCGAGCTTGCCAGTTCAGCAGGTTAGTGTGAGTTGCAACAGATACATGCTCCAAATAGACTTTGGCAAACTTAACCGGGGTTTTTAAATAGGTGCCATTTAATTTGTTCTAGACTGTCAGTGGATGGTATACCGCAACATAATTTAAAAGTATAATTAGCGTATGTGTAAAGCATTCTTGAATCTTATTGTATTACAAAGGGCTATTCTCTTCTCCTTTCTAATTGCTTCTCTTAAAAATATAAAGGAACACGGTGTGTGTTTTATGTGTTGGAGGTGTTACACTCTTCTGCCTATAGCTGTCAATAGTTCCTCAATTTCTAGTTCTTAATAATTATTTATTGCCCCTCTCTGTGAGAATCAGCCATGAGCTCATGTGCCCAGACATGCAGGTGGTTGGCTATGCCAGCAAGAATGTTTGCTTATACCCAGACATATCGCTTGTTCGAGAGGTAAAGGGGCTGGACAAGCGAGTGGACGACTTTGACAAGCGAGAAGCCGCTACTCTGGACATTGCCTAGGGGGCGCCCAGTTGACTTGTTTCTTACGGCTATTACCAGAAGTTGGCCAAAATAATACGGTCAGCCTTTCTGGTGGGATCTATAGTGGTTTAAAATGGTTAATCGGCTCCAGATTGCCTTTGAGTGAAACACAATTCAATAGCATTATTCTACATATGATCCTTGTTATTATTAAGTGGTCCTTGATTAGGCTACCATAGCAACGTTTTTGCTTTGCCTACTGAACCATGTATTTTAGGCTCAATACAATCACCTTTACAACTTTTCAGTGGCTGTGACACCAATGATGATGAGACCAAGAGATTTAGACCACCAGGATGCAAATTCTGTCGCTGTTCCTTGCTGGGCCTATCCCCCTACACACATAACCTTCATCTGATGTATTCTAATGTCTGTATATTCATGCATTCATCGTGGAGATGGTTTGGTTGTAATGGTCCTCTTAAGAACAACAAAATCTCCCTCGCTACAGTAGCCTTAACCATATTAATTTCTGCAAATTTGACAGGAGAGTAGATTTTCCAAGTTAGGAGTTTGAGGTTAGCAGGACAATCACTGTTGCACAACGCTAGGTTATAAGACCTTTGGGTAATCTTATGTGTCTGCACACAATAGATGTTATGTAATTCTAGGCGCCAAGCAAACTTTATAAAAACATATGGACACGTTTACTAAGTCTTACATCATTGGTCATCCGTGAATCAAATAAGCTATCTTATTCACCTTTCTCTTCACCATTGTTGTCTCGCAGTGAACTTAGTAAAGCAAAACTAACACTACATAGGCTGTTTTCAATTTGAAAATGTCCATAAAGACTAAAGCCGGTTGGCCAGACTAAGTAACCAAGTTTAAGCCAACAAAATTAGTTGCAAGCTCGAGAGTAGCACAAGTGTGTGCTCTGATCTGCCTTGATCCGCTGTCTCTCGCCGTTTCGTCTGTATGAAGAATAGTCATTGAAAATGATCAGCCGCTCTGTTGCAAAGCACGGTCCCACAGTACTTTTCATCTGCAATAACTGACGAGTTAAATAATCACTAGGGTACTTAATAATCGTTTTATTCAAGAGAGAATATGATTAGGTATACAGAATGTGATTACTGATTCGAGCGCTCTGAAATTTGCGTCCTACTCTGGACAGCGCTGTCTCTTTTTCAAAAACGAACTTAAAGGAACAAACGATGTTAGCCTACTCTCTTGTAGTTAGTATTGACTCGATGTTAATTTAATCGTATTTAGCTATTTTAGTAAACTGGTAATAATCTCAGACATTTGAAACGTTGCTCTTTCTTTCAAGAGACCGCGGGGTTCGGTGGCGGAGCTACGTTCAGCAAAGAGTTTGTCCTCCGGGCACAGTGACTAAAAGTGAACTGTAGCCGGACGGGACTCGGTGAGGCGACAGTGTCGTCTCTGCTCTGTGTTGAATTGAATGGACACGGCTCGTCTGCTTCATTTCTTTTAATCTCAGGTTGAAATAAACAGGATCTGCCAGTGAAGTGCCAGTTTTACCACACTCAACTACCTTGATTTCAAGGATTTCAGCATTTTCCCGAGCCGTAGCCTACCCAGTCTTCCTCGTGCGTAAATCCGATAGACTGTGGACTCCACGGTAAAGCCAGACCACATGCCTGCAATGCTTTCGGCTGACGGTAACGTTCAAATCGACACCGAAGAGGAATGTTGTGCAGTTAATTTCAGAGTTTTTCTAAAGAATCCAAAGGAATCCTTCACTGACAGTCGTTTTTTCGAATATGGGAGGAAATCACCGTTCAGCGATTAAGTAGTTTTCCTGCACCTTGCATTGCCTAAATTCTGCATATTTCCGGAACAGCTCTGTATCGGGACTTTTCTTAAGTTGATCATGGCACTGATGAAAGTTACTCCCACTCCAGAGAAGGGGACTGCTCTGCGACTTTAACTGTAGAGCACAGTAAATATGTGCGGAGAGTGGAAGCTGTAACTCGAGGCGGGGTTAAGGTTCAGCTCTATGGAGCGGTGAAGCGTTGGTTGCAGTTCGTAGAGTTGGAAATGTGAAAGCAAGAAGCAGGCTTTATTTTTTTCCCTCTCTCCCTTCTCTCTGTCTCTCCTTTTTTTCTTTTCATACACACGGACACAACCATCACGCGTAGACGGACACACACAGGGTCTTCATACACCCCCACACATACACAAACACACATACACACACTCACACACATCAGCACATACATAAACACGCTGACTTGTAACAGTTATCCAAACATACACCCATACCTCACAAATTCAAGATAAACACCAGATATGTATTCGCCGCTATGTCTAACACAGGTAAGTGAGCTTTTTGTATATATTTAACCTTATTTGTTGCATTTCTGCGATCTCTGTTGTCGGGGCGGGACTGGCAATGTGAAGCTAACGTTGCTCAAGACAAGTAACTTTGTGTGCTGCGGCCGTTCCAGATCTGACAGAGCCATCTGAACTAACTACCACATGGCGGATGGCGACCGCCTGGCACTGTACAGTACACGCACCCTGTGTTTGTAAATCTGTGAAGTCTTGTTTCTGACTATGGACTACGGCAAAAATACCAGCTGTATTCACGACTTGGTAATAGTTGCATGTTAAACTGTTGTCTACATACTGAAAGAGAGTGAAGACATGAACAGTTTGTAGGAAGACTTAGCAGTTTACCTCTAATGTCTAATGCCCTCGTTGTAAACGTTTGTTCTATGCCACCTCTTGCAGTGCAGGCTATCAGCAATTATGATGCTGTTCAATCTAAACATTTCGCAGTGAACATACTTTCTCGTGTTTGACACTCGTTATTGATCTGTTGACACAGTTAGTTGCTCACCAGCATTCTGCTTGATTTGAAAAGTAATATGGCCAGGGGTCCGAAGCTCTTTGCCTCTGTTTTGGTTCTTAAGAGCTGCTAGAATAACGGTGCAATTGATAAGCACCGAGACGTCGGCAAAAGACTTTGAGGAGTGTGGGTTTCATTGGCAAACTTTCCCCCGAACACCGGTCAGTTCAGCAAGGTCTTTAGACTAGTTTTATTATTTCATCCTTACTGAAATTTATCTTATATGACAATGTAACACTCCACTTTCTCGAGTAGCGAAACGTTTTTGATTTCCAACTTTTTAATCCTTGGAAATATCCAGCCAGGCTATTGTGCAACGCCTTTGAGAGATTCCAGTTTGGTTGCACAGTGTAACATTAGTCCTATCAATACTTCAGTCATATATCAGAGAATCTAACATATTTTTAATGGTCGTTGTGTGTTTAGCTTTGCACTCTCAATTAGGTCAGCTATTTGGGTTTCCAACTTGCCCGGCTTTTCCAGTGTGGTGTCAGGAGTTGGAAACGCATCTGGTTTAGGCCCCGTCGCATTTTGAATGAAGAGAATATTTTGAGACCCTGTAAGCGTTTAAAACTCAAAAAATAAAATGTTTGGTTAACAAGAGAAATCTTGTGGAAACGTTTGGTGAAGGCGCAGCAGTTTTCATTCGCGTCCTATAGAATGGACGGGCGCGGGGGTTAGGTGAGGTGACAGCTGCGGCCACATTAGTTGTAAAAATAAACAAATACTTTCAGTTGCGTTCTATTCACCAATTATTCATATCCAACATAAAAAATCAATTTACAAGTTGTATTTGAATTCTATGTATTACCTCATTGTAATGCAGTTGACAGCTCTCACTGAACAAGAGTGTGCATTACTTTTTAAATTGCATAGCAGTTGTGCAGAAAATCCCATTTTCTTAATATCTTGCCTGCCCTAGTCCAGTGACACACCATTTCACACTAATGGATTCCTTGCGTACTTTTGGTGTAAGGTAGAATTAAGTAAACTTGGGATATGCAAGAATATACCAACTAATGTGTCTGACCAGCTTCCATATGATATGTATTGTAGTCAAATCACTTTTTCAGCTGCTCAACTAAGACAGGTGAAACATGTCAACATGAAACAAATGTAGTGCTGCACAAATTTGAAATTTCAGTCATGTGTGATGTTGGCTATGTAAGGTAATGAGCTAAAAAAATCAGTAAAATTTCAAACACTCTATCTGTATTTTATAAATGACTGGGTATTTATTTACAGTCTGATTTCATTTTAGGACTATCAATTGACCACAACCTATTCATAATTCATGATTGATGCTTACTCCAAAATATTGAATAATTAGGCATTGACATTTCATACCTTTTAACACGACTTTTTACACAGTCCAGTTATTTCTGAAATGAGCACTATTGTAAATTGCACAAGGTGTAAGTCAAACTAATGAATAATGAGTGTGTAAAACTGAATTAATGCACATTAGCAATGCTTCTATTATTGGTTTTAAATAGAATAATCCTATAGTGTAAAAATGGCTTCTTGGTATAAAATATTTTTACCTTTTAGTCAATTTTGAAATAAGAAATCTTGTTAATCCTGAAGGAGAGTCTCAGTGTCACCGTTAAATGATTTTGCTAAACATTTCTTTGTTTCTTTGTTGAATTGAGATGTATTCCAACATGCCTATATACCACACTCTAGTATATTGAAAATGCACAAAATAATATTGTACCATAAGACTTTGTGTCAAAAATCATGTTATGAATAGGTTCAGATACTGGGATTTTCGTGACTGAACAGCTATATTGGCAGTTTCCATTGGCTGGCAATGGTAATGCTTTTTTCTGTGATAGACATCTTAATGCATATAATCAATAGCAGTGATCAAGGTAGTGATTTGATTGTGGCAGGAGTTTGTATATTATTTTAAAAGTAGTTTCTTCTTGCATAGAGGAAGCAGTTTTATTTGAGACTGTGACACTGCTTTAAAGCAGCGGTGTCGATCTGGAGAGCGCTGCCTTCCACACTTTTGTCCTGAGTGTGGTGGGCTCTCCCCACTGCTTCTAAAGCTGGTTGCCCTGCAGAGTGAGAGTGTGTGAGTGAGAGACCCGGCGCTGGGAGATCCTGCTCCCTCCCCACTAGTTTTCGCCCGTCCCAGCAGCTTGCCTCATCCAGTCTGGAGCTGACTTTTATGGGAGAGACCGCAACAAAAGGAGAAACTGCTCGCTGTCGACTCCCTCGTAATTACTTCTCTGTGTTGTGGTGCTACCAGAGTGGGTGTCAAAAGAGGAGGATTACCATCATTTGGATTTCACATGTTTTTTCTTCCTTTGGTGAGATATTGTCTGTGGCCTGTTATTTGGGGGCATCACATCTGTCACCAAGGTGTACAGAAGAACTTCCCAGCTGGAAGTTAAGCTAAGATGGAGCATTTTGTCAGCCTTTTTTTCCCTTCCGAATGCCTCTGTCACATGCACTGGGGTTCACACTGACATGTTCTCCTTGTATAAACATGCAAACGTGTCTGTTTGTGTGTTTGCTATGGAGTCTTATCAGAATTAAAACACCCCCTGAAGTTTAACATCTGATCAGGTTTGATAGAATTATAGAATTTTCCATGGCAGATTCAGACAAAGCTTAGGACACGCAGGTTAGGAAAACTCCTCTAAGAACAATGGGTAAATATCTGCTCTTAAGGAAAGACATTTTCAAAGAATTTGGCTGAAGATACTTGGTGTTGCTGAAGGCCGATAAGAAAATTCATTTACTGGATTTATTCCAAGATGAAAAAAACAATGTGATGTTTGTGCCCTAAAGGCAAGGTAGTTAGTAGACAAAAAGGTTTGCAGTTATTTATTTATTTTATTTTTATTTATGCATTTTATTAACATTTTATTTATTTTGTGTTGAGTTTTTTAATTGATTTTAAGTGTAGGATTTACACACACACACACACACATATTCTCTCTGTCTCTCTCTCTGTCTCTCTCTCTTCTCTTCTCTTGTACACAGCCTGCCCAACTCAAATACAGTCCACACATATGCACACATATGTGGTATATCGTGTATGCCTTTTTGCTTAAGTTTAGCTGCAGAGACATAGTTAGGATGCAAAACTGAGGCGTTATACTTCTCTGAGTTTGAACCGATATATATACTGTATTTCGGACAGACAAGTGAAGCAATAGTAGGTTACTTATTGCTCTACAGCAAATCCACCAGTACCATAGATGTGTAAAATATATTTGTTTGTTTTGTTTTGTATTGTTAATGTAAAGTAAGTTGACCAAAACATTTGTGGAAAAAAATATATAAAGCCAGACTTTCTCAGCCTGACATTCCTAGTCGCTGCCAGAGTGGAGGCTGTGACTTCACTAGTGTGTTTGTGATCAGTAGCCCTTATCTCTCCTGCCCCTTCTAGACTGTTTTTGGTGCTTTTGTTTGTGAGGCAGCTAGCTGGACTTGCTGTGGGGCTGCTTGTGTGGACTAGGGACATCCTGAGGCAGCGGTGGCCTGTATTCCATCAGAGATTTCAGACCTGTTTAATTCACAATTATATAAACAAGTATACTTCCCAGTTAAAAATTGTTAACTGGGAAGTATACTTATTACTAATTGTCTTGATCATAGTATTGACAGAAGCTTCTGCAGTGGGGGTGCTCTTCACTTTCTACTAGTGAGAGACATTATACATCTCAGTGTAAAAGGCTTAAACAGCGTAACACGTTTGTGAGATCTATATATCTGGTTGATTTGTTGTGAACTGAGTGTAAACTGTACTCATATAGTTTGGATTTAGTATCTCAGGTTTTCTTTAAGCCTGTATCAGAAAGCTTTTGTTATGGCACATATATAATCCAGTCAGTGCATTTGAATTAAAGTAGCAGAAAAAATAGCAGTCTTTTCCAATATTTAACTCTTTTGGATGCATACATTTTAGATGTAAATACAGTAAATTAGTGTGTGTGTGTGTGTGTGTGTGTGTTATATTAAGGTTTACAAAAAGGCCTTGCTTATGCGTTCATGTGCCACAAGGCAAATGTGTATCCAACATTATTTCAAATCACATTGTATAGAAACAATGGCTAGGCTTATAATGTGGCGAAGATCATTTGCTGGGGTGTTTATTGTGCCCTTGTCATGATTCCATTCAGCTCAGTAACCTGAGCATGGTAAACTATATCTTTTCCCCAAACCCAAACCAAACGCTGGGCTCCTGAAGTCTTTGCTACTTGCAGGTGGAACCACATCAGATTTGCACTAAAAAACATAAACCTCATGTTTCTTGTTCTTAGCACTTTTTGCAAAAGCCTCAAGTAAAATGAACTAGAAACTGGGGTTGTTTTTGGACAGCGTATTTGCCTAAAGTGTGAGTGGAGGTGTGTAAGAGAGTGTGTGTGTGTGTGTGTGTGTGTGTGTGTATGTGTCTGTGTCTGTGTCTGTGTCTGTGTCTGTGTCTGTCTCTGTCTCTGTGTCTGTGTCTGTGTCTGTGTCTGTGTCTGTGTTGGGGAGGGTGGGGGGGTTACATGGAGAAAAGATAAAAATAGACAGACAGCTTTCCCGCGCGGTTGTTGCTTTTTCTCGGTCCTGGCAGACCCCAGCAGACCTGCATTCTTGCCAGAGAGCCAAGATAGGGCCTAGTCGGGCCCCTCTCTCTCTGCCTGCTCCCTCCACACTGATCGCAAACACACGGCTGTTATCGTGTGCCGCTCTGCTAATGATGCCAGAGGAATGTCTTGTATAAATACTCACTTTTTTCATGTTGTTTATGTATGGATGTCAAAGTGTGCACTGAAATATAATGCACAGCTCGATTTGAACAGGCTATACTGATTTAAAGTAAAACATGAGAGTGTACTGACTAGATTATAAACTTTTATTAATTTTAAAGTACCTAAAAATGTCCTTGAAATATTTTTTTATTTGAAATATTTTTTATTTATATGTTCTACAGGATATGCTGTGTGGATATTATCCGTTTCATAAGTAATTGTATACTTTGTTGACTATAGATACTAATGTATGTCCATATATTTTTTTTTGTCTCTGTCCGCAGGATGAATTTCATCCTTTCATTGAAGCGCTGCTGCCACATGTGCGAGCCTTCGCTTACACTTGGTTCAACCTGCAGGCCCGCAAGAGGAAGTACTTCAAGAAGCACGAGAAGCGCATGAGCAAAGAAGAAGAGCGCGCTGTGAAGGACGAGCTGCTCAGCGAGAAGCCAGAGGTCAAGCAGAAGTGGGCCTCGCGTCTCCTCGCCAAACTGCGCAAGGACATCCGGCCCGAGTTCCGTGAGGACTTTGTCTTAACCGTCACCGGCAAGAAGCCGCCGTGCTGCGTGCTGTCCAATCCCGACCAGAAGGGCAAGATGAGGCGGATTGATTGCCTCCGTCAGGCAGACAAAGTGTGGCGCCTGGACCTGGTCATGGTGATTTTGTTCAAAGGTATTCCACTGGAAAGCACGGACGGCGAGCGGCTGGTAAAGTCTCCGCAGTGCTCGAACCCGGGGCTGTGTGTGCAGCCACACCACATAGGAGTTTCAGTCAAGGAGCTTGACCTCTACTTGGCCTACTTTGTGCATGCTGGTGAGTACCCCTGTTTGCCCATAATCTCTCTCCCTGTCTATCTCTCTTGTTTTCAACACAGGGTGACACATTGTCAAACAACACAACTTACATGTAGTATATACATGCATATAGATTTTACTGGTAGTTAGCTGTAAACACCAACAAAGGTTCCTTGTCGCACATATAGTCCTGAAATACTTTGAAAAGCAGAGCACAATTGTATTTAGGAAGCTGGACAAACATCTGAATGTCTCTCACCTTGTGTAGAACCTACCAAAGTTCAACGCTTCTCTGTCTTCTAAGTGGGAACAAATTTTATCTGTGGCAGACACCCTTAATTTCATCTGCAGTCAATAATGCAGCAGTCTGAGAGAAGCAGCACATCCATGCCAAAACAGTCTCCCTGGCTGTCCATTCACTGTTTTAAGATGGGCCAGATTTTTTGAAAGTTGGCACAGGCTGAGGCTGTTATCTCAAACAAGGAAGAAGAGGAGAGAGAAAGAAAGCAATCATTTTCACTGTGAAAAATTTCCAGCTTGCCAAAAATGTAGCGGTGATGAAACTGAGCTCCTGAGTATTGGGTTTTGTGGAAATCTTATTAAATTATGAAAACGTGTACAGATACTATAAAATAGATACAATTTTTGGAAGATTTTTTTTTTCGCCAGTTACTGTGCATTTTTGCATAGGTTGGCGAAATATCTAAAAGCGCCATATTTGTGTCGGAATTGTGACGTGGTCCCTTAATGTATAAGTTGGCTATCCTTTCACCTGCTTTTGTCATGAGCAAAGTTGTGCTTTTGCAGCTGTCACTCACTGATCACTGAATAGCAGTTGGACAGAGGGAAGTCCGGTGCTCGTTTCTGATGGTAAAACTGCTAATGGGCAGAAGACCGCAGGGGATCTGTCTTGCCCTGACAGCAACACAAACACGGGCTTTCACTCCCAAAGTGCGGAGCGTGCTTTGTGTGGAGCAGTCCAAACTGAGCACCTTAATTACGCTCGTTTCCTCGCCGAGGCCGACTCATTCACCACAGCCAGCAGCAGTCAAGTCAGTCAGTCATACAGTCAGTGCAGTGAGGCCCGGCTAGGGCTAAGGCCTCTCAAGCTGAGGAGGTAGGGGCGCCTGCCTGCTGCCCCGGCAAGACTTTTAGCCAAACTTGCTCTTTTTGCTAATGTGGAGGTGAAACTAGAGAAGCAAACGTTAAGTGCGCTGCTGATAGAGATGCCGAACCGGCATGGATACACACACACTCACACACACACACTGGGCTGGGCTCTCCTTGGGGCTGGAGGGGGAGCGTGTGAATCGTCTTGACTTAGTCCCCCCACTAAAGGCGACAGAGCCCTTTGAGGTTTTTGTCTGAACAAGTATGAGCAGCTCACAGTGTCTCAGAAAATGCTTGGTCACAGCGATCCACCAAAATCCTCAGTTTTGATGTTCTGAAGGCCTATTCAAAGCCGCTCTGTTCCTGCTAACATTCTAATCGCTTGCATTTGAGAGTTTTTTTGCCTACATTGGCCCAGGCAATGAATAAGAGGTGTCAGCACGAGAACAAGGAAGTACAAAGGCGCGAGAGAAAGAGAGAGTGCCTGTCGAGTGTGGAGGTCTGCCCACTGTTGGGTTTACAGTCTCTGCCCCCCTCTCTCTTTCTCTCTCTCTCTCCCCCACCCCCCCTCTCTGTTCCTCTCTATTTCTCTCTCTCTATCAGTCTGCCGTCTGTCCACTCTTTCTTCCTCTCTCTCTCCCTTGCTCACTCTGTCTTGTGCATTCAACTCATCCCGTAAGATCAGATTTCTTCCTGTGTCTTATTTAAAGCAGTGGAGCTCCCTTGATTAAAAGCCATCTAAAGAGAGCTGAGCTCGTACTCCCATGCCTAAGGTGGTGGTTTGTGAGGGCAGCCATTGCCGGTAATTAAATTTACCCCTCACTGCAGTCAGATTGTGGCCTGGC
The DNA here is from genome assembly GCA_015244755.2 of Tenualosa ilisha. Taxonomy (NCBI): domain Eukaryota; kingdom Metazoa; phylum Chordata; class Actinopteri; order Clupeiformes; family Clupeidae; genus Tenualosa; species Tenualosa ilisha. The sequence goes on from PYXC01000407.1 coordinate 6,021,911, forward strand.
AGAGTGGGCCTTGGCCACTGCTCTCCTGTGATAACACCATCGATCTTGTTATCAACTTATAGCTTGGTTAGCCTTTAATGCCACACTATCAGGTTGATTACTAATACATGAGCAAATTATGCTGCAATAATTAGAGATATCAAATTGGTTTAAATCTCTGTATAGACTTTGTGTGTCAGGGTTGTGACATTGTAGTTTACCTTCAGACTTTTAAATAATTCAGTGACAATCAATGGTAATGGAAGTGTAGGATTTGAGTGCTATTTTGACATGGCTTCTGTCAGTGGAACGTGTGTTGTGTTGTGTTGTTCTTTAAGTGTGAAGATTGGACTCGTATCCAATCGTCACAAGGCAGCTTGCAGCCAACTGAGGCAGTTTTATTTAAAGACACACCCACTGAGAGTCAGTGTTTTCTGTGCTGTGTTATGTTGCAGCTGGGAGTCAGTGTGTATTGGGTGTGTAATAAACTGTGGTGTCCCACACTCATGAGGACGGATCATGTGTCAACACTAAGAACAATGTTTTGTCAAAGGCTCTCCCACCACTACCACTGGCACTGAGGAAAGGCTTAATTTACGACCTCATTCTTCTGCCATCCAACTTGTGTCAAGATCACAGGAGCCTCCACACTAAGCAACAGGTCACAGCTTAAGATGTCAGGGTCATGACCTTATCTTCCAGGCATTTGACCTCTTAGATAAACACACCACCTCATTAGGGTCTAGTCAAGCGATTACACTGCTTTCACTCAGTGGCCTGACCTCTGACATCGCTCTTAAAACAGGTGGCTTGGTTCAGAGGGGCTGTTTTGTTTGACTGAGTTAAGTGTCAGAGCTTTAAGTTTGGAGAATTTTATGCAGACTTCTTTGTCTGTTTAGCTGATAGGTATCATGGCCCATTGCTACATTATTTGTATATAGTTGATACAATGTAATCACTGTTGTCACTAACTTTGTAAATTTGTGTATGTTAAATTCTTTCATATTTTTTGAGGTGACATTGAGTGGCATTTCACAAACTGTTGTAGACATACAAAATTCACCATTTTGTTCCAGTGGTGTTCAAAGTCTGCTTTTTTGACTGGTGCGTCACAGATTTGTTCAGGTTCAAGTTGGCCAGAGGATTAGCCGTGCAGTCTAGCAGTGCTTGGTTTGCTGTGGTTTAGTGGGCTGAACGTTTACACCAATCATGTGCTGCAGTGAAATGTCATAAGAGGCTGAGATCCAAATATATTAATAATCTCATATAAAACCAAGTATTACAGTATATCCAAGTATAATAGCATTTTTAATTATGAAATCATCTTTGTAACTGTAAGTCAACAAATGTATCCTTTCAGTTAGTATTACATAAAAAATAACCCTTTTTCTTTGTTCAACCTTCATTGATGATAGTGGAACTCTGCGCCATAAACCTGCTTAGTGTATGTTTACTGAGTGATATTCGTGTCACCCCACTGTTGTTTCGCTGGGAGCTACACAATGAAAGGATATTGCTGGTCGTGAAAGATAACATGCCTGCGATAGGGACCTATGCAAAGGTTTCCAGGCAAGTGGATAGATATTTATGTTACATTTACCTGGTGTGACCCTAGCAGAGATGAACAAACTATTTGCGTGTGGAGGATGTTTGCACAGAGGTCTGACCTATTTCCCTTCTGAGCCTCTAAAGGGATTTGGGCCTGGTGTCTTTCTGAACTAGTTAGCTCTAATGATGGAGCTTTAAGGAGCCACAAGCTCAAGTTCTGTCAGAACTTATTGACATTGTTTTACCTCACACACTGAGGTGCGTGTTTCTCTCACACGGCCCACTGTAGTGCATGTCTCAAATTGTCAAAGAACAAATGAACTCTTTTTACAACATATATTTTAAGTTCTGTAAGGAACTCACAGATGAGGATTTTCTCCTCTGAAGTCAACCCCATTCCCCTAACACACACACACCCCAAGCACGAAACAAAATCTACCAATATCTCCTGTCTGACTTTTGGCTCATCTCGCGTTACAGCCGTTTTATATTTCCCTTTCTTTTCCACAGGCGGAGAAATAACAACAATTTAGAGCTATTTAAGGCGAGTGTGGGCTAGACCACAGGCCTTTGTTGTGGTTGCTGCAGCACACATTGTGGTTCGGAACACCCCTACCCCCCACACCCCCTCATTTTGGGCTCTCCCTTCTGTGTAAATCCCACTAAACAGCACCAGTGCCTCAACAATGACCGTGTCCCTCATACTTTCACACACAAACACTCATACACACACTCACATACACATGCTCTGCCATTCATTAGAATCGAGGTTAGTGCCCATTCATAAAATAGAGACACATTGTCAGACATTTGAAGTGAATTGACAATAAGTTTGGGTACAGTAGACTCCCAAGCTGTGGCAATCCTAGCTGCTGGCTCTGGCCCAACGCTAAGGGACTGGCAGGGACTGAGTGATGATACACAGAACAGTCATTTTTAATATCATTTCACATGACCTCCTTTTGAACCATTTTTGCTTCAATTCTATTGGATTAAACAAAGCAGATAAGGTTTCAGATAGGAAATACTGTAAGGTTTGTGTGTGTGCGTGTGTGTTTGTACAGTGCAGTGTTCCACTGTGGGTAAATTTCTCATAAACCTGATTGCACGGCAAATTCAGGTAATCCGTTTAATGTCTATTGTTGGTTGTTGATCTCTTTCTGCAGATTTGGAACATATTCTCCTGCTCTAGACAGGAGGTTTTAGACATCTGTAATCACAAAATGAAACAAACAAACAAAAATACTGTTGCGTACATTTATTTAATCTTTCTGTGACCATCCATTTATCTTTCCAATGTTGATTTGATTTCTTTGTTTTGTTGATTTGTTTTCTTTCTTTCTTTCTTTCTTTCTTTCTTTCTTTCTTTCTTTCATTCTATGTATCAAATAATAGAATGACAGAAATCTGAGAATTTGAGAATTCTGGTTCAGGGGTCCTGGCCGCATACAGTCTTAATAATAGAGTGGGCATTTTATGTATGTAGTCCCATATGATTATTTTGTATGTCCCTTTTGCAGAACCAGTGCATTTACAGAGTGCACAAGTCCTTTGACAGGGCACTGTGGCCCCTTTGATAGGGCACTATGACATTTGCTACACATGCATCCCTCTGCAGTTGTCCTCTCTTTAGCTGGGAGGGAAAAGGTAATGGCTGTGAAGAAGAATGCCTGTCTTCCTTTTGTCTCCCCTTGTTTTATGGAGACTTTAAAGGAATTCACATCTCCACATGCTATATGCGTGCCTCTGGAGAGCAGATTATTTTTCCCTCCAAATCCAAAAAAATGTGCTCAAGTTCCCAAGGTGCAGTGCGAAGAGAGCCGCCCCTAACGGGCAGGCGGGCGGGCAGGCCTTACAGGAGGGGAGCGCAGACAGCTCTTGCATTTTCGAGCCTGAGCTTTGGCAAACTTCTGAGAAAGGCTCCTTTGTATCCACATGCCATTCAACAAGAGTCCCATTGTCTTAAGGCTCTGCTAGTAGCCTGCTAGCCCCTTGCTCAGTACAGGCTTTCTTGTGAGATCTTTGATTGTGTGAAGGCCTGATGAGGCCTGGGCTCTGAATGCTAGGCAGACAGCTCATGTGCGGTGCAAGCCTGCCATAACGGCGGGAAGGAGGAATTGGGGTAGTGGTGAGAGAGAACTGTGAGAGATCTAATTACCCTACTGCTTCTCCCTCCGCTCCCTCCCTCTCTCTCTCTCTCTCTCTCTCTCTCTCCCCCTCTCTCCTATGTCCTTACTCATTCTACTTAGCATGAGAAATGCACAAACATCATGGAACGCTCCTCGTCCTCCCGCCTTTACTTCTGCCCCGTGTGTCTTACTCTTGTCGTGTCTCATTCAAATTTGTCAAAGAATGATGAGACTGCTGCCAATAACAAATTAGGTTTAGATGCTAGGAAGAGGAGAAATAGCACGAGCTGATCATTTTAGATTAATGTTGCCCTCTTAATTTCTCAAAAAAAAAAAAAAAAGTGATTGAACATAAATTCTCTTAATTGCTTCTGTACATTTAAAACGATTCATCTCTTGACACTCATTGTAGAGTGGGCTTAGATTAGTAGTATTCTCCCTGCTTCTATCTGTCTTATTTTCTTCTTATTAAATGTCAATTCCTCCACCTCTTTATTGAAGCTCCCCCTGGAATGTTCTAGAGATCGAGATTTGTGCTGTCCTCTCGTAAAAGACACTTACCATCCTCTCTTGGCTCTTAGCAACACAGAGCACCCCTCTCTCCCCAACCACACCCCCCTCTCTCCCAGTCCTCGACCCCCCCCACACACACACCTCTCTCCCTCTCTGCTCCACCACCCCCCCCCCCCCCCCACGTCCCTGTCCATGGCCTGCAGGCTCAAATGGATTGCAGATGGATGTTCTGTGCTGATGGAATGTTGATCTATTTTGCCTGGGTGATAATGTTGATGTTTTTTGCCATGTGTGATTGCAGACATCACCCTCAGCAGATCATGACTGGTTATAGATCAGTACAGAGCTGGTGGTTTTCTCGCTCCCAAACTACCGGTCTGTAAAAATACCTGACTTCAGTAACTCACTATCACTAAGACACGTATGATTATTCTTCCTAGTATTCGTGCTGATCAGATCGCACTAGCGAAATGCATGAAATTGTTTGAGTTTGAAACAGATTGCGTCTATCTGTCTCTGTCTGTCAGCTCAGTGATTTGAAAGGTTGCGGTAGGTGCCAAAGGGAGTGTGTGGGCCTTTGCGGTTCAGAAGCAGGCCGTTGCTATTGTGTGCCGGAGCCATTTGGGAGGGAGTATGAAAGGAGCGCGCAGACATGAAACAGGACAGCTGTGGTTGTCTGTAGGGGAAAGTTGCTACAGATGGTGAGAGAAGGGGAAAATAAACTACCGTATGGCTGGTAAAATATAGAAGAAAGGGAAGGGGTTTGCTGCTGAACCGGAGCTGCGTGTATGAATGTTTTCATGTATGTATGTGTGTGTGTGTGTGTGTGACAAAAATAACGTTAGTGTTTTTTTTGTTTGTGGTTGTATGGAATATGTTGCTTCTGTTGCTAGCCTGTACGCATAGCCTACCCATCTGTCATTCAGCTGCAGTTAGATTTGTAGCTGTGGGTGTTTGTCCTGCTCAAGTGGCATCGACCTGCTTTTGAAACAAATTATGGTTCACTTGATCACACCGGGAGCCCTAATTTCAGAGACGGTTGATACAGCTGGCAACAAACAAAGCCCACCGTACGTGACCTAAAGCTGACTTAATGACTTGGCGAAATTCATAGCTAATTTCATAACATGGGCAAGATTATAAGCCCAAACCTTGGTGGTTCTTGCAGGCAAGTGACGAGGCAGGTGACAGAGTGACCTGCGTCTCCTTGTGATTCTAGGGGCAGAGAGAGTGTCTCTGTGTGTGTCTGCAGTTTCTCATCTGCCTCTTAAATCTGTCCAATATTTCAATCTTCCTGGACAGCTGCCGTCATGGCGCAGGACACATTGCACTGTTGCAGCATGGCAATGAAGGAGGCTTTTTTTTAGATTGAATTAAATGGGAAAAGGCATTATTGCATGTACAACAGGACATTGTGTATGATGACTATATTTAGGATAGTGCAAAAAACTTGAGATGGATTGAATTCACATTCCAAGACTCTTTATATGCCGAAGTGTGAATGCAGAATAGGCATCTGCATTATTAGGTCCTACTCAGTCCTTTATGTGGTGTGTCTTCCATACAAGAATGAAACAAACAAAGAAAGCATTCACTGAGAAGACGTTTGGAGAATGAATGAGGCCACACTTTAGCGTCTTTGTTGAGGCTTTTTTTTTGTCATTCTGTTCATTTTGTCAGATGTTGGTTTTTAATAATTGAGAGTTTGGGGGGTGGGGGGGCAAGGATGAGCGTTGAATCGACTTTAAATTATTGAGCTATTCATCTCCAGCCCTGCCCTCGGTCTCTCCATCTGTTTGTGGAATGCCACATATATAAATAAATAAGTAAATATGTCTAATAAAGGCTGTGGCACATTCTTTGGTGCCAAACCACAGGGCCTGGTTGGCACATGCCCACTTGAGTTATTTATTTCTGTCGCGGCCATCGACGGGGTGTCAGAAAAACACGGAGTATCCATGGAGCATGTTAGCAATTACACAGTAGTGCTGTACTGTGTTTAAAGGGAATACACATGCCACCATAATGCATGGAATGGCCATAGAAATACAATAGCATTTTACCATATTGTGAAACTGTATGAATGAATGGTAATAGTGGGAGCAGTAAGAGGTGTGTGTGTGTGTGTGTGTGTGTGTGTGTGTGTGTGTGTTGCATCACTGATTTGCTGAGAATTCCCCTTGCTCCTGTTTCACCCCCTCCAGCCGTGCTTCAGTGGTCCTCATTTACGCTAGAGCTGTATGAGGGACTCTCAGGGGCAAAGGCGGTGTGTGTGTGTGTATGTGTGTGTGTGTGTGTGTGTCTGTCTGTCTGTGTGTGTGTTTGAGAACACAGAGAAAGAAAGGGTGAGAAAGCAGTTTGTAAGAGACTGTGCCCTGTCAGTGCCCTTTGTGTGCGGGTGTGTGTGTGTGTGGTGTGTGTGTGTGTGTGTGTGTGTGTGTGTGTGTGTGTGTCTGTTTCATGAAGAATTCAGTGCTTGTAGTGGAGGGCAGGGGAGCCTGCACATCTCATGAGGGGCAAGGAGTTTTCCCAGTCAGCTGCTGTCTTTTGTGGAACTGTGTGGTGTGTGTGTGTGTGTGTGTGTCTGTCGGCCCTTTGAACTCAGCTCCTCGCGACAGCCCTTTTACACTCGCTGCCCATGAACATGAACCCAGAGGTGGTTACGGTTTAGTGGTGAGGCTCATATGATTGGTTGCTTAATAAAGGTATGTTGACATGTTTGGGAATCAAAGGAGACCGAGGGGAGAGACGTCCCCTCTCCTCACCCTCGCTGCCTCTCCCCTCACTGCTCTTCTCTGAAACCTCCTTTGTTGTGCCCTCTCTCCATGGGGAGCCTGACCCTGAGAGCCACCCAGGAGCTTGGGCTACCTCGCGCCCCAGACGCCGAGGCCGGCCAGCCAGATCTCAGGGGCCTGTTGTGAAATATAGAGCATTGTTTTGAGATTCCTCTGCCAGGGTGGTGTGAGACGCAGCCCCCCCTCCCCCCCACCCACCTTCATAGACTCACAGTCAAGCCAGCGCCACCTGTTGGCTAACAGTATACAGCAGTATTGAATGTAGTCCTTCAGAGGCGTTTGGGGTTAGGGGTGGAGCGCTGGTGTTTGTGGGGCTGAAGTCTGAGTCACAGTGAGATAGCGCTACGCTGACGGTTGCCACCCGTGATTAAGGACGAAGGTGGCTCGGGCCTTGGCCCTGGGCTTCCTAAATCAGCGAGTCAGCAACAGCTTGCTGAATACACATTTCACTGAATAATGTCAACATCCCACAAAGCTGTTTGAAAGTAGGTGCTCTGGGATCACTGTTGGACTGTTGGAGCTGGCAGAGCAGGCAGAGCTCTCAGTCACAAGCAGGCAGGCAGGCAGGCAGGCAGGCAGGCAGGCAGGCAGGCAGGCCGTGAGCACTGGCTGCAGTGCTGCTGTTAGTGGGGGAAGGTGCGCTGCAGGGGAGGCTATGGTTCAAAGTCAGACGCACTCAGATGAGATAAGGCCACAATCAAACATCAGAGCGCTGTCGGCCCAGCTCTATGGCTCCGGCTGCAGCCACAAATGGTAGTGTTAGAGTTCTCTCCCTCTTGCTCTCACACACACACACACACCACACACACACACACACACACACACACCACACACACACACTCTCTCTTACTGGTTTTCTCTCCATCTCTCCCATGTAGTATTGTATTGGTGTGAGATGGGTTCTGTTATTTGAATTCATTTCTTATCTTGTAGTGGTTTTCCAGTCTAACGCTCACGTTTCCTGTCATGTCCCATATGTAAATCATGTTTTTGGAGCAGTCATTACACTCAGACTTGAGGAATGATTTTAGTGGCTCAGGAAATCAAGGTTCATGGAGTACAGACAGAGAACAATCCTTAAGTCATTCTGTGGGACCATGCAGACACGCACACACCACACACACACACACACACACACACACACACACACACACACGTACGCACGCAGTGCTCTCTCGCTCTCCCTTTCTCTCTCTCTCACTGTCTCTCCGTCCCGGGGAATCTTCAGCAGGCCCCCACTCTGCGGCTTCCTGCTAATTAAATTCCAGCGCTGTCCATTAGACGGATAGAGTGAGCGCTCTGCTGACTCAACATAGGTAGGGCAGCACTGCCGTAATGGGGGAGAGGAGCTCAAGTGCCCAAGCAATTCATTTGGCCCCCATTTTACACATCCCTGGGTCACCACATGCTTTCAAGGGTGGGGAAAGGAGAGAGAGAGAGAGGGACAGAGAGTGAGAGAGAGGGAGGGAAGGGAGGAGAGAGCGAGGGAGGACAGGGGAGAAGGAAGGGGTGGAGGGGGCTGTATCAGCTTATGTCTTCAAAATGCTTTCATTCTAAAACTGACACCATGCAAAGCTGTGTCCTCTAAAGAAGTGATATGGAACTGGGGGACACAGTTCTCCTGACCAGCCTGTTTCAGGATCAGGCTTTAAGATCTAGAGTCACAGAGCCCATGGATGCTTTTTGGGTGTCCCCAGTATTTATATTTCACCTGTGCGTGTGTTGTTTGTTGGAAAAGTACCTATTGTTCATTCAGTGCAGAATCAGAGTATACAGGCTCTTTTTAAAGGTCTGATTTAGCAAGCGTTATGCTGAAACGTTCTTCGGCCGTGAATACATTGCTGTTGCCAAGTTGGAGGGAGCACAGTGACCAGTAGCTAGATCACAGTTTGGACACAGGCCCAGACAGTGATGTTGCATGCAGTCACCAAGACAATGCCAAAGGGTGATGAATATAAACTTCATAGTATCTGTCTGCCATAGAGGAAATGCGTGTGTGTGTGTGTGTGTGTGTGTGTGTGCGTGTGTGTCGCCCTTTGCAAACTGGAGCGGTTTTAATCTTTTTTTTGGGGGGGGGGGGGTAATAAGTGTGATAACAAGTGTGGCTTTTGTCGTTTTGTGCTTTTGAGCAAGAGAGCGCACGGTCAGATAGGGTTTTTTTTAGGCTCTTGTGATAGAGGGAGGAAGCAGTTAAATCCCAGTCTCCAGCCTTCAGCTCCGGCTTGTAATGTCACTCTCTCCTCCGCTTCCACCTAGTGCCCTGGGGGAGACGGGGAGTATGCAAGACACAGCAAGAATTATTTGGGGTTTGACAGACAGTAAACAATGAAGAATTTATATTTTCCTCAGCTGCGGGGTTCTCAGAAGATACCTTGCAGGACCAGTTTTAACTCATTGTTGTCTGAACCTACAACAGAACTCTACACAGCACAAATAATTCCAGGGATAGGAGAGATCCATGGTTCTTGGAATGGAAACGGTAATCTGTAAGCCTGTAAACAGTGTTCCTCCCAGGCATAGGGGTTGCGCACACATTACTCTTTTAGCATTTTTGTACTTACTGAATGTGTACTGTCATTGTTTTCTATCTGTCTGTGCATTTCAGTGCATGACCAATTGCTATGTCAGAATTAGTGTAGGTGAGCATGGCAGTAGTGCTTAAATAATCTATAGCAGTTTTTTGTTCGTTTGTTCATTCGTTTGTTCGTCGATCCCTGAAACAGTTAACTGTGCCGAGAGGCAGGGGGCTGTCCGGCAACTGGCCGCACAAACAAGGAACAAACAAAAAATGAGAAAAAAAACAACAACAAAACTTGCAGTTGCCGCCCCTGCGCTCATTTGCATGTGAATCCCCATTCATTCATTAGTGTGCCATTAGGCGCTCATGAGTTCCCGTTTCTAAGGGCTCCACACAGCCAGGGTCACATCGCGTCTCTTTCTTCTGGAAAGTTCCTTTTTCTGTTTTGTGTTTTTTTTTTTTTTTTTGCCTCTTTTTCTTCCGCTCCGGCAAGGATTCACATCTTTTGTGAGCGCATCTATTTTACCTTATGTCAGGCCGTGTCAGCCTGATGGCGGTAGAATCAATGCGTAAAGAGGAGAGGTGCAGAGGAGGGGAGACGAGAAGCAGCACAGGATGAGGAGCAGCAGAGGATGCTGGGAAGGAGAGGATGGGGGCTCGGATGGTGAAGAAAACGGTGGGGGCCGTGGGGTCCATCTGCCACCCTCACCACCACACCCACCCCCAACCTCCAAAGAGCCAACCATTCCCACACTCTTGTTTTAGGGACTAGAACAAACTCTACTATGCCATTCCCCTAATTAACATCTCATCTGCATAACTTGTTGCATCCCACCCCCACTTCCCCCTTTTTCCTGGCTAAACAATGTGGGAGCAACTGAAGTGAGTTAATCCTGGAGCGCCCCACTCTAGATAAAAGCAATCTGCGTTTTAACGACTCTCTCCTCTCAGGCAATTAAAGCAGCCTCCCTCCGCTTCGCATGAGCGTTCAGACGCACGGCTCTCACATCTTCAAGATGGCCAGGACAACCACAGGACGCGTTTAGGCGCAGTGGTAATGATGTGAGAAAGGGCCGGGAAGTGGTGAGACCAGATTTTATGAGACAGAAAAAAAAAAATCTGTCTGACCTCCACCACTTGCAAGTTTTTTGGAGGAGGCCTCGATTGTCACTCACACCACTCACATATACAATTTCAGTGGTATTATGGATCGATGCATTTTTCACATATCTGCACTTTTGTCATCTTATATGAGCATTGTTTAATAAGGGGAACTTAATCGTAGTTCCCTCATGCTTTTTGGCCTCCCAGTGCAGAAGAATGCTAGAGTGTGCTCGCTTGCAAGTGCTTGTGGTGTTGTCAGGATCGATCCCCTGCAGTCCTGTCCATGGTCAGTGAGAGGCAGGGCTGTTAGCAATGCAGTTCTTCCCCAGCACATCCTCCCCTTGCTCTCCATCTGATATGTGAGCCCGCTTTGGGCCAAAAGGAAAATATGCACTTTTTGTGTTCAGGGCTGGAGATTTCCTGAAGATGCAAACCAGATGTTAGCTCTTGCATTGTTGGCTTGCCGTCCCATCCGTCTTCAATGCGACAGGACCACAGTGATTTTTCTTGAGCTGAAGATCCTCAGATCAGCCCACAGCCCAGTCCCCCTCCTCACAATTTCCATAAGGACAAGAACACATGGATACTGTTTTTTTTTGTGTGTGTAGAAGTAAATCTGTAGACCTCCCGTTAGTCTTTTTTTTTTGTTACTTTCCTTGTTTTTTTGGAATGTTTTTGCTGCCATAAAATCTCCAAAGAGGTTCTGATGTTTGACGCATTGTGCTCTTCACTGAATGTGTTTTTGTGTGGAGCACAAGTCCTCCACGCTAATAAAGTGTTTGGTTTGTTCAGCTCTCCAGGCAGGCGTGCAGGCATCTGCAGTGTGGTGCAGCTAGCCAGGGCAGGCAGGCAGGCGGGCGGGCCAGCCACACTGCACTTGTTCCTCTGGCTCCAGTGCCACAGGGCAGGCACACAGCTCACTCAAACCCTCTGCTTGAGGTTTGGAAATGAGAGAGAACACAGGGCAGAGGTTTGGTTGGCTTGCTGTGCGTGTGTGTGTGTGTGTGTGTGTGTGTGTCTACGCACTGAGCACACAAAGACACTGGTGTGTGCCTTCATACACTGGGTTAGTCCACCACATACAGTCATAGAACAACTCACTGGGCCTCTCTCTCTCTCTCTCTCTCTCCCTCCTCATGACTCAACAGGAGGCTGAGAGTTGCAGTGATATTTCTATTTGGTGTGTGTTGTGGTGCGGGGCTGGGAGGGTTGATGTGTGTGTGATTGCTGAGTTGTCCTCACACTCCCTCCAGGAGTCTGGTTAGTGCGGCTGGCCAGAGGCTCCTCCACACTCCGCCCCTCACCCATCACTCATGTTCTGGCTGCTTCAGTCGTCTGGGTGGGGAAACGCTTAGTGAGACCCAGTCATTTTGTCACTCAAAAGATAACTGCAAAAGACCACAACAGAAGGTGTTTGACAACGCAAGTCGTACATTAGATATAAATACATGCCATGACACGTTAGTCTCTGTTGCTATGACTACATTAGAGTGTTTGGAAAACTAAATCTGAAGAGATTCCCTGCCAGGGACTGAGATGGAGAGCTAGACTATCAGCTCAATCCTGAGCGTACCTTGTCCCGTGTATGACGTGGGTGTGTATAATGTGATCAGTGGCAGGAGTGAGATGTGTAATGTGAATTCATGTATTCTGTTATTAGAGCAGCGTGAAGTATTGATTTATTTATGGTTGTTTCTCCACAGGAAGCACACTTCAAGTGCTGGGTACATTCTTCTCATTTTCAGAAGAATGGCTTAAGGGATGATATATGGGCTCCCCCAGATCTCCTCTTTCTGTTCTCTCCTCTGATGTTGAAGTGAATGGCTAACACCTGTCTTATCGGAAACACAATTTCAGCAGAACCTCTTAGTGGAAGACAGCTTGCATCAGAATTGTGTATTTAATATGAAATATCTCTTCATGACAATAAATAGCATAGCCAATAATGACTCCTTTTTTTAACTTTTTTTGTGGTGATGGTGGCGCAGGTGGTAGAGGTGCTGTTTGGCATCCGTCTGACCCCGTCAAAGTGTCCTTGAGCCAAATACAGAACCCCAAATTGCTCTCGGTGAGCAGGTTGGGACCTTTCATGGCAGCCTCTGCCACCGGTGTGTGAATGGGTGAATGTGAGGCATACATTGTGAAACGCTTGTAAAGTGCTCTTAGGAGTAGAAAAGCACAATACATATGGAACACAGGACATTTTCCTCTCTAGCTGTTCACAGACACATACACATACTTTCCTGTGGCTGCACATGATTTTCATTTAACCAGTCGTTTGTGGTAAAGATCTTCAAATTGTTTTAAAGGTTAAATGATTAAGCATGTTATCTTCCAAATATTTTTTCAACATTTTTGTCTTCTTGTGTAGATGAAGTGATTTTTTTCCAAAGGAGATTTGAGGTGTGGAGGACTGGAGGTAGTGAAGACAGAGAGCAGATGTAGTAATGGAGAGCAGCACCTCATTGTCCACAGCTCCATTGTGTCGGGGAGAAAACATTTCCTAGGAAGAGCGGATGCCTTTATTTTGACGTCAGATTTTTTAAAAGAGAAAACCTAACACTAACAGAAAAGGGTCTTATTTTCTTTGGAAACACCAAATTATCAGCGTCCCCTTCATTCCCCCGCGCTACGACTGGATATTTAATCCGTCATCTTTGTTTTCAACAAACACACTGCAAGCTGTTGCTGGCAGGCCGGCCGGCTCAGGCCCCATCTGGAGCCCGGAGCGCCGGGGCACGGGGAATTAGAGGGGGAATTTAAGTCGGGGTTTGCTTGGGAAGCCTGATAACGCAGCCGCCCCGCGTCCTGTTTGCGTTGGTGCCACTGCCGTACCCTAATCTGAATGATGCATAATTGATGCTCCGTGTGTCAGCCTACACAAGGGGTCTGCCTTTTGTGTGTGTCTCTGTGTGTCTGTGTGTGTGTGTGTGTGTGTGTGTTTTTTTATTTTTGTGTTGTTATTTGCATGCGTGTGTGCTGTCTGCATTGGAATGGGCTTGACGATGGGGTTTTTTTGAGGGGGCTGGGGGTGATTTGGGGGGGTCCCCTCCGGCTCTGTCTCCGGCTTGTCCGGCTCCATAGAGAAGAGTGGTGGGGAAGCGCAGATAAAGCTATAGAACTGCTGCAGCTCAGCACACACTGCACACAAAGGCTTCCCTGTCACCGCTAGCCTGAGAGGCAACCATATCTAACATGGCTCTTTTTGTCATTCCACTTGGCAGGGCTTACCTTGTGTGCATCCGTGTGTGTGTGTGCCTGTGTCTGTGCCTGTCTCTGTGTGTGTGTGTGTGTGTCCGTGCGTGTGAGAACGAGAGTGGCTCTGTATGTGTTGTATTGTATTGTTTGAGTGAGACTGTGTGTGTGTGTGTGTGTGTGCACGCGAGTGTGGGTGGATGAGAGGCAGTCTATGTATTTGTCAGGGGGGAAGCATGTGTATGGAAATGTGTATGTATGAAAACACAGGCCTCTGTGAGTTTGTAAGATAAGGAGCGTATTTGTGTGTAAGCATGCTCTTGCGTGTGTGTGTGTGTGTGTGTGTGTGCGCGCGAGATAGAGAGAGAGAGGTATAAAGTGATGTTAAGTAACCATATACTGTGTGTGTGTGTGTGTGTGTGTGTGTGTGTGTGTGTGTGTGTGTGTGTGTGTATGTGTGCGTATTTGAGTGTGTTTGTGACATAGTGGGTTGAGCGTATGAGCAATTGATCAGAGCAGGTCAGGTTTCTGTGCGTCGTCTCTGCTCCAGGCAGCTTAGCAGACGCTCAGTGAGCCACTCACCTGCAATTAGGCCACAGTGTTAACGCCTGTCTCTGCTCCCACCAATATAATAATTACACCTCACACACTCTCGCCATACACACACACACACAAACACACACACACACGTCATTCTCACACACACTCCACATAATGTAATACACAAACACACAATATTGTGCTTGGTTTTAGCAGTCTGCCAGTGATAACACTCAAAACATGTCCCCAGTCATAGTGTAGTTCTCTGATGATTGTGTGTGTTGGTAGTAAGATCTCCTCCTCCTTTCTTCAGGCTCACTACTGACCGTCTCTCTGCCTGCTCCATTGTGCTCGGCTGCTCTGCGCGTCTGCAGTGTTGGGGATTAAAGCTACATAAACATGCTTATACGTTCCGATGGTGGGTATTTAAGAGTAGGCATTTGGCTGATTAAAGGGATTAGGTTCTGATTTGTTAAAATTGATTAAAATTGATACAAAAGTGATTGCACCTCGGAAGCCGCGTTGACATAAAGAGGAGAGTGCTTCTCACCATAAGTGGCCTAATCAGTTGGAGAGAGGAGGAAGGGGGGTATGGGATTAAGAGTTTGATTTGAACATCTGTGTGCAATGGGGCTTTAATTGTCTGTGGTCTCCTCTGCATCATTAGAACAAGCTGAGGCCAATGTGCTTCCTGCTATAGTCAGTGATCCTATTGTCCATTTCACCAATGCATGAGAAAGCTGAACAGCACAGAGTTTTAACATTTACATTATTTGTGCCTCCTCTCCATGTCCAGGAGTTTTATATCACGCTTCTACACTTCCGAGCTTTAGGAGAAGTGTTAAAAAAAATACCCGTGATGTGCAACATTTTTTTTTCCTTGCCTAAGGGGCCAGAGCTTTTTTCTCTTGTACCAGCGTGCCAAGGTGCCAAGGAAACCCATCTGCACGGGCCTCAATCTGGGCTGCTTGTGTGAGTGAGCGGGGCCCTCTGGCTTCAGCGTGGCTAATCTAGCACCTCACAGCTGAGCCATACTGTGAGTTGCTAATGAAGCCAGCGCATACTTGGGCTCTGCTCAAAAATGTACGCTCGCACGTCACTGCATTAGACGTAGGCTGTTCCACACACTGCCACGAGCACAGCGATGATGCAACTGGATCTGTTCCGGATCTGTGCGCCATTTAAAACGGAGCTGCTTTCTGTCCTGCATGTGCGTTAATAAATGTAATGATGTCCTGCGTTGGCATGACAATTTGTGAACATGATTGC
>PYXC01000407.1:6040000-6055000 GCA_015244755.2 Tenualosa ilisha
GCCCTGTCCTGCCTGGCTCTCTCACACAGCTGCAGGCCGGTGATTAACATCTTGCTGTGCTTGCGGTAGCAACGCTTCCCTTACCTGTCACCTCATGTCCCCAGGTGTGTCCCTTTTGACCTGAGTGCTTCCTGACCGCAGCTAGCAGCTAATGTGCTCTTTAAGACTCGTCCGGAAAGCTAACTATGTACAGGGGGGAAGAGCACCAGCATTGGCAAAACTGGGCTGGGCAAAGCTGGGTTCTTGCATTTGATTGGCTGTTTTGTCTAGGTTGTGGTAGGGTATGTCAGTGTTTGGGAGTGTGTATGTTTTTTAGGGGGACAGGAGATGAGAGGAGAAGATTGGGCATTTGGGAAATGAGAGGTGTGTGTGTGTGTGTGTGTGTGTGTGTGTGTGTGTGTGTGTGTGTGTGTGTTCATTTTGTGTGTGTTTTGCCTGTGTGTCTGTTGCTTTTGTGTGTGCGTATGTGTGTTTGTTGTCTCTCTCTGTGTGTGTGTGTGTGTGTGTGTGTGTGTGTGTGTGTGTGTGGATTCACCCTGTAAGCTGATAAATATTTAAGAGCTCTCGGAGCCAGCGGATGGTACTATGGCGGCTTGCTCATCTGGGCTCCTAATTAAAGCCCATTCTGCTCCAGCACCCCGTGCCTCCTGTGCCGCCTGTGCCCAAGCAGCTGTGGGCATAGAGCCGGGTACAGCCAGCCCGTGCCCGCACCCACACTCACACCCACCCTCACCAGGAGCAGGCAGCAGAAAAAAAAAAACACACAACAACAAAAAGAGAGAGGGAATAAATAAATAAATAAATAGACGTGTAAATGAAAGGGATGAAGGAGGATGGAGGGTGTCGGGGAGTGTGTGTGTGTGTGTGTGTGTGTGTGTGTGTGTGTGTGTGTGGGGGGGGTGTAGCATGCAGTGTCTGCTGGGTGACATTAAATATCAACAGATGCTGCGCCCATATTGCGGATGAGATGGTCTGACTCTCACAGAAGGCCTTTTTATTTATCGTAATCACGACACCCGTTCAAACAAACGACAAGTCACACAACGACCCCCCCCCCATCCCACCCCACCCCCACCCCCACCCCCTCACCCCTCACCCCTCACAAGTAAACAATTGAAATAAAGAGCTGAAGCGAAGCACGTAGGCAAACGTGGAGATTTGCGAGCGGGCGCAGAACCCCCCCCCTCGCCTTGCCGCGGCCGCGGCCGGCGCCTCTACTTGTGCCTTCAAAGGGAACGGGCCTTCTGTTGGCGCGCGTCTGTCTCTGCCTCTCCTCGGCTGCGTGTGAAGATCTGCACCTCATAATGAGCACGCTTGCCTCTCTCGCCGGACAGCTTGTTGTTTGGGAGGGATGGCATTCATTTCAGCTGCTCGTGTGTGAGTGCGTGGAGGGCTGCACTTACAGTATTTGTGTGTGTGTGTGTGTGTGTGTGTGTGTGACAGAGAGGCCAGAGAGGCAGATTATGTGCAGAATCGCAGTGTTAATGTTAATGTCTCCGCTAAAATGAATGTGTATTATTTTTTCTTTATTTATGACAAGTGAAATGTGCAATTGGTGTGCGTCAGAAAGGCTAGTGAGATGGTCAGTCACATCAAATCAGTACAGATTATAATGTATAAATTGTAAACACATGAATTAACACAATAGTTAACTTAATAGTTTCAACTATCTGGCTTGTTTTGATCGATCATTCAAGCTATGCTCTCTATGAACACCAAACTGCCAACTAGTGGAGATTGCAGTGGTGGTGGAGGCGATGCTCTTGCAAAACAGAGCCCAGCTTTGGAACGACTCCACACACGTCTCTCCTCACACAATGCTTCCTGAGCCTGGCTGACCTAGTGCCCTCTCCACAGTCAGTGCTCAACTCTCCACCACTCTACTCCCCTCCAGCCTCTGCAGCAGGAAGAAAAGAGAAGAGAGAGCACCACTGCAACAATATCGTCCTTTCATGCATGCACACACTCTTCAGTCTCCCTGGGTCTTTCCCTCTCCCCATAGCACACACACACGCACGCACACACACATGCATTTTTTTTTTATTTTTCATTCTGCACCACTGAATGGTAGGATCATAGTCTCATTAATAATTGAGGTCCATTTTGCTGTTAAAAGACTGCAGCCGGCTAAGCGCTCCAACCGCTGCTGTAAGTGAAACTCCACGTGCGGGAGAGTCTCGACCCTCCATGAAGCCGTTGGCAGCCTGCTGGCTTCTGCAGGGCAGGCATCTTCTTTGCATGCAAGTAGCAACGGAAGACGGGTCCGTCAACAGCTTCCCAAATGGTGGCTGCCGGTTCCAGCCCAGAGGCGGCACTGAGCCGGCAGGCATCCGGCAGGCAGGCAGAGATGGAGCAGACGAGCTGCCAGTCATGGACAGTGGGATATTGAATCACTGTGGCATTCCTGAGGGCCCATTAGAATGTTGGCATACACTGTCTGGACAGCCTGTGGGAGCCCTCACTGGCCATTTGAATCTAGTCTTCACTCATCAAATGTGTGTGTGTGTGTGTGTGTGTGTGTGTGTGTGTGTGTGTGTGTGTGTGTGTGTGTGTGTGTGTGTGTGTGTGTGTGTGTGTGAGGGAACTGAAAGGCTAAGCATGGAATGTGTAATTAAAAACAAGCTGGCACAAAAGAGTCCAGAGACTGCATGGGTGTGTGTGTGTGTGTGCATTTGTCCCTCAGAGCCTTTTGAGTGGTGAGATAAAGTGAGTGTAGAAACATATAAGCGTAAAACTTATTTTTCTTGAGGGGTAAAATTGACACACACAAGTCTCAGTGAGGTGAGACATTGCAAAAGCCTCAAACTGCAACTTTAAAGCAGGAAATGGTCCTGTGGAACCTAGGAGAGACAACAACAGAGAATGTAGTGAGTGAATAAAACACCCACCACTAACTAACTAAATAAATAAACAATAAATATAATTAAATATGTGCAGAGAAAAAAAACAGATAGAATAGACAAATAAATAAAGGAATAAATAAATAAAGGCTATATTCCTGGTAGGCTTGCCCCCCACCTACGTACATCATGGCGGCCTCTCTTCCCCACCGTCCCCCCTCTCTTGCCCCCCACCCCTGGCTGATGCGGAGAGGGAGTCTCTATCTGCTGTGCTGCCCCGAGATACAACGC
Source organism: Tenualosa ilisha (assembly GCA_015244755.2). Classification (NCBI taxonomy): domain Eukaryota; kingdom Metazoa; phylum Chordata; class Actinopteri; order Clupeiformes; family Clupeidae; genus Tenualosa; species Tenualosa ilisha. The sequence goes on from PYXC01000407.1 coordinate 6,043,132, forward strand.
TCACAGCCCAAGACCTCTGCACCATCAAATACTCAAGGGATCTGCTCTGTCTCTCTTTCACCTCACACACACACACACACACACACACACACACACACACAGTCTACTACATATGTACCACACACACGTACACACATACACAAACAGAAAAACACAAATTTACACCGCACATGCTCAGATGCGTAAAACACACAAACACCCAGATACACATACACACACACACACACACACACACACACACACACACACATGCTTAGGGGATCTGCTCTCTTGCACAGTCAGTCTCCCACGGACTCCCAGAGACGCTTTTTTATCTCCAGTTGCTAGGATAACAACTCTTAAGCTTCCAGCAGTCATAAGTCCTGCTGGGCCTTTCTCTCTCTGGCTCTCTCTCTTTCTCTTTTTTCTCTCTCCTTCTTTCCCTCTGTCCGTCTCTCTCTCTCTTTCTCTATCCCTGTCTTTCTTCTGCTCACTTCTCTTTTTCCCTCTCTTCGTTTAGGAGTTATTACTGTAAAAGAGATTTGATGGGCTCATCTTGATATCCTGTGTTTTCCCATTTGTTTGCTTTTGTGTGGCTTTTGTTTTTTTTTTGTTTTGTTTTTTTAAGTTTGTAAGATGTGTAGTTGAATCATCCCTCCTCCCCCCACTCCTGCCACCAATGTGCCTCTTCAATGGCGGGTGTGCGGATTAATAAGACAAAAGGCGAAAAGGGTGTGTGTGTGTGTGTGTGTGTGTGTGTGTGACTGTGTGACTGACTGGCACAAGGTCCTAATGAAACGGTAAAGCAGATGAATGCGTGTGCTGGTTTGCGCTGCTGTGACTGACTGCACCCCGGTGGGATTAAGTGGACTCCTCCTGTTCATTTGTGCTCGTTTCCCCTGACGACACCAGCCAGCCTGACCTGGGGAGCTGGCACAAGAGTGGGGCTCAGGAAGTATCAGAGAGAGACTTCTCCCTCCCCCTCCCTCCCTCTTCTCTCTCTCTCTGTCTCTCTCTCTCTCTCTCTGTCTCTCTCGCTTTCCCTCTCTCTGTCTCTCCTGCAGTTTGTATCTTTTGCTCACTTTCTCTCCATTGTGAGGGGCAGGGGGACCCACTGGGCCTTGTAATTACAGCCCCCTTCTTTGGGTGCACCTTGTTCAACATGGCCAGCCTCCTCAGACACACACACACACACATGCACGCACACACACACACACACACATACACACACACACACACACACACCCTCTCTCTCTCGCATACACAAACACGTTTCCTGGGGAATCCTGCTCACTGTAATGAGGGACAAAATAGAGGCCTTCTCTCCTCTCCTCTCCTCTCCTCTCTCCTCTCCTCTCCTCTGCTCTGCCTGGCCACTGCTGACCTGCTAGCAGTACCTAAGTAAAGCACATGTGTGTGGAGTCAGAAAAAACAGAACTTTAGCAGGCCAGCCACAATCACACACACACACACACACACACACACACACACACTACTGTTGTGTTTAGCTCCAGTGCTGTGTCGAAGAGGAGAGAGTTGTGTTGCAGTGGCTGTCTTGTGAAGTTCATCTCCAGGTCTGGAGGAGGGTGGTTGGGGGGGTGGGGGGGTAGGGATAAGGCGCAACATCTGACAGTCTTACCAGAGGATTGGAGTCATCTGAGTCCACAGCTGATAGCAGGATTTGATTATTTCTCCATTTTGCCTTGGTTAGATATTTATGTAGTCTCCCCCCCACTCTCTTTCTCTCTCACTCTGTGCCTCTCTAATGCCCTGGGCTTCTCCCCTTGATTAGATTTGGGCTTTTGCGCAGTTTGTTTGTTGTGCAAAGGGGCTCGTAATCTAACGGCGGAGTATAGTGGCCCAGGTCAGCGGGCCACAGACTGGTGATCCCTCCCAGCAGCACATACACACACATGACCTGCTTTCCGGGGCTGGTCAGCGTGTTGTCCCTGCCTGACCCGTTCACTGCGCGCACAAGATCTAATAACTCTTAGGCTTTAATCAGTCTGAACTTCGTATTACGCTAGCAGTTCACTGCCACTGCTGCTCCTTTGTGAAGAGCTACGCATTAATCTCACAAGCTTCCAGTGGGACGAGATGGGGAACATGAAATAAACAATCCAAATCCAAAGCCAACATCAAAAATAAACAGGAAAAACATACACACACATACACACACAACATAGAATTACTTTTGTTGATAATTGCCAAAATATCACCAGGTTTCCAGCTGCAGAGTTTTTTTTTTTCTTTTTTTTTGGGAAAACCAAGAGAGGTCCTCCCTCTCTTTCTCTCTTTCTCTCTTTCTCTCTCTCTGTTTTCCTTCGAATCCCATCTCCATGGGGATTTCGGGGAGGTCATCAGAAAGCAAACAGGGAGGAACACACAGTTTTGTGGGGGTGGGATTCTGGGGTGGGGGGCAGGAGGGCAGAGCTGGGGGAAGATGAAGGATTTGCCACAGGCGGACAGCCACACAGAAAGCACATCAGACAGTCAAGCGCCCAAACTCAGGCCCTCTCCCCCTCCCTCCTCTCTCTCTCTCTCTCTCTCTCTCTCTCTCTCTCTCTCTCCCCCTCCCTTCCCCTCCCTGTCTGCATCGCCCCTGGCCCACTGCTAGACCCTCAAAGGGGGGTCTGTGCTCTCTAAGTCCACCCATCTCCCTAAAGGCACAGGAAAGAACTCTCAGAAAGAATGTAAAAATATGGATCCACTGTCAAACCTTCACTCAGGGCTCCGCCTTATGTGCCGTTAGCTTTGTGGGGAGACAGAAAGAGAGAGAGAGAGGGAGGGAGAGAGAAAGAGAGAGAGAGGGGGGGGGTGTTTTTGTTCTCCGCTCTACTGTACAACAGTCTGATACCATGATCAGCTAAAGCTGTTCGATCAAAGACCAGGTTTTGTTTGCCTTTTTTCCTCAATTCTGTGTGAACTGTCGACGAATAGCAATGTGAGCATTCCGTGTGTGTGTGTGTGTGTGTGTGTGTGTGTGTGTGTGTTAGTTGGGGGGTGCTTAGCTTTTTTAATAAAGGAATGAAATTAGAGATGGTAAAGGGGAAGCGAGTTTAAAGGCCAGTTATGTGGGCGCCTTGGTAATCTGCATCTTAAATCGCTGTGACTTAAGAGTTCCGTGGAGTGGCTTTTGGTAGGATTCTAGTGGGCGGCTGTGCTTTCTCCCAACGTTAGCAACTGCCAGTCAGACAAAATGGCTCGCAAGACCAAAAAATCTCTGGCCTCTTTGTTTTTGTCCCATTTGATGGTTTGTTGCAAACCATATGGCGAGCACTCTCTGCTCTGTGTTTGTTTGATTGTTGGGCAGCAGGAGCTGCTTGTCTTGCCACTGGGCCATGGCTGTTGATGGACGCGGGGACCACATAAGCGCCCACACAGACTGCATAGAAAATAGCTCAGAGCCATGGGTGGGTCTTCCTGTCCATCAAGAGTTCAGAATCCCATTGTGATGTGATTACCCTCTCTTCCTCTTGACACGCCACACCTGCTGGGCTACAAGAACCCGTTTTCCTTTTGCCGTCTCTCCCTCTCTCTGTCCATCTCTAAAGATGACGTGGATCCATTTTGGCGTGCCTGTCCTCGTTTCTCTCCTCTCCACTTTTTGGCTGTTTTTATTTCAGTCCTCTCATTGAGGAGCCTTCAGTCTATGCTGATATGCTATCCTCCCAGTGGCTGTGTGGCCATTCTGACCGATTTAGTGACGTGTGCCATCAAACACACAGCTCTGCTTTGTTTGGCTCATTTAGCCCCTGTGAGCCCCCATGCCTGGTGTGTGTGTGTGTGCGTGTGTGTGTGTGTGTGTGTGTGTGTGTGAGAGAGACGAGGCCCTCGGAAGGGGCTTTACCCTGTAGTGAACTGGGCTTATGCGTGAGCCTTCTAGGGAAAGTGCTTTCTTAGTGATTTAGTCACGCTTTAACACACAGGTCACCAGGGTCAGAGCAAAGGTCAGGCCAGCCCGCTGTGGAGCAATCTGGGTCAATCTGCCCGTGGCAGGGAGAGGTGTGGAGGCCATATTTCAGGCTAACAGGTGGCCTCAACTTTGACCCCTGGCACCCCTCAGAGAGAGCATGGAGGGGTAAACCCCCACGGGTGGTGCCACCAGACAGACAGACAGACAGACAGACAGACAAACGAGTGCGACTCCTGCGGGGTGGCTAACTGATGCTGGCTCTTCAGGGCAAGTGGACGCACTGCAGCGACAGTGACCCAGCACAGACCGATGGAGTGGATTTCAGCGAGCTGCTTGTTTTTTGCTGCCTCATGACTCGGGGCTTTCTTGGAGCACCTGGCTCGCTCACACGCTCACACGTGGGAGTCGCCAGCAATGGCTCGCGTGAGTGAGCGAGCGAGCGCCCAGTGAGCGAGTGTGCAAGTGAGCGCGGCCAGTTTTGGCTCCCAGATAAACAACAAACCGAGTCTTGGAAAGGTGCTCCGTCCACACACACACACACACATATACACACACACACACACACACACACACACACACACACACACACACTATGTGGAGTTCTAGTTGGCTCCAGTCGCGTAACAGTTGAAGATCTGATCGTGAGACTGGGACTTAAGCCATTCTTATTGCTGGCACTGGGATCCTGGCTGCCAGAGCTACAACTCGAGAGAGAGAAAGAGAGAGAGCGAGAGAGAGAGAGAGAGAGAGTAAAGGAGACAGAGAGACATGCCAACCCAGCCATAGACGGGTGACATTCTGCTGTGGCCATACCATGGCCTGGCTGTTGCATTACTAGGGCCACTTTTTGGAATTCTCCTCAAAGCCGAAATCAGTGCAGCCTGTCTTTCCTCACAGCTGAGGCCTTCTGCTGAAGCTGCAGCACGTGGCTGGGTTTGTTTTCCATACCTTCCCTTCACTTCTTCAGCTTCCTCTCTCCTCTGGTAGGATGTGGAAGATGTCCTGCTTTCTGTTGCGGAGATGCAGCTCATGCAAGGAGAAGTTGGCGGGAAAATTAGCGGCCAGCCTCTCATTAGCCTAATTTGCAGTGCGGCCATATAATGGCATGGCTGTTCCCTGGGTCTGAAATGCGAGCTCCTGCGCATTTGATGGACTCACTTTTCTCCATTAATGCGCGGGTTTATTTTTGGGGGCCCTGATCGGACATGTTAATGGCGGACCCAAACAATGGCCCATTCATTCTCCGAGGGGGCACAGAAGAGAGAATCAAGGAGAGACTTGTGTGCACGCAGAGCAGCCTGCTCCCCCCGACCCCCCCCCCGACCCCCGATCCCCACACCCCGAGGTTCAAAGCTGAGACACTCCCCCCCATCTTCTTTCACCAGTACCAGTCGCTGATGTTGTTGTCCAGGGTTTACTTAAATCCCATGTCTTTGTCATTTTGTGGTTCATTTGTAACACTGTGTTTCAAGGTTGCATTTAAACTCATGCGAGCGCTTCATGAAAGGGGGCAAGAGTGAGGGCTGCAGTGTTGCATTTCACAAGATCAGCACAGCACTTCAGATGGATCCCTGGTCAAAACAGTCTGAGAAATGGTCTGCAGTCAGACCCAAAGCTGGTCAGCAATCCCTCACATAGAGTTTGTGTCCTCATCATCCCACACACATACCTCTCTTCGCAGAGTATCACACACACACACACACACACACACACACTCACACACACACACATACACACTTATTCCCCCCGCCCCTTGTTTGGACTGTTGCGTTATTCATTATTCAGTGATAGCTATTACTGTGGCTAAGAGGCTTCTCTTGGGCCGGTATCGATTGTTTTAATTGCTTCGAAAGATTGTCAACTCTTAAGATAGATATTAAAGGGCCTGTCTGCCAGGTTGCATGGCAACAAGGCCTGCCGGAGAAGAGAAGAGAAGAGAGGAGAAGAGGGGAGGAAAGGGAGAGGGAGAGCCAAAAGTGATGGGGTTTGGGAGGGGGCGGGGAGCTTGAAAAATGTCCCTCGCCGCCACGTTCCCCTGATGGAGCAATCAATAACACCTTGTGAACACGCGCATCCACTCTGGTCCCTGGCTGCAGCAGGGAGGTGGGCAGAGGGAACATGTCCCATCACCCCCCCCCCCCGCTGCACCAACACACACACACACACTCTCACACACACACACACACACACTCTCTCACACACACACACACACAGCGCGCGCACACGGCCGGCCCCGTCCATCAGTGTGGGGAGAGACACCAATCCTGGGAGGCTGGAGATGGACAGCGCTGTTATTGCCTGTGTTGGCTCTGGGAGAGACTGACGGGGGGTTGGGATGCCTGCAGTCTGTCGTAAGAAGAAGCACCTGTAGTCACTCCGGGGAGCCTTGTGTGTCACATGTGTGCACACAACACCCCCTGAGCACCTAATCCGGGTCTGGAGGTCTGCTGATGAGCCACTCTGAGCCTCTAGGGTCCAGATGGAGGAGTAACAGCATCTTTCTCATAACCTCCTTCTCCCAGCCTCCTCTTCCAGTCCTCCTCCTCTCAGCCACCTCCTCATAACCTCCTCTCAGCCTCCACCCGTCCTCTTCCTCCCCGCCTTCTCCCAGGTCACGGCTCTTAACCCACAGCCTGCTCTTCAGCCCTGACCTGAGCTGTCTGATCTGATTGCTGCAGATGAAGAGGGTGGCTGAGGACACACACCCGCTGAACCCAGGCTGCGCTGGACACACTACACACACTCACTCAATGGCATGGCCTCTCTCTTCAACATCACTGGGATCTATAGGACAGGCATAGGACTGCCATGGCTGCATGTTAAATCAGAGCCAGCTAAGGAAAAGAGGGTATACCAAAAACAGTTGGGGATGGGCTGCTCTTTTTTGCCATGGACAGAGATACCCTACCCTTTCTGCCCTCTCTGCCCTCTCTACTCTCTCTGCCCTCTCCCCCCGCTCCAGATTCCTCCCTGTGTCCGGCAGTAGTCAGTAGTACACTATGTACTGTATGTATGTACTGGGGCATGCTTCAGTGGAAGTATGTCAAACATAAGCAAAGCTCGTTGCCAAAGCCTGTGGCATTGAGAGCCACACTGACTCATAGGAGTTAGCCGACTGAATTTGGTCATGCACACGCCACATTAGAGGCCCTGTTTGTTGTGGTGGGGCATTTATTTTTTTCATGCTTTCTTTCCAAGATAAACAGCTATTGGTCTCAGCTGAGCTTAAGGTAAGCGATGCCTTTGAGAGGCGCGTCAGCGAGGCGAGGGCTGTATCTGGGAGAGCGCGCTGAATGAATGGGGTGTTTAAATAGAAGGTAGGAGGTGGAGATTAGCACTGAGCCTGTAACGGTTCACAAGTATCACAGAAGAGCTTAAAACTTGCCGTCACACTGCCTGTCGAAATGATTTAGGTCCACCAGAATCAGTGGAAAAAGGAGTGGATTATTCTTAATGCAATCAAAGGCAACTTGCTAGAATGCCAAAATGCGCAGCAAAATGGTACATTTGATGGGAGACGTCTTGACAGAATGTGATTGCCATGTGTGTGTTTTAATTGGAACAGTGGTGATGCTCTGTAGAGTATAAGGTGGTATAGTGTGTCCCTGTCCCTGATTGGAGATGTGAATTTATGTGGCTGCGCTGAGAAGGGCCGGAGACAGGATGAGAGACCTAGAGTAACCCCCAGTACTAGTGGCTCTGGCAGAGAGAGAGGGATGGAGAGAGAGAGAGAGAGAGAGGGAGTGAAGGAGGAAGGGAAGGCCGTGATTAACCTGTAGGCCTCAGGGCCAGGCTCCTTTTGGGTGTGCCGGGCGCCCAGGGTTGGCTCCTCCTGTGTCAGAGCCTAGGGAAGCACAGAGGGACGCTGGTAGAGGAAATCCAGCCATAATCCAGCAATCCTGTCTGATTAAGAGCTATTAGCCTCACTTCTCAGGATCCCCTCCCCCTGCTGCTTCCAGTCCCCCCCATCTTCTGCTGAGAGATCTGAGGCTCACGGTGACAGGGGTAGAATGCCCCGCTGAGATTTAGACCTCCTATCGGCTGTTTGTTCTTCTGACCCTGTGTGTCTTGTGCGCCTGACAAACAGGTAATCCCATTGACTCTTAGCCGTCCCTCTTGCTCATGTTCCTCATGCCATTCCCCAATGCTCTAGCTCCACTCCAACCGAGGCTCACAGGGAGTCAGGGAGTTCTTCAGCAAGCTTGCAGAACTTTTGGCCTTATCTGCTGCTGATGTGCCCTCGCTCACAGTCGGCTTGGCCAGCACAAAGCACCTGCAGATTGTTCCTGAGACCCGGTGCCCTCCCACCCCACACACACACACTCACAATCACAAACACATGCACACACACACACACACACTGCTCACCAGCTATTAGCTTTCAATCATATGGTCTGTCGGTCATGTGATTAGTGCAGGGTCAGCCGTCTTTAAGGGTGCCGTCTTTGTCTATGTGTGTATGTGTGTGTGTATGTCAGAATGCTCTTTTGCGCCCACCTGACATGCCCGTCAGGACAAAGTTAAGTGGTCAGGCTTAGGTGTGTCAGTGGAGCTCCATGGTCAGGTTCCCAGACAGACAGTCAGTCAGTCTGTGGGGCTCGCTGGCTTGGCTGGCCTCGGCTGGCCTCGGCTCCTGGCACGCTTCACGGCCCTCACCTGGTGTGCGGGCTCTGCTCAGAGAGCTTACCTGCCCTGCTTCTCCTGTGATGGCCAGCATATGGTGCACTGCGCAGAGCCCACTCACGAGACTGCTGGCCTTGCCTGCCTTGAGTGTGTGCGAGTTCCAGACAGGTTTCCAGTCAATTTGTCTTGGAGCCAAACTCAGGCAAACAGAGAATTTCTACAAGCTTGATGCATTTCAGGGGCCAGCTGAGCTTTGGAAATGAACCTTTGAATCAAGGGGTTGTTTAGAGCAAAGAACAACAGTATAATTAAATGTATAAATTCAGCTCAGCCTAGGCATTTTGTTACACGTGAGAAATGCTTATTCAGAAACTCTGATTAGCCATGTTTTTACACACTGTTCAGAAGTCATTTTTGTTCCTCTCTGTTAAAGTGTAGCAAACTGGGTACTGGCTTCAGACCTGCTGCTCAGGGAACATGTTTTGTCCACACGTTTCAATCAGACCCACTAATGTGTGGTTGATCAGGGCCAAACACACTTCAACCACATCAAAAGTATGTGTGTTTATGTGGTCTTTGGCTCACGAAGGCATATTACAGCAGTCACACACACTTATTTCTCTCTCTTTCTCTCTTTCTCACTCTCTTTCCCTCCCTCCCTCCCTCCCTCCCTTTCTCTCCCCCTCTCTCTCTCTCACACACACACGCACACACACACACACACATGCTCACTGGAGCTCTTTTTGTAGACGAAGGCATCCAAAATATTTGAGAGTGACCTTGAGGAGTGTTCCTGGCTCCCGCTTGTGAGTGCAGGGGATAATTTATATATAAAATGTGGGCTTTGAAAAATTGCCATTTCCATCTTTAGGTGGCCAGGCCTCTCCATTACCAAAATGGGCTGAGTCACCGCACTGTGTGAATCTCAATGAGCCGCCTCTTGCCCACAACTCCATCTCTCTCCATCTCCCTCTCCTTCTCCTTCTCTCTCTCCCTCTCTCTCCCTCCCACCCTCCCTCTCTCTCTCTCTCGCTCTCTCACTTTTTTGCTCTCCTCAACTTCTCTCACAATCCATAGTCTCTCAATCTATCTCCTCACCTCTCTCTTTTTCTCCTTTTTGTATTCTCTTTTTCTCTCTCCATCTAAAATCTCCACCCTTTCCCTCCTCTTTTGCTCTCTTTTCTCTTTCCCTCTCTATTTCTCTGCCATCCTTTTTTTCCCTAGGTCTCACTGTTCGTTGCCTTGCTGTGTTCTGTGTAGCGTTTCCTCAGGCTAGTTTGTCTCATTGTCAAATCTCACTGAAGCATTACTGAGTGTTATCACTACTCTTTTTCATCGCTGAGCAGCTTGTATATCTTATTTCCTAAGAGAAAGCCTTGGGAGAGGTGCGATGTATGATATGTCAGGAGCCCTGATAAGGCATCTTTTCTCTGGCAGACTGGCCTCTGATAAGGAGGAGTTGGACTTAGGTGCACTTTCACATCCCATCTGCAAATTGGAATCCATGTAGTGCAGACGTGGCAGTTTCCAGTATGGTTTGAATTAGGCTGGTTGATATTTGTGTGTGTGTGTGTGTGTGTGTGTGTGTGTGTGTGTGTGTGTGTGTGTGTGTGTGTGTGTGTGTATGTGCATATGTGTGTGCAAATATGTGCATGTGCGCGTGTCCGTGTAAGGGAAGTCGGGAGAGAAAGAGAGTATCTACATATCCATGTCTAAGTATTTGTTTGTAAAGCCTGCAAGTGCTAATTCGATTCAATTCAGTTTTATTTATACAGCGCCTTTTACAATAGTATTGTCTCGTGGCGCTTCACAGAAGGAGCAACCAAGAGCAACAGGAGCAAGGAAAAACTCCCTTACTCTTGTGTTTTGAAAGAGAGTTTCTGTATATGTGTGCATGCACATGTGTATGTGTGTGTGTGTGTGTGTGTGTGTGTGTGTGTGTGTGTGTGTGTGTGTGTGTATGTGTGTGCTTGTGTGTACGTGGGAAGAGCAGAGTGACAAAAGGCAGAAGGCAGCACAGTCTGTGGTTTTCTCCATCGTCTCCTACTTTCTCTCCCCTCCCATGCGGCTAAGCTGGCCCCAGTTCCCTGTCCCACCACCACACCCCCATCACCGCAGTGCACCCCCCACCCCACCCCCAGCCCATGGGCCCTCCCCTGCCTCGGCTCACCACACAGGCACATTGCAGGAAGGCAACGGGCCGCTGGCTTTGTTGTGGTCTTTCCAAGCGCTTGTTGGTTCAGAGGGTAATTATGCCTGGTGTTTTTCTTTTTTTTTCGATCTCTCTCTTGCAAATGTGATGTGGCGATTCCATGGGAAGCCCATAGGAAGTAAAGAGGGAGTGAGAAAGACAGAGCGAGAGAGGGAGAGAGAGGAGCAAAAAGTTGAGAAAGGAACGGGGAGAGGAAGAGAGCAGAGGAGGCGCAGTACCAAGAGCCCAGACAGGAAAAGCAGCTCCAAATCCCCTCCAACAATAATGAGCCTAACACTGTCGGATCAGCCGCCTTATCCTCGCTAAGGTCGTTAGCATGCCGGAACAAGTCGTTCTCGGTGCTCTAAGTGCTTTACAAGAGAGAGCAGCTGTTCCACAAATCGTTGAAAGTATTTCTGTCTCAGGTCTTTGCTCACGAGATATCTAATGGATGAAGGGGAACCTGCCAATGGCTGTGATTAATATCCAATTAGACCATTCCTACCTTGGGCCAGTTTCAGGGGTACCACTTCAACAGCATTTTTAGCAAGGGTCCCATACCCCTTCCACTCCAAATTACGCTTCAGCCTCTAGTTCTGGCCTCTATTTCTGTTGAATGTTTTGACATTCTTAGTAACAGTCTTAACTTGTTGCTCGAGTCCAATCCTAGGGTGGCTTCTTATAATCACGTTAGAGTAAAATCCATCTGCTCAGGTGACTGACTGCAGACCAGTAGAGAGATGCTTTGTGACCTGCTCTGCAGGAGGGACATGAACTTGCTGAACCCTCCTGAGATCATCACGGGCACTGATGCCGGAACAGCCCGGTAGAGTCCCAGCTGAAAGCAATCAGTCATTGTGGATGAGAATGTAGGGCAGTTAGTTATGTTATGGAAACTACAGCCCCGCGCTGCCTGCCCTGCCCTGCCTTCACTGCCATGGAGAATAGCTATGCTTTGCTGACATGCCGGAGTGCCGGGGTGTTGAAACATTTTGGGATTTTTACACCCCAATTAGCTCTCTCTTCTGACCCCGCTGGGTGGGAGTGAAGCTGATTTATGAATGTCCTACGCTCATGCTCGGAGCGGGGTGGTGTGTGTGTGTGTGTGTGTGTATGTGTTGGGAGTGTGTGGGAGTGGGTTACACATAATTTACAGTGAT